>BQMF02000432.1:0-367417 GCA_027922465.2 Turritopsis dohrnii
CATGATGATCTCTGCAGTCCAATAGTGCGACTACTGGGTGATACTTTAGCCAGTCTATCACATAACAGGATGTTTGAGACATTATGTTTTGTTCAAAACCTGTTATCACGTCATACGTATGCATTTGCTATTAAACAAAGTTTGTTCTGGCTGCATTATGTCCTTGTCGTCAATAACAAATTAAGTAGCTGTGATCGGTTGTATGGTACTGGAGCAAATTTCAACTAAAAGACATATTAAATATAATACTTAAATGTTTAAAGGCAGATGGCGCACAGGTAATTGCACACATGAAATTTTGACCTCCATTTGAATATGATTTCTAGCTCTGCAGAAAAGTAGTACGTGTGTGTAGAAGATGGTATTAGCGAACTCAAAATTACCCTCTGCTAATTACAGAAACGATGCACTTACGGAAACGCGATGCAAATATATGCGTCAACCGGCAATCGAACCCTGATCCACTGTTTGGAAGGCAGTAATGCTAACCATTACACCACTAACGGTTTGTAAACTATTGGTTATACATAAATTAATTCCCAGTAGCTACATTAATTTTAGAAGATACTATTCAGATTGACGAGTATGTTACAAGTAACATCTCTTTCCTTTTTTTTAAAAAAAAAGAAGTTCCTTCTTATATCTAGAAGCTATAAGCAGGCGTGTGCGTCAGCCGGGAATCGATTCCAGATCTACTGCTTTGAAGGCAGTACTGCTAACCATTACACCACTGACAGTTTGCAATGCATAGGTTATAGCACAAAATTAATTCATTAAATGAATATACATTAATTTCAGACAATTCGAATCAAATTGCCCGTCGTAAAGTGTCTTTCCACAATATACTAACCAAATCAGTGATGATGCAAAGAATCTCCAAAGCAGTAATTCGTTAGGAGAAAGATTTAGAAATTTTACATTTATCATCTATTATCGGATAAATTACTTACTTACATGATGAACTCTACTGTCCAATAGTGCGACTACTGGGTGATACTTTACCCAGTCTATCACATAACAGGATGTTTGAGACATTATGTTTTGTTCAAAACCTGTTATCACCTCATACGTATGCATTTGCTATTAAACAAAGTATCTTCTGGTTGCATTATGTCCAAGTCGTCAATAACAAATTAAGTAGCTGTGATCGGTTGTATGGTACTGGAGGAAATTTCAACTAACAAAAAAATAATAACTATAATACTTATATGTTTAAAGGCAAATGTCGCACAGGTAATTGGACGCTTGAAATTTTGACCTCTATTTGAATAAGATTCCTAGCTCTGCTGAAAAGGGGTACGTGTGTGTAGAAGATGGTATTGGGGAACTCAAAATTACCTGTAGCTAATTACAGGAACGATGCATGTACGGAAACGCCATGCAAATGTATGCTTCAGCCGCCAATCGAACCATGATCTACTGTTTGGAAGGCAGTAATGCTAACCATTACACCACCAACGGTTTTCAATCTATCGGTTATACATAAACTAATGGAATCTTCTGAAATTAATGTAGCTACTGGGATCTTATTTATGTAAGAGCAACAGATTGCAGAGCGTCAGTGGTGTAATGGCTAGGATTACTGCCTTCAAAGCAGTAGATCTGGGTTCGATTCCCGGCTGACGCAAATATCTGCATCGTGTTTCCATAAGTGTAGCGTTTCTGTAATTAGCACCAGGTAAATTTCACTTAGTCAAAGTCGTCTTCCACACACACGTTCCCTAATATAAGTAGAGCTAAGAATCACACTCAAATAGAGTTCAAAATTTCAAGCACCCAATTACTTGTGCGCCATCTGCCTTTAAACATTTAAGTATTATAGTTATTATGTCTTTTAGTTGAAATTTGCTCCAGTACTATACAACCGATCACAGCTACTTAATTTTTTATTGACGACTAGGACATAATGCAACCAGAAGACACTTTGTTTAATAGCAAATGCATACGTATGACGTGATAACAGGTTTTGAACAAAACATAATGTCTCAAACATCCTGTTATGTGACAGACTGGGTAAAGTATCACCCAATATCGCACTATTGGACTGGAGAGATCATCATGGAAGAAAGTAATTTATCCGATAATAGATGATAAATGTAACTTTTTTGGATCTTTCCCATAACCAATTACTGCTATGTGAATTCTTTGCATCAGCACTGATTTAATTAGTAAAGTGTGGAAGGACACTTTATAACGAGCAATTTGAACATTATTGTCCGAAACTTATGTACATTCGTTTAATGACCTTGTCCTTTTCTATGACCTGCACAATTGATAGCGTCTGTGGTGTAATGGTTAGCATTACTGCCTTCCAAGCAGTAGACCTGGGTTCGATTCCCGGCTGACGCACATGCCTGCTTATATCTTCTAGATATACGAAGTAACTTTTTGTTTTAAAACGGAAAGAGATGTTACTTGTAACATACTCGTCAAGCTGAATAGTATCTTCTAAAATTAATGCAACTACTGCGATCTTATTTATGTAAGGCCAACAGATGGTAGAGAGTCAGTGGTGTAATGGTTAGGATTACTGCCTTCCAAGCAGTAGATCTGGGTTCGGTTCCCGGCTGACATAAATATCTGCATCGTGTTTTCATAAGTGTAGCGTTTCTGTAATTAGCAGCAGGTAAATTTGACTTAGTCAAAGTCGTCTTCCACATACACGTTCCCTAATTTAAGTAAAGCTTGGAATCACACTCAAATAGAGTTCAAAATTTCAAGCACCCAATTACCTATGCGCTATCTGCCTTTAAACATTCAAGTATTATAGTTAATATGTCTTTTAGTTGAAATTTGCTCCAGTACCATACAACCGATCACAGATACTTAATTTGTTATTGACGACTAGGACATAATGCAACCAGAAGACACTTTGTTTAATAGCAAATGCATACGTATGACGTGATAACAGGTTTTGAACAAAACATAATGTCTCAAACATCCTGTTATGTGATAGACTGTGTAAAGTATCACCCAGTATCGCACTATTGGACTTGAGAGATCATCATGGAAGTAAGTAATTTATCCGATAATAGATAATAAATGTAACTTTTTTAGATCTTTCCCATAACCAATTACTGGGATGTGAATTCTTTGCATCAGCACTGATTTAATTACTAAAGTTTGGAAGGACACGAGCAATATGAAGACACCCTTCCACTGCAATCCAACGGTCATTTGTTTTGACACGTGATCGTCTTTTCGCCGTTTTCATTGGTTGCCGAAATCGAACAAACTATAGCGACAATGTTCGTTGATAAGAAATCCATTTTCATCAGTTGTTTGACGAACGAACAGGTCTTTACGAAGGTATTATTGTGGAACGTTTATTGCTTAACTTTTTGCTTTTCTTTTTTTGTTTTTCTTTTTTAGATTAATAAAAGAACGTGAGTAAATGTATTATGTTTATTATGTATGTATTATATAAAATCATTACTGAAATGGTTTTTATGTAGAAAACGAATAACATTTAACGAGTATACATCCAGTACATGTTTCAACGCTTTATTTACTTTGTTTTAGATTAATAAAATAACAAGTAACAAATGTGTATATATTTAAATGTTTTTTTACGTTTTAGTTATAGTTAGTTATAGTTAAGAAAGTGCAGTGAAGAAATGCAGAAAAAAATGATGTTCCTTTACACAGTAACGAATGGTTTTCATTTTAATTTAGTTTTGAAATATTAATTAATTGAGTTTTGAATTATGAATTATGAGTTATTCTATCATTTAGTATGTATCTTCGCTGGATGAAAACTGGATGCTGGATGAAAAGGAACGCGGAACGAACGAAATTTGTTTTTGTAACCCGCGCTGTAATTTATTTATTTACAAATCAATTAAAAATGGTTCTCATGGCTGTTTATGAATTATGTCCTACAAAAAAGAAGCATTATTTGATGGATTTTTTTTCAGTCTACATTTTATCAAATTTAAGCATTATTTTGTGTTATGGTATATATATGATTGTTCACGTACTATGCCTGCTGGGTGTATAAGTTTGGCACTAATAATCTTCTGGGTAAATTTGTGTTTTTAGTTATTGTTTTTAGGATAAATGCGAACTTGAATTTCCTTTTTGTTTTTTTGTTTTTTTTATTTTTTTTTTATTTTCGGTATTACAATTGAAATATTATTCTTTTAGGCAATAATAAAAAAGAATAAAGACATGAAACTCACGGTTTTAATCATGATGTTGATGGTTTTGGGAAGAACAGACTATATATCATTTCAAAATTCATTAATGATTGCAGTCCAGTAGTAACTTTGGAACAAAAGCAAAAGTTGGAAGGTATCAATTTGTTTTGAATTAACATTTTTGTAATGTTATTCAATGTTTGGTTTTGTTTGTCTGGGTAAACAGTTCTGTGTTATATATTGGCATTTTTTACATTAAAGTTACTTCTCTTCTGCGTATATGTATATTCTGAGATGTATTGCTGTTTGTTTCTGTTTTAAACTTTCTGAATGCTAGAAATGAATTAAAAAATTAAAAAATATTTTACACAAGTTAAATTCTGCGACACAACGCAAGCTGAACATGTGTGGCGAGCGACGCCGCCCTGGCGGCTAGTTTACTTATACTAATCCGCAATCGTGTGCAACACATTTAACTTAGAGAGTGTTGTGTTTTTGTTTTTTTTAATGGTCAAAATCTTCTTAATCGTGGTTATATAGCGGTAGTTCGACCACGCAAGACACATTCACGATTAGTATAATGGCATTTGACGTCAGACGTTTTTATGATCAGGGGGAACCATTGCATTGCATCCCCAATCGAACGTGACGTTTTTGGGGAAATATCTCGAAGACCAATAGGGATAACTGCCGTTTTTTGGGGTTCGCGATACGGGTGACGGGGTAACGCAACATTTGGGCTTAAATTTTATTTGGTACTGCGGATATGACGTCATTAAAATCTTTGATCGACGATATCTCTGCAACGGTTGATCGTAGCGAAACGATCCCATACACTTTTTTGATCAGCTTTTCGAGGTCTACAACATGGAATCACTTTCCAGTCACGATTTTGTGATTTAATTTTTCGTCACCTATTTACGTCACGTCCTTTTCAAAATTATAGCCGTAAAAAACTTTTACGCCAGTTACTAGTCTTATTATGCTGATTCGCGTTGTGTGCAACACATTTAACTTACTGTAGCTTTATACCTTTTACTCACGTCATGTTTTCACGTTGAAACTGTTGTTGAAAAGCCCTTGAAAATAGTTTGACAGTGAACTGTCAATGAACAGAGTTTGACACGCATAATTGTTCCTTAATCTATTATTCTAATACGCGCTGTGCATCCAGTTTTTAGTTTAGAGAGTGAATGTTTCGGGTCGTTTTTCACGGTCAAAATCTTCTTAATCGTGGTCATATAGCGGCAGTTAGACCGCGCATGACACATTCACGATTAGTATAAGCGGAAACCCTCACAAGGCATTTGATCGTTCAAATGTTTTGATTTTTTAAATGTTTTGATTGATCAAGAATCTATAGCGTTGACGTTCGTTTGCCAGCAAGTTTTCATTTGCTATTTTGAAAAAGAGGTAATGAAACATACGAGAGTAAGAAATCTTAAGACAACAAAGTTAGTAACGAAAGTATTGCACGAAGATTTATTAATGTTTTTAGGGTAAGTACGCTCTTGAACTTTATTTTGTTTGTTTTGTTTTTCTTATAATATAAATAGGGTTGCTGCATCGTTACTTCTCCTTTAGGGAAGACAAATAAAAACAATGAAATTTGAAGAAATGAATTTTAAATCATGTCTGGGTTGGCGAAGAGCAATATTCTATATTGATATCCATTCTAAGCTTCGTAAAAAGAAAATCACTTGAAGGTATTAATTTGTTTTGACACGTTTACGACTTACGGGTTTGGCTTTTCAAAATAGCAAATAGCAAATCTGTTTACCTTGGATTATGGGTTCCATGAACAGTTGCAGCCGTTGTTTTCATGTGCGCACAATTTATTTCTATATCGTATCGTGAAAGGATTTAATATGAGTATTTTTTATGTGTTTCAGATCTTCCGAGTAAAAAGATGTTTATGATGTGCAGTGTTGACAATGAACAGGTAAAATGCTTTATCTGGAATACCTACAGAGTTTTTAATTAAAAAGGTGAGGAGTACTTTTTCCCATTTTGACGTTACATTTTTTAATCCGGGGAACCATTGCATTGCATATTGAATCGTACAAGGCGCTTTTCGAGAATTACATTTTTGATGGTCCGCGCAGGGCTGTGATGTTTAATCGCCGACATCTCGGTTACGGTTACTGTATTTTTCAAATCAGTTGGATATACTTTCTCAGCATCGTTCCGTGATTAAAATTTTTGTAGCCATTTTTTGAGCCGTCATTTTAAAAATCAAAACACGTAAAATATTTTACACATGCAATTTATTTAGAGAGTGAAAATAGCGGATACACAGCGCGTATACATTATTTTTGATGGGTTTCAGATCTTCCAAGTAAAACGATTTTTTTTGTTCTACGCCCCAGTGTTTACTGCAAACTTGGAAAAATGTTTTATCTAGGTTGTGTCTATTTAAGTGGATCTTTAAAATCAGGGGAACCATCGCATTGCCTCCTAAATTAGACTCGAAGTTATTTGGAAAACATCTTTAAAACCTCTAAGAAAATAACTGGTAGTTTTATGGTCCGCGTTAATGACGAAGTGGTGACTGCAACACTAACGCACTTTTTGTTTGTCATTTTGTAAATTAATTTTTCGACACCATTTTTGAGACGTCATTTTCAAGAATTAAAATCCGTAAAAAATTTTTACACGGGTTACTAGTTATCTATAATGTTCTTTGTGTTCAGTGGCTGTACAAATCGTGCTCTTTTGTTCTTTTTTGATGGAAAAGTTTGTTCACTGCTGTGGAGATCGACAGGGAGATCGTTTCCTTCTATTTAGCACTTCGAAATGTTCTCTGTTTAATAAATTTAAATTGTTCACTGTGTTACTCACGATATATTCCTTTTGAAATGAAACAATTCAAGTACTCTTCTTGCATGGAATACATTATTCTTTTGTGAGAGGGAATGACTAAATCACTCTCCCGTGTAGCGCGCAATGGTATAAAGATGTCTTTCACGTTTAAAGAGCCATTCGTTATTTGTTTCACAACGTCGTACAAATCTTTACCTAAATTTTTTAAAGTGAACTTTTTGGTTTGTGGTTGATTTTACAAAAATGTCGAAGCGAACACTTATTGTAAACTGGGTTGGAATGAACGGAGCTGTTAAGCACAAGAGAAAGTTAATTTTACGTCCAAATGATAGAAACATTTACATCTGTCCTGTGAGAAACTACCTGCGCGTTGGTTTCATGAGTAGTCGAGGACTACGCAAGCACATCGACATCAAAGATTGTTGGTATTACTACTTTGACGAAGCTCCAGACATCAAAAGGGAAGAAGTTGAAGCACAACAGCCAATCAGGAAGAAGGTGTTTACGCCACACAAACCTTCTTTTTCTATTAACGACGGCATTGGAAAGAAGTTTATGAACTGGCTGCGTGCGCCATGCGGAGGAGGGAAACCGGAAAAGGAGGCCAAACAAAGTGCTCTGCGATGCATGAAGTTTTGATTGGCCAGTCTTGACGACCTGGAATCGGAATTGGTTTTAACCGAGGAATTCGTTGACTGTTGCCTAGGTACACCGTCCAATATTATGGAATTTCTAAAAACGCTGGAAGAACATTGGAAATTAAGTTGTTCGGCTTCGTTAAACTATTTGAAATCGATATTGGACTTTCGAAAGGCGAACGGTGTGTCCGAAACCACTTTACGTTGTTTTGCTGTAACTGAAGTGTACATACGACGTGGTAAGGAAAACCTGGGAAAGAGAAAGAGGCTGGAGTATTCTCGTAACTTCGATTTAGAGATGCTTATTGCAAGGAATAGCTGGGCAACAATGGAAGAGATGGAAAACGTCGTGCCATATCACATGTC
Source organism: Turritopsis dohrnii (assembly GCA_027922465.2). Lineage (NCBI taxonomy): Eukaryota > Metazoa > Cnidaria > Hydrozoa > Anthoathecata > Oceaniidae > Turritopsis > Turritopsis dohrnii. The sequence continues at coordinate 7,967 of BQMF02000432.1, forward strand.
ACGTTTTAGAGACGTCTTACAGGAGTGCAAGAGTGACAAAAGGCCGTCGGTACGTCAATTGGCTTTTGCTACGAGATTTATCGCCACCTAACTGTTCATTCGTGTCAAGTGCTCCCGACCAATGACATATCAATATCTAACCATTGAAATGATCGAAAAGGCGAAAAGTAACGGTGGCTTCATCGACCAAAAGGAGTTTCAGACTGCCAAACGATATCTATTTGACACGGTAATCGTGGGCAACGAGGCATTAGAGGTTCTGAACTATTACGTCACGCTAGTCCGACCGTTGTTGAATCCTACTTGCAGTTATTTGTTAGTAACAAACAATGGAAAACAATACACCGCATTCTCGTCTGCGATGACCGTTCTCGTACATGAAGCAATTGGCAAGTACATCCATCCAACGAGGTATCGACAAATTGTGGAGACGGAGAGTGCCGAACGACTTAGCCAACAAGAACAAGAAGTTGTTTCACGTGACCAGAAGCACAGTTCCCACGTGGCCAAGATGTCATATCGAAAGAGCCTCTCCAGGGACGTTGCTTTACGTAGCAAGCAATGTATGGAAAAGCTAGTTGGCGATAAACGTAAAGAGGTTAGTTCAAACATGATGGACGTTTTACGAACAATTAACGACACAGCGTGTACCTTCGATCAACAAGTACTTGCAGTAGCTTATCGGATCAAGATGTTGGCAACTCTAACGACGACGATGTAGCAATAACGAGTACAGTTCCAGCCAATTCAGAAAGTTCGGCCACTACCGATGTAGATCGAACACTTGTACCACTTGTAAGTTCCGATGTGAATTTAAAGAAAGAAGTTGCAAACGAACAAACCAAAACTCGTGTAAAATTCTCAATGGAAGAAGACGTTAATTTATCTTAAGGCATTGAAAAATATTGCAGAGGATTTTGGAGTCTGATACTGAGGGACCCTGGTTATTGGTTTCACCCTTGTCGTAAAAAGGACTCCCTTCGGATGCGAGCGGAAACCGCAGCATTCAAACGAAATACTTCGAAAACCAGTTAATTTAACTGTTCGTTTGTTCGTTTATGTACCGATAGTTTTCGAAAGAAACAAAACAACGAAATAAGAATTCAACACAGGGACACTTTGAGAATGCGCTGGGAATCTCGGGCATATAAACGTAACGCAGAAGAATATTTGAAAAGTATTTCAGTTGTATGAAACACATATAATTTTGTTGAAAGATGACTTTAAATTGAAAATCTTTGCGGTTTTTGACTTTGGATCAAACGTCAATTACTTCTGTATCAAAACAAAATGGCTATCACATTTATACTGGTTTCTATGAGAATGGACGGCACGAGTTCAGAAAACAAAAATGTTAATCAATATCACAGTTTCATACAGTTAATTCCCAGCTCTTTCTAAGACCCAGCGTTTCCAAAAGAGATTGCATAGGTTATAGTTCTGTACAGTTCGCTCCCAGTCCCTTCTAATATAATAGGCCATTCTTTCCAAAAGAGACCCAAATGAGATCCAACTTAATGTCTTTTCTTTTGAAACGGGTTACAACGGGTCACAAGGTGTTACAAGGTGTTACAAGAAGTTACTAGCAGTTACCAGGTGTTAAACGTAGCATAAATCCTCTGTCCTTGGTTGAAGGAAGGCTCTTCTTGAATTTGGAGTTCTTCTTAAATGTGTTAAGGGGTGAATTTACTGGAGCCATGGGGAAAACTGGGACAAAGACACTACGTGTTTCAAATAGTTTCCCAGGCTTTACTTTCATGAGAATGGAATCTGGTAGCTAGTTCTGTGGTTGACTAATTTAACGCTTTAGAAAGAGTCTAAAAACTAGGCATTGTTGTGATGTTGGACTGGGGATTAGTTAGGGTTCTAGGTATTAAATAACTCCCACCCTCCCGATAGTTTTACATTTTCAAAACGTTTTGTATACTAGGTACAGATCGTGTTTTTTTATGTCTTTTTCCGTTTTATTCTTTCATTGATGCCCAACCTGAATCGCTGGCGAACCTTGCGATGGATATGTTCTAAAAAGTAGCTCTGTTTCGAAGATTGTTGGGTTTTGCCCTTTCGCAAGCATCCATTCGTCGTAACGTCGGTCTCTTTACCTTCTAAATTACCCTTCTCTTCTTCTATTTGCTCCAATGAATCATGACTGGGACCTCGGAGTGATAGATGTAACTGTTTACGTGGCTGACTGGAAAACACCCTTTCGTAGACCGTCAACGGAGTGTCTAATATCTTTTCTTCTTTTGCTTCACATTGCTAAAAACGCTCTTTTAAGTTTCTGAATCAGGATTTTCAGACGATGTCACTACAAAAGGAAATTCATTAACTTACACGTAAAAAATTTCGATATGGAATGAATTTATTGCATTTCATAATAGTAAACGATTTAGAAATTACCTTAACGACAATCCTGTCAAATCAAATTCAACAACTAAACACGTAATGCCAACATTTGCGTTGTTGTTGCACCCACTTTCGGCATGGCTGGTTTTAAACGTTATGCACGACACAAATAATTCCACACCTTTTATCTTCAATAAATCATTTATCTCCAACGTCCTTTTCGAAGTTAGCATCTCCTTGGCCAGTACTGTCAGGCATTGAAACAGGAACGGTCGATGAAGAAGAGACTTGGTGACAAAATTAAAACCAATTCGAAAAATCAGTAAATGTCAATAAACAAATAAATGACGTTCAAAAATCAAAATGAATAAATCAGAATTACTTACCGCTGTACCAGCATTTCGCCTCAATCAGTTCGTCGGTTTATTTGAATTGAATGGTGTCACCATATTTTTAAAATACTAATTTCTTACAATTCAATACACAATTTTATTCAGCTAACTTAGAGAGTGTTTGTTTTTCTGCTTTTTAACGGTCAAAATCTTCTTAATCGTGGTCATATAGCGGCGGTTAGACCACGCAAGACACATTCACGATTAGTATAATAGCACGTGGCATTTCAAGTCAGATGTTTTATGATCACGGGGAATCATTGCATTGCATTTTAGGGTCCGCGACACAGGCGATGGGGTGATGCAACATTTGGGTCTAAATTTTATTTGGTACTGCGGATATGACGTCATCAAAATCTTTGATCGACGATATCTCTGCAACGGTTGATCGTAGCGAAACGATCCCATACATTCTTTTGATCAGTTTTTCAAGCTCCACAACATGGGTCCACTTTCTTTTTTGGTGGATTTGACCTAATCTTTTCGAAGTTAAGTTAGGTAAAAAGTTTTTACCCGGGTTACTAGTATATATTAATTCGCAATGTGTGTAACACATTTAACTTAAGGCCGTAAAAAACTTTTACGCGAGTTACTAGTCTTATATATAATAGCGAGTGTGTGGCACACTTTTATTTTGGAGAGTGATAAATTTTATTGAATTTTACTGTCAAAATCTTCTTAATCGTGGTCATATTTTTCGTTAGGGCATGCGTTTTTTTTATGATTATTATATAGTAGCAAGTGCCGTGACATCAGTTTTTTAATCTATCACGGGGAATCATTGCATTGCATTCACAATCGAATGCGACGTTTTGGGGGAAATAACTCGAGAACCAATAGGGAAAACTGACGTTTTTTAGGGTCCACGATACGGGTGATGGGGTGACGCAACATTTGGGTCTAAATTATTTTTAGTACTGCGGCGATGACGTTGTTTATCAACAGCTCCTATAAACTCTTAAACACTAAAAACACTCATCCTGCTCTGTCTTGCTTATTGAAAATGTTTACGTAAGTTCTGTGATTTTGTTCAGAAAGAAACGATGGCTAAATCGAGCAGAATGTGTGCAAGGTAGTGCAATTTGACCCTGCATGAACATATATTAAAAAGTTTCAGAGATCAGAAATCATGATACCGTATTTCCTTTATTAAGCGCCCGGGCGCTTATAAAATTTTTTCGAAAATTAGAAGGGCGCTTATTGGAGGGGGGGGGGGGGGGGGGGGGCGCTTAAAAGAGGGGGGCGCTTATAAAATTATTTCAAAAAACCCCTACAAAAAATTGTGAGAGGTGTTAAAAATAAATACTTATTTCCACTTTTATTATTTTCTATAAAAACTATGTACAGAAAACAGAAGAAATATCAGGTATGGTTCATGTAATGTTTTCCAACTCTATATCTATGTCGTCATCTTCTTCTTAATCGGAGTCTATTAGAATGTTTGGATCATCTTCCATGTCTCGTTGAAATGATCTACAAGCAGTTGGCTGACTGTTTTGGCTAGTTTCTAATAAGCGCCCGGGCGCTTATCTAGGATTTTGACTCTAACATTGTAACTCTAATAAGCGCCCGGATTAACAGGGGCGCTTATTAGAGGGGGCGCTAAAAAGAGGGGCGCCAAAAAGAGGAAATACGGTATATTTTTCTGTTTTTGATTGTGGAAAGTGAAAGTAGTTTTTCTCTCTTTTTTCTTTATCTAATCTAGAGGGGTCAAATTTCAAAGTGTTCTCTGGCGCCTTGGTCCCAACCTTGGCGGGCCTCTGACTTCACTATATTTACCTGTTTCACAAGTTTCACAATGGTATTCAAATCTGTCAAAATGCCCCTGATATTCTTAATAAAAAGATTGTTCTTCTCCTATGAGAGTCCAAATAGGTATTTGTTAAAAGAACAGTAATGGAGACGTAGACGTATTCAAAAGTGGAGGAGTCCAACATTACTATATTTCTTTTCAGTCTTAAGTATCAATTAGGTTTTTTGCACACTTTCCTTTTCTACATAAATGACTAAATTCTCCTCCACAAATTTTGACTAAGCTCTAGCTACGCCTCTGAGAGAGATGGAAGTTATCCGTTTAAATTTATTCTTTTCCTAAAAGATAACCAGCGTGAGACAGATTGCATAATCATATTATCTCCACATTTGTGAGTTTTGAAAAATGTTGTTTAGGAATGTCACAATAATAATCTTATCAATTATTTTGAATATTTGTTTGGTTTTACTATTTCAAATATATATAAAGCACCAATCAAGAGCTATCAACATAATGTATGATTTAGGAAGAAAAATTTCAATGGCTATAACAAAATAATTGAACTTTTGCGTCAGAGACAGAAGAAGTGTACAATATCAACCATTTAGGGCATTTCTAGGCATAATGGTCTTAAAATGATGCAATATTCAGAAATTATTGATTTTCAGAGAACTTCAGACAATAAGTCATTTGCAAAGAACATTATGACCCACTGCTTGTGAAAACCTGGAAACGCTTGTTAACTCTGAAAAAACAACTATGATATGCAACGATTTTCCAGTCTATGGATACATTTTTTTGGAGAATACATTTCATTTATATGAGAGTCAGAACAGTGTACAGAATTTATGAATCTGTGCTTACGCATAACAGAACTGAAAAGCTATTGTTGCTCAAATCAGTTTGTTTTCGTTTGTTCCCTCCTTCCCTTATCTATCTCTACCTCACGTTCCCAAAACTCCTGAACTGAATAAGCTGTAACTGTTTAAGTTAAAGATAGAACAAACCCATAACAGCAAATATGTTTGAAAAATATACTTTCTCTAGGAACTGAAGTTTTTTTCATTGTGTTTTCAAGGAAAAATAAACGTGGAAATCACGTTTCTTCAGATACTGGTTTTGTCGGCAGTTCGTTATCAGCATTAATTGAGTATTTTAAAACACTGCGCAGTCATCAGTCAATGACTTGGTGATTCAGAAGTGTAATGCATCAGGAGTCGCAAATAAATTCCGCCAAAATTTCTTCCCTTAAGTTACTTTCTTTCATTGAGCTGATTTTTTTGCCGCAGATTTAGCGACTGTGGTCGTTCTTGTTTAGTTTGATTAACAGTATGGGACGTGTGGTGTTTTTAATTTACAACAATTGAATTTTATTTGTGTTCGGAATTAGGAAAATTGACAAATATCAAAAGCAAATATTTAGTCCTTATTTTCTACAATTTTGTGTCATTATGAAAAACATTTGAAAATCAAACAAAGTTCAATACAAATTATTCAGATTTCTTTTGTAACTGGAGAAAAAGAAAAATTTATATGAATTTTCATGAACTGAATTTTACCTTATTCGGGATGATAAATTTAAAGTTTTATTGACCTTCATGTATAAAATGAGAGTTAAAATTATAATTCAAGTTTCAATAAGGTCTGAATTTTGTTAAATGGAATTAATTGGAACTTTTTATACTTAATTTTTAGTTATCAGCAACTGCTTGGCATTAGATCTTCATGTAACCTTATTTACGGACCACTTATTTAGTAGAAACGAAAGTTCACTTGAGTGATTAATCAAACACATACGCCTATAAGAACGTAAAACTGGAAAGTTCAATTTGTAAAACTGGAATTTGAAGCTTAAATAAAATCGTATCAAAGTATCAAAGTAGTTGTTGTCGTGTTGTTATGCCCAAATGATTTCTGTTGATGCGTATTGTATTACTGCATGCAGTTTATATGCTGCCACGAACAAATCCCGACCAATAAGGAAAAGGTAACAAGAACTACACGGTGCGAAGCGGTAGCAGCGTTGTTACACTAACTCTCGATATGAATAAACTACTTCCGAAATAGAGCTTTAATCTTATTTTGTAGCCTGCGTTACACTGGCCCCACTTCATGTTATAAAATTATTTGTAAGTGAAAACGTAGCTTTATTGATTAACATCAGTTGAAATTGAAACAAAAGAAATATACTTCATGAGCTGTAACCATGGATACATGTGATGTTTTATTCCCTTAATCACCCTAGTTACAACTTAGAAATTGCTGTTTTGACCTTTCTGGAGCAAATGTTTTTTTGATTTTGATTACAGTCTGTCATTTTTCAACATTGCTGAAAGCGCTGACCTTGAGGCCTCACGACCTCTTGCTTACAGTTCGCTTTGTTAATACTAAACAGCTGCTGGTTCCTAGACCATTTCTCAATTGTTCTATTTCCGCTGACATCAGCATAGTACAATACTCAACACTCCATATATTAGTTCATTATTTTTAACATACAGGCAATATAGATCTTTGTAACCTCTAACTCCATGGCAATAGCTAATGCATTTTATTCATTTTTCACCAAGGTTGGAGCAAAGTTAATGAAATCAATAATTGGTAACCTTACCTGGAAACTTTTCAATATACGAAACTATCTACAGAAAATAAATCCAACGAACACATCCTTCAAACTTAAACCAGTGACATTCGATCAAGTTCTAAAAGTGCTGAAATCAATCAAATCTTCTAAACCTACTGGCATTGACACAATTCCGGGGAGAATCGTTAAAGATATTTCAGCTCTGGTATCAAATTACTGAAGAACATCCGTCACAAAATATCAATACTGGTGTAAAAAGGCCTACCTCAGATTGGCAAACTAGACAGAATTGTAATCGTAATAAGGCATCTCTAGGTTGTAAATGTATCTACTATGTTTAAACTCAGTAGGCTTTACTCGAAGACAGCCTACTTTGCTCGAAATAAGCCTACCTCTGCAAAACGAAGAAGACATTTTTTACATGATTGCGCCGTGTAAATGATATCGATTTACAGAAAATAATTTTTCGGTCAGCAGAAACCCGGTGTTGGCGACACGGCATATTTAATAGTACCTTTTTGTTGGCGTTATTTTCCGAGGCATGAATTGCCATCAAGGAAAAGATGAGATGGCACTTAAAAAAACAAACACTGAATAATTTTCGGTGACCTGATCATTAGGAAAGGATTTTCAACCTGGTTAGCCTACCTCTAGATTCTACCCTGCTTTCTTCGTTGCTAACTGTCTAGAAACATGGCGCATATTACATAACTAAGCTAAGAATAGACATATAAGATGTTAAAAAGAGGTTTACAACCATATTTATGTATATATAGTTTTAACCATTGTATATATTTGTTTTCTTTTTTTTTCGATATGGAAAAGTAACTTCCTGTTATATTAGCATTCCTTCAAAAATATATCAGTTTGTGTTTCTTAATCTCAGCCTGACAATGTTTCTTAAACTCGTGTTTCTTAAAAAAAACAACGTGTATTAGAAAGACAAAATAGCAAAAGTATTGTTAAAATAGTTTTAAAACTCAAGGAACCTCTAGTTCTATGTAACAGTTTTCTCGTTTTGTATTCGAATTCGAAATCGTAATCGTAATCACACAAGTTATGATTTCTTCTCGTATAGTTGTTTGTTTTTCTCGTGGTTTTTGGATTTTTCCTGCAAGCACTCTTATTAGAGTCTTGTATAGTTGTATAGTTATACTTTATATAGTACAAAGCAGTGTTTTGTGAGTCGATTTGACGTCTAATGAGTTATGATGAAATTGCAGTAGAGTACCATAATTACAGTTGTTTCGAATTCACTTTATATATCACATTCACAATTTGTTCCCCACTTGTTTTCGACGATCCAAATGCCAGTAGCAGTACACCGGAATTTTAAGAAAACAATGTACGTATATTTTACAGACCAAACATTTTCAGAATTTGGAAGAAAAAAGTAATAATAGTAAAAAATACAGTCGGGATCTACTTTTTGCCAAAATTTCGCCTTGCCTCGCGCCACCACAGCCGTAATTAAACAGTTCTCGGCTTTGCCGCGACCTGAAAAACACGCATAGAAAACACTCTACAGGAGGTGGTTATAAACAGACATATTTCAGGCCGATTGATGTGGATAGTTGTTTCACAGTGCTCACCAAATGTAGCTAATTAAGTCCGTTTTTAGAGTGAGTGATCCTGTATTGAAATCCTGGATATGTCATTGAATGCGTCAATTTGTTTGTTTACAAGCCCTGTATTTATAGTCAAGAATGTTATAGTAAAGATGGAGTCAAAAGAAGTTAACTACAATGCTCATAAAACATGTTTCATTTTCATTAATAAATTTTACTAATTAAGCTGTCACTCAATGTGTTCCATTGTCTTTTTACATTATGTACAATTTTGTCAATATTAACAGATAACAAAGAGTTTTATGATATATCATTGCTAATCTACGTCCTATCAGTTTGTAAATGCAAGAAAACGTTTTTTGAATAGCCCATTATTTCCCTACATAGACTGTCGTCGAAGCAAACGTTTTTCCCCATCTTTAAAGGTTTTTGTTTCCACAAAACTTCCAAAAATGAAAACCCTCAAGACAAGTTGTCAAAATTCACGAAGGGTTGTTGTAGTTATTTAAAACAAAAAGCGAAACGAGAACATTAAAGGTTGACAAGGAATTGAACCACTTTTTCTCACTACCATTCGATACGCCTCTAAAAGGATGTTTACAAAATAAAAACTTCCGTTCACATGTGTTTCTTTGTAAAAAGTCGGGTAAATGAAACTAAACGATAATCATCTGTCATAAACTGCCGCAAGAACTTCATCTGTAAATGATCACTGAACACCCGTCTTTATGGACACCATATCTCGGACATTCTGCTATCATTTCGAATGAGAATTCTTCATTAATGTGGCGACCATACCAAAAATAGTTTTTCGTGGTTTTCGTGACCGCGGTTCAACTTTTCCTTTCTATTGTGTCTTACAAATTACACTTTAACGTTTCTCCACGATCTTTGCTCTTATTCGCCATATTTATATACTCCATCATATTGTATTCTACGACTAAATCATAAGAAACAGATATAGTAAAAAAATAACTAAAGTCTGTTTAAAAACAGTGTTGGAATATTGCAGCAACGATGCTATAAATTGGAACATTTTAGACTTTTCAACCATTTGCAATTTTTAAAAAAACCGGGGTTACTTTATAAATAATTTTATAGTGCATTTAGTTATACATTATTCAAAACAATTACATATTTACTAACACAAAGATGGAATAAAATAATCCTTAGAGGCAGTTTTATTTAATTCTATTTACAAAATTTCAATATACCCTCAAATGTATCATAATAAACAAAAAAATAATGAAAATTTTCTACTTATGAAGCAGACGGAGACGCAAGGTCATCTTCATCTTTTTTTTTTTAATGGTTCTTTCTAGTGCAAACTTTAGGCATTTCTAAATATAAGCATTTCAATATTTCTTAGGTCATGTTAATGTTTATTGATACTTACTGGACAAAATCCACATGTTTTTGAGCACATCCGTCCCATTAAATCTGGTGATATCTTGCAGAAATTGTACTGTTTATATAGTGGACACATAGTGGCTTGATATTTGTTGTCCGAACACTGACCTAAATAGATTTTGAAGTGTTAAGTACATCAGTGTTTTATCTCTTCCAGTGTATTCACATGAATAGTATACGTGTGTATGCCAGGGTGTGTTTAAATAACAATTGAAAACACTTGAAGCTGATTGGTGTTAACAAATATTTTTTTACTTTTATACCTTATTAATTAACAAACTTGATTTTTTTTTGGTAGAATCGAGCAAGTTGTTACAGGGAATAATGCTACTGTTTATTACAAATTATAATTTACCGGGGTAACTCGGATTTCCTTTTGATGTGATCGAATGAGAGAGTCCCTTGAAGTTCCCGTTACTTCCGGAGAAAATAAGCTTAAGTAGTTCAATTCTTTAAATCTTACTGAGAGTACATAAAAGTCTTTGCTTACTACATTTAACAGCACAAGTAACTGGACACATCACTTTAATATCGTGTTTTGAACATTGATTTTTGAAATATTTGCATTCACTGTATTTATCCTCGCATGCTGAAAAAACAAAGAATTGAGTAATTAATTATGCTGACAATAATTAATAGTGCAGTACCAAAGACACAAAGGTCTTTTGGAAGTTCAGAAATGTTCAATAAAATATAAATTTGTATACCAAGGTCATTTCATTTCTTTGTAAATCAACCTAGGTAATTTAAATTCTTAACAAATCGAACTGAAAAGGCTCGACCGTTTGAATAATAATCCGTTTATTTTGAGGACAACTTCCACTAACTTTGTAAAGTTCGAATTTATCTTTACCTGGGCATCCTTGGTTGAATGGTCCAGTGGCTATCGTGGTGTTGTCCCAACAACATCCATGCTCAGTGATTCTGCAGTCTGGGGGCGATTGGGCTCCTATTACAGAACAATAACCTTTATGTATGTTGCCACATAAGGATGTTTTAGTAATGTGTTTTTCTTTATCTATTGTGTTTACAGGTTATATCGTCAGCACGGGTTTAGACTATGTATATATGAAAGAGAGGGTGCTATATCAGGCAACTCGGAACAAGGTGGCTAAGGGGGCTATAATTAAGGCCACCCCCAATAATTTTGTAATTTTGACAGTTTTAGCCATTCTAGTCCAATAAAATTCGCAAAATTTTGTTGGCCTTAATTAGTCCGCCCCTCAAACGAAATTTTGCTCCACGCTCACTGTACATAGTAGATTTTTGATGCCTTGCTGTTTGTGTAAGAAAAGCTAAAATATTTCGTCTGTTAACATTCATCAGTTATTGAAGAAATATAAACGTCTTAAAAAAAAAACTCTAAGGCTCATAGAATCAAAAACTCGTAAATTCAAACCAGTAAAAACATAATGGCAGAACCTTCTAAATCTGAAACGTTTTAACAACTATCATGAACTAAAGCTCTCTCTCCAAAGGCTCGATTAGCCAAATTTATAACAAGCCGGTTACAAAATAAATTTTAGTTACTTATGAGGTTTTTCTTCAATAGGTTTCAACGCAACAAATACCTAGAGATATATAATCTGTTCTTATATCAAAAGAAGCATGGACAGTTTGTTTACTTCAAATACTGATGTAAAGTTTCAAATGGCTTTGTGGAAAATTAATCATGACAGTCATATATCAATCCCTTTCGAATGTATATCAAAAATAGTTTCGTGTAAATAATTTGACCGATATAACTCGTTCATTCAGTAATTCAATCGATGTTTCTCGATCTCTCGGAGACTTACGTTGTATTGCATTTGATTTATTTCGTTATACAGTTGGGTGTTTCTTGCGCCATCTTCAAAATTTCATATGGTTTGGTGGAATACTGATTAGATTTCCATATGATTTATGTTCGGTAAATTAACTTAAGCGTTCTTTGAGTTTTTTCCCGCTGGTTCGTCTGGAAATCATAGTGTATTTTAAGTTAAATAAAAATTGACGGTAACCGATTTCAATTGACAAATCTCGGAGAAGGAATAATCGCCGCTTATTTTAAACACGGATAAGCATTAGCATGCTACTGTGAATAATTTGAAAAGAACAACAAACTTTACAGATATATCAAACAAGTGTTTCAGTTCGGCAAGAAACTTTTGCTAGAAATATTTCAAAACCATAAATTTTGGAATCACCACAAAATACATACGACATAGGCCACATGTCTCTTTGCATTTCCTTCGAATGATCTTCAGGCTTCTACAACGATCAACAAAATTCTTACAGCCAGGGAGGTGATCTTTGCATTCTGAGAAAAAAAGATTCTGTCATAGAGTTTTTGAATTTTCAAAATGTAGTACCGTGAGCTTTATCGATCAAATATTTACTTACGTTCTAACTTCGTCCAATCAAAAGAATTGCTTCCAATGGCTTCAACTAAAGAAATAGAGAGAATCAGGTAAATGTAATTCAATGTTTTTGCATTCATATAGAAATTCTTTATGATGTGGACGCAACCAAATAAAGGTTTTCGCGTTAAAGTATAAAAAGCTTAATGGTATTCATCAAAAGTCATCCTATGGCAGAGATAGGGGGTGTGGAATGTCTGCAAATGTCAGTGTCCCATTACCTGATAATGAAGTGAGAAAAATATTTTTAAATTTTTACAAATTCTTTGGTTCTATAAATATTTAATCCAATATTGATTTCGTTATAATTTCGCGTTACTAATCGTGTGGCAGCGTAAAGACCTGTATATAGTTTAAAAACCACAAAATGACTATTTTAATGAAGTTGCTAACAAGATCAGTGCTTCTCATACACACAAGACTAATCTCATCACGAAGATTGACAAATTTGTCATGGGAAAATATTATTATCGACGTTGATGGCTTAAGCTGATTAGACAATATAATGGTGTGATATTTAGTAAGGATTATGCTAAAGTAGCATTTAATGAGGAATATTATCTCATATTAACGTTTTCCATTCCTGTTTGAGTTTTGGAAGTGTCATTTCAAAACTCAATTCAAAATGCTTGCGGGATAGTAATCACACCTTTATGCCTATTCTTTGGCTCAATCGCCTTTTTGACTATCAATTTTCCCCCTGGTTTGGTAAAGTGTCAAAGAATACATTCACAATCGTGTCAAGCATTCAACTGATAAGCGTTTGCGAATTTTCGACAGATAATCAGTTGAAAATTGGTGAAAATTATCTTACAAAATTAATTATTTCTTCCAATGAAAAAGGAGATCGTAGAAAATGATTTGAGAATAAGAACCTGCTTGATAATTTTTAATTTGTGCTGTGATTGTAGGTGTCTCCATACAGTCACTCAGTTCAAGTTTTGAAACAATCAGTTCTCAGACCTCGTTCGACTATATATTTCTTTAAATAGTTTAAGCTTCAGAAAAACCTATCGATATCCATGTAACGACGTGTTGGTGACGTAAATGTTTTGACGTGAATGGAACCAGTGGTTTTAATCACACGATAGAATCCGCCTCTAAAGTTATAAATATTTTGAAAGGTGATCCCATGTTTGCGAGTAATTGGCTTAGCACCGTCGCATAGCAACAATCAGCAGTTAACTAAAATAGTCATATACGTTGTAAGGGAACCAAGTACATTAATTTCCGTCCCACACCGAGTTTCGTTTCTATAGCAACAATGATTTTATCAAATTTTCTGTCTTAGTAAATGATTAAATCCATTATTAAACTCCATTATCAATACTACAAACAAAAAGTAGCTACATTATGCATTCATATTCTTCTACTCCAATAACGAGAAGCTTGACTTTGCAAGATATTGCCATTCAAGCTCGTTCTGTAGTTATGAAACGATTTTGAAGGTTTGATTACAAAACGTTTTTGAAAACCCCGAGTTGCTTGATTGGTAGTATTTGATAATAATCTCATAACTTTCCTTAGATACGTTCCTTAGATACGTTCCTTTTTATTGCCTGGTCGGTTGATAAGTTAGCATTTAATCTTACACATGTTTATTGAAAACATTGTTCTTAAACCTTACCACACAAATAGTGTGTCTTGAACGAAGCATGTTAACCATGAAAGATATATGATAAAAAAATGAACCTTACTGTTATGACAAATTATGAGTAGCACACAAGCAAGACTAACAAGTTCCATCGTTGTGTAGAGTGTCATCACAAACCTCAAAAGCATGAAAAATACTGCAGCTTGAAGTGTTTATAAGAACAGCTGTCGACAAGAACAATTGAGTTATATGAGATATCCTGCTTAAGGTTATATTTTGAAAATACAACTTCCGGTGTTTTTGGTCGAGAGACTTATACAATGGTTACAGCATAATTCCAACCAGAAGTTTATGCGAGATATATTTGCAGAGCATTACGTAATTGTTTCTATTTTTGCCCTTTCAGCAATTTGAGCGATTTCAAAAATATTTGATGTCTGCAACAACAATATAAGGAGTTTTGTAATCATTATCTATAAAAATATTTGACATTTTCTAATGATAACACAAACTCACAAAGTTTGAGCGCAGAAAATAAAAGCTTATTATATTCGGTTTTCTATATATTCTATGATTGTTTTCACAAATATAAGACTACTTTATAAAGCTTTTATAGATTCAGATGCACACTGTTGTCTGTTTATATACCAAGAATGTGAAGCATTAGCGTAATTTGAAGATGATAGCTGTGTTAAGACATAAGTTTATAGAAGCAACCTACAAACAATACATCCGGTATCTGATCAAACAACCACAATTCAAGATAGATGGCAGATTGTTAAACCGCCAATTATGTAGAAATTGCTTGGTTTAAGTGGAAAAACAGAAATATTCTCATATCTTCATCATCTAAGAGTCATCATCATTTAAACATCTTTAATTTGAGAAAAACACAAAGGCTGTTTTATAGAAAAACAGACAACATACTTGAAAACTATGAAAACAGCGACGCTTAGGTCAAGCCATAAATGAACAAATCATAATTTGAGAGAAAAAGAATAAAACACTGACAGCTGCTTGCTAATAGACTGACCTTAAACTTAGACTGTTATAATTCTTAACCAATATTTCATACTTTAATACAGAACATAAGTATTGCGAAGGCAAAAATGGAAATCTCACTTTTATATGCCCTTTCTTCTTCTTTGCTTCTCCAGCTTGTTGCCAGGATACACTGTGATGATATCAACATGAATGTAACCAATTGTAAACAAGATTGAGCGCTCATAATTTCTTCTGGAATACGCATCCAACACGGCCAATTTCCTTTTTTGATATTCTGAACGTATGTTCTGATTTCGAAAGTTTAAAATTAAGATTATCTGCAAACAGCATCAACAATAGATTACCATTCTATTAATGAGCCGTAACAAGACTTACATAGCTAATATTTTCTGAACTAAATCTCTAAATCACGACGAATAAGCCTTGATCAGATGGGTCGATTACGACTTATTCTAACTTATATATAGAAATACCAATTTTGTTAAATAAAAAAATAACCAAATTAAATCTTAATGAAAAGAAATAAGTTTGCTCTCAACTTTGCAAGAGATTAAAAAGGGATTAGTGAGACATCGAGACAAAAGTTCAGACAAAACGTAATTTTTGTCAAAATTGCTGTAGCAGCCTTGAAGATTCTTGTTGATATTTCACGATGTTTAAAAACTTCTCTCTATTTGTTATTGTTGATTAAATACACAAACAAAGTTAGTTAGTTTTTTAGTAATTGCTCCTAATCCTAGCTAATCCGAAACAAATTTGAAAAAGAAACGTCATCATTTGCAAACATATCAAACTCTGCACACAAAAGAATATTGAAGAAGAATATTTTTTAAAAAATAACGAAATGAACATCGATCTTGATCGAACAACATTCTACGATCCCTCTCTTTTGTCCTTTCTCTAACATCGTCACAAATTTTTAAAACCGACTTCTTTATCGCTAACAAATTAACAACAATGTTTCGCAATTCTTGTATTTTCGGGGCTGTTTTCTTACTTCTGCCAAGTGATTCAATTTTTTAAAAACTTTTTTTAGTAATTATCAGTATTAGATCACCTTACACCTCAGTGCTAACCAGGACGTATTCATCATGTTCACACTTACAAAAATAGTTGTGTGGGTATTTTCAGTATTTTCGTCACGGAAAGTCAAGAACAGAAACCTCACAAAAAATAGGAATCGTGACGCAAAATACTGAAGCCTTCCACATCATACAGTGGACAGTATAACTTAAAATCTCTATTATTGGAACTGAATCAGTGGGTCCCTTCAAACTAAAACCTAGCAATATGACTATTTATAACTCGAACTCTCCATAATTTGAAAGATTTTGTATTCCCCACCGATGTTCGAGTTAGAGAGAGTATACTGTAGATTCAAAGAAGATATTAACATAGCTGGAATACACCAATGTACACAAATTCACAGAACATCCATGTCATTAGCAATAACTTTTCCACATATTATCAATATAGCATCAATAACTTTTGCTGTCCTTTATGATTAGGTATTCCTAAGAAGTCTCGAGAGAAAACAGACTGGTTATTATTTATACAAGTACGGATCTTAAAATTAGCATACACACCATGTTCAAGCTGTCTGTCATAATGCGATTAACAGATTCTATAAAAAATTATCGTTAGCTGTTCGATCATGTATGAATTGTTTTCCACAAATGGTGTGTTAAATGATATGATATTTCATCAATGCAATGCAAAAAATTTCACAGATGAGGCGACAAGATGAAGTGACTCATAGGTATCTTAAAGATGACTTCATATATGGTTGAAATAATAAAATCATTCATCAGCTGGCCGTGTTAGTAATGGTTCTTTCAAAACCAATATGGAAGGCAGATGTTTCTCAGCTTTAGACTTGAAAACCTAATACGCTAGACATTAAGTTGTATCGCAGAGCGAATAAAATCTCATCATCTGGATCATATAATTCGTGTTTATTGTTAGACTTAGTTTTATTAGTATAATCTTTTTTTCATTATGTTTTGTCTATACACACTATCAGTTTTATAAACGGTTTTAAGATTTTTGGAAGTAAAGAAATAAAATGACAAATTGTTTTGACCTTTTTAAGAACCTTTGACTAATATTGGCTTCCCATCCATGCAACATTTCCCATCATGCAACATTACAACGTCAGTCAGTATGGTGGTGATTATATCCACGTGTGTGGGTGTAATCAAAATTTTAATCGTTCACAGAAAATCAAATCTCGATCGACAAAATAAGAACATTAAAAAACTCGTTACGATTCAAAACGATTAAAGTACTGTCTGCATTGTTGCTCAGTTAAGAAACATTTCACTACTTAACCTGTTTTCCTAAATTCCAAGTTTCGCTCTTTCAAATTTCCGCGCCTCAAATTATATTTTCGCGCATCTATGAAACAAAAGTGTTTTTCTTCTATATTACACGGGCAAGTTCGTCTCAGAATTCATCTACCTTCAGGGTTCCCTATAAAAAATAATATCAACGGGGTTAAAAAATGACATGTTTACTGCTTTCAACCGTTATCACCAGTTCGTCGTTCTCGGAAAGTTGTCACCTTTCTGCAATATTCAATTACCAAAATCACTAAAATCATTTAAAATGCCTCCAACATGAAATGATAAAAGCATTTTGAGAGCAAAAGTGATATTCTCACAGTTAATTAGAACAGTGTGTATAGCAATCAAAACGCAAGTATTGTGTTGTAGCAGTTGTATTCAGTATGAAGGAGATAATAACTTCCCGAGAACACATAAAGTCAGAAAAATGTGTAGTCATTTAAAAATGTCTGATATGTAGTGTCTTCACACAATACACAGTAGTCTAGGAAAATCGCTTTTTTTTACGGTTAAAAGGATTAACTAATATGACTTTTACCCCGTCCATAGCTGTGTTCGTTTGCACTGTGATTATTGTAGTAGAGAAAGGAATGGTGAAATCTCGAAAAATATTTGATCATACATGAGTATAAATATTCCAAACGTCGCAGAGAGTGAATGCTTTCTTAAATGCCATCAACAAAACAACGTTGGAAGGTGTATACCATGGTCATTTAAAAACATCCAAGTGGGCAAAAATCGTACTCACTACAACGAAAAGCATTGAAGTTGTATGCATATTTCTCTAAAAATGCACTACGTCGCAGCGATTCTTCAACAAATTTGCCCACTAGGATAGATCTATCACATTTTGGATGATACAGCCTCAGGCCACAGACCAGCTATATAACTACGTCATGTGATCTAAGGTTCGTGAAAACCACTGATAGCCAATTTTTAAGTATTCTTCCTCTTTCGATGCTCCTCTGTAATCAATATTTGTTTAACAAAATAAAAAGCCATCAATTGAACCTCAGCAAACAAAAACGATCATAATATTAAAATGTTGTCATTTCTTATCTAGAAAATTAAATGTTGAATTTACTTTTAGTACTTTACAACAAACTTAGCGATCCGAATAAAAAAAAGACCATTATGGTTCCGTTTCTTAAAGTAAATACGGAAAATACTGACCAGTGACTTTGAACCAATCAAACTGTGCAATTATTTTCTAACATAAGACTTCACTATGGTTTCACGATCACAAACCATCTTTTGCATAAATTTATCATAATTCACTTGTATAATTTATGAATGTGTTACTGCACGCAAACAAACCGCCATAAAGAAGTTTGGTTGTTTGGGGTAATCATTCAATGTCGTGCGCAGAAACGTTTCGCAACCTCAGATGAAAGAAACAATAAAATAGTCCTAAATGAGATCTTTGGTAAATTCAACTTTCATGTTGATGATCAGTATACATTTAGGGAATGGGTAATCAAAAGCACAAATCTAGTGTCTGCTTCTTTTACAAAGAAATTTAAAATTGAACAAAAGCTTTTTCTCTTGACCGGCGTCTTAACATAACATTTCATAACTTGTCATTATCAAGTGGTTGAACGGCACAAACACTTATAGAGAGTTCCGATCGAGCGTTACCCTAGGAGCCTTTTCCTGGAAAAGTATCCCTATAGACAATAGTCTGAAAAGTATTTCCATCATAACCTTAGTTTTATCTCATTTGTCCTCAGAAAAATGCAATCAGAACGCGATAAACCATCAGTGTTGAAGTTGTCTTTCTGTTGGAACCGTAACCAAAGCAACATTTATAAAAAAATAAGACACTCGGGATTTGCGAATTACGCAGGCAACAGTCTGGTAAGTTTTGGTCTGTTGTTTTATGGACAGTGTGACTGAATATCAAAACAGTTTTGTTCTTCATAATTATCAAAATGGCGTGCTTAGGTGCGATTAACTACATCTAAAACTCTCTTTCACACTTTTTGGTACATCTGGCTCTTAGTTGCATTAAATACGTTATGAGACGGTAATCTCGTGGGTCCGTCTCTGCATAATTGGTTTTAGGAAACGATTATTCTCACTTCTCGAAATACTCAGTAAATTGGAGATCAGCTCAAAGGTTGGGGAGATTTTTATTGAAGGGTAACTTAGTAATGATTTATCATAGAATAACATGCTTATGGCAATTTAGAACCTTTTCACAGAAACATTGGAGGGAAGCGCTTTACCCGTAATTTAAACGAATAATGCCAAGTGCATTTTATTGATTGATTGCAATAAAAATAAACATGGTGAGCTGCTACGTCAGTTCCTTTTGTTTTCCCTGTACGGTTAAAAACTTATAGACCTTTTTCAAACAAGTATTTTTCTGACGATTAATAGTATATCTTGGTTAATTTCACTCAACAGAACTATACTTATGAAAGGCTGCACATATTAAGCCATAGTGTTGCAAATTGTCTAATCACGAGTCTGTGGACTTGAAATAGATCATGCTAATATAAAGTTACTCGGCCAGGCTCCGATCCTAGTGAATTAGCACGCCATTTTCATTCATATGTTTTCACTTTGTAAATTAGTGTAACTAATTGAAATATTTTTAATGATTTTTAATGATTTGAAATAAGTTTTATCTATTTCCATATAAAGTTGAGTTACTTGGGGCGCCACCATTATATGATATTAACATATGGAATTTGTAATGAAAGGGGAATACCAATTAAGAAATATTTCTTCTTATTTACAGCTCAACTATTTACATAATTTACATCAACACTTAAATAGATTCAAAGTTTCCCTATAAATATAAGATAATGATTATTTATGTGGTATACTCAACCAGTTTGTTTTTGGTCATACATTTGCAATGTCCGGATCATTCCATATGCAACAATTCCTTTTCATCAGTTTGCTTCAGGGATCGTTTCAAAATAGTAATTTTCCACTGATGCGACAGAAGTCATCACATTTCTGACATTTACATTGTAATATTGTGAGTTCTGATCAATTCCTGTGTTATTGTAGTTTTCATAAAAGTTATTAGGTATTATATATGCGGAGTCACAATCAAAATCCACAAATGGTTGGGTGCTGGTAGATCGGAAAACTTGTCTATAATGAACATTCGTGTGCGCATATTTCAAAGCTGTATAACTATCAGGTCCTTGTCGTTCCAATTCCTAGAAATGCATTAAGACACCATTCTGTGAAATAGATAAACCTATATTCAACTATTTGGGACTTCCATTAAAATAAATTTCCCTTACCTGTTCACGTTTGTCCGAGTTCATGCCAATACCTATATCATCAAAAAGACCCATTGTGATTACATATACTCTATTTCTACTATGCAATAAAACAGGTAATGTACTGCTTTCTATTTAATTTCTAGTAATTTTTAACACAAAATAGTTGTGAAAACAAGAATTGTGTAACTGATAGATTCTGTGGATGCGCTTCTCAAGACAACATACCTGAATCGATAGGCTCCATGTACTCGTTATCATCATTATTTCTGGTGTCTGATGAACCACTTTCACTGAGGGTAGAAGCTGTGTCCTAAACAAACGGTCATTCACAATTCATTAAGTATCAAGACTAAATGCAAAGGAATATTAAGTACGAAACAGCCGCAATACTGTAGCAAAGGCTAATCACCTGTTGAAAACCCTTTCGGAATCTAAAATGCAAAAATAATGAGTGTTTATCTATCTTAACAGTGTGTTAATTTGCAAGTTGCTATGGCAGAAGTGTTGTAAAACAACCTAAGGACAACGTTAGCGTTATCTTATATAAGAAAAGAAAACAATCCTTTAAACTTTCACTAATAGAACTATGTTAGAATTGAAGTCAGGGTAAAGACAATAAGACTCTTACCTTGTAAACAACCACCAAATAAGTAATATGACCAAAATGTAGAATGTGATAATAACAGATATGATGATAGGTAACAATCTAGTGTTTGGTTTACTGTTTCTAATAGTGCCAGCACTATTGGTGACATTTTCAGTTGAAGAGGTAAATGTTTTTATTGTAGTCTGAAAATCATTTTTGGTGGTAGTTCTGGGTGATGTGGTTATAGGATGGTCTGTTGCAACTAAAATGCAATTAATGGGTTGTTTTAGTAAATGGATGCAATTTTTCAAATAACTATTGAGAGCCTCTTTTGACAAAACAAAATGCGGTTTATTTGAAGACTGAAACAACTTACATTCAACTGCACCTATCGTTTTTAACAGAATAACACCATTGCGTTTTATTTTATGAATGTTTTCACATGACATATCAATCTTTATGACAGTCCCCTCAATAGCTTGATAAGGTGTAAGCAATATCTGCAATTGAAAAGAAAACAAAAGGAAAACAAAATTTATTTTTGGCAACAACTTACGTACGATTACGTAACAACTGTAAGATAAAATCATGTATGTTGTTATAAATATGGTCCGCTTCTATGTTAAGTTCGATGATGAATAGACGTTTGTAAACTTGTCAAAAAAAATTTCAAACATTTCTAACCCCTGTTACACCGACAAATGTAGTAATTCCGTCAGATATAGTAACAATCAACGAAAAATGCAGTAATTTCGCTCAATGTAGTAAATCTACGTCAAATGTAGTAAAGCCTTGAGGGTTGAAATGTGCCACAATTAGAAAAAACGAATCAAGGTCTTCGCCAAGAAACCTTTCCAGTGCTGTCAGGTGGCTGCGTAATAAGCCTGGAATTATGAGCTTAATGTACCACAATTATGCAAATCACATCAAGGTCTTCACCAAGTAGCTTTTCAAGGGCTATCATGTGGCCAGACAATACAACTCAAAGACGCGCATGCGCATAAAAGCCTGTTAATTCATGCTAAGCTTATGCAAAACGCATAAAGGTCTAAATTTTTCAAGTGCTATCAATGATCATCTAATAGAAACACAAGTTCGCCCATGCGCAGTAAAACATTTATATAGCATCATTACAAGTCAAGTTTGTGGTAACATTCATATGTGCATGTGTATATTTTCAACACTGCTAGCAAAACATAGGAGGTGTTTGTTTGAAGGTATCATGAATCCATTTGACGTCACACATGGCTACAAGGGTTTACGTCCTTTTCACAAACCACCAGCCGTTTAAAATAGAAAAGTCTACTTAAAAAGAGATTGTGACCGCAGGCTAATCGTGTGCTTCACTAAAGACTGTTATTTGTTTGTGTCCAAGTTAAATCAATGGATCCCAGAGAACTTCAACAGTAACAGAACAAGAGATACTTAACCTGCTAAAACATTCCCACTACATTCTTAGACACATGTTTTCAGCGTATACGGCTAGGCAAACGTAAATGCTGTACAATGTTGATTTTCTGTTTTTACCTAAACAGTCCAAATTACGCAATCATACTGTTTAAAGAAAACAACTGAAATTACAGCACTACTGGCGCAAATATCAAATGGTTGTTTTGTATATTGATGTGTATTAGGAAGCATTTTGGCCTTTTTAATAATTATTACACTTACAACTATTTGCGAGGAGCACACACACACTTAGTTTCTTTGGTACTACTTTTTAATTAACATTGAAATGAAATTATTGACGATATGACTGTATAAGCGAAAAACGTCCTTGCTTGAAAGTACATGTTAAAAGGAACTGAAATATGATTAGAGTAAGAATTTCTTTACCCTTAAAAATATTATAACGGAATAATAACGGAAAATAATAGCCAGACTTTATAGACCTTTAAAAGTTACCTGGTGTGCTTTGTCTAATTATGGGTCATTTCAACCTTCAAGGCGTTTGCTACATTTGACATAGATTTACTACATTTGTCGAAATTACCACATTTTTCGTTTTAATAACTTATTTGTGTTTTGAATTTCAAATGTTTTAATACCGTAGAGTTCCGATAGCAAGCGCTCCCAATAGTAGGCGTTTCCCGATAGTAGGCGCAATTTTTGAAGAAAAAAACCCTTCGATTGTTAGCGCCTCCCAAAAATTAAGCGCCCTCTAAAAGTAGGCGCTTTAAGAAAAAAGATTTGTTTTTAAATTTTTATTTTGGTTAATAACAATATAAGAATAATAAGAATAAGCCATGGACCGAATACAGGGAAAGACAATAGAAACTCTGTTAAATATGTAAAGCGACTTTGTCCTAAAATGAAGCAAAAGTAGACAGTACTTTCGTCACTATCTTTGTCTTTTGACTCATCTGATTCTGAAGAGAAGAATTTAATGTCTTCTACGTTTATGTTGTCTATACTAACCATCTTTTTATAATGGCTTTCACTACCAAATAATAAGCGCTTAAAAGCGCTGCTAAAAATGAAGGTAAGCGGGAAGCTTCCTATCGCAACTCCACGGTAGTGCCTCCAATTGTTAAGTGATCACCAGGCTCTGACCACAACTCAACGAAAACCAAGAGCGTTGACGATCAGATGTTACCAAGAAAACAAGACAACCTACCTGGGTAGTCCTAGAGAAGTAAGAGATAGTCTGTGAAATTTTTAAGTCGTGTTTGGTTTCCCAAGAAGAGTTCTGCCATGCCATAACGTCTGTGTTGCAGATGTATACACCGTCAAATTTATAGATTTCTGTTAGTGATGTCGAGTTTGAAGATAGTGTTACGGAACTCCAAACATTGTCATCTGGAGAATAAGAAGAATATTAATTAAGCTGATAAAGTGAACTGAACCTACACATGTTTTATGAACCAACAGTTCCGGTGTCGCTGTAAAAAAGGTACTCGCCAGAAAAAGTTCTCCCCAGTAATTATTTCCTAGTAAATAAGTACTCCCCAGTACTTATTTCCTAATAGGAAAAAAGTACTCCCTCAGAAAATAGGTACTCCCCGTCGAGTATCATTAGATATGGATGCATCGGCCAAATAACAGGAACGATTTTGGGAAAACTGGAACAAAAGAAGAATATTCTGAAAAAAGTAAAATGTTTATTGTTAATGACAGAGGGTGAGAGTCAGTTCTCATATATGAGAGAAAAAGAAGCGTTATAAAAACATAGAAACATAGTATATACAAAAAAGACGTTATTGAGAGTGTTGTATTTCAATAACATCATTTGTGGACTTTAGGGGCTTTTTGGATCTTCTGGAGCGGAGGAATTAGCAGGTGGAAAACCTCGGGGATCTTCTGGAGTAGAAGTATCATCAGGAGAATCAGATTGGGAAACTTCGTGAGTAGAAGTCTCAAAAAGGAAGATCAGAAGAAGGAGGATCAGCAGGCGATCTGCATCGGTTTTTGCTGGTTGCAGGTACTTTTTCAACAGGGAAACATTGCATTTTCGTTTTAGTTTTTTCCTGTTTTATTGATCAAAGAGCCGCTTTTATCGTGCATCTTATGAATGGTGTTAAGACCCAACCATTTGTGAGTAAACTTACCAGCTTTTCTATCTTCCCGTTTCTGATTTTTTCGCCGACTTTTGATGACACTTGGAGCTTGGTAATAGCTTCCTTAGGTTTTTTAAGGGAGTGCTTTTTTCCTAGTAAAACAATACTCCCCGTCTCAGACAAATAGAATATCTTGACACAGGGAAGTACTTATTTCCTAAGGGAGTACTTATTTCCTTGTAAATAAGTACTAAGTAAGTAATAAAAGCGGCTGATCACAGGAAACGTTATTGATAACAGGACTTCTAGTCCTGACTAGGATACCTGTAATAAACATGAATAATAATAATAATACTGGGGGAGTACTTTTTTGAGGGGAGTACTTATTTACTGTTACACCGGACAGTAGTTTTTCAAATCTTGTCTAACATTGACAAATTAACTTAAAATGGGGAAAAGGTAAACAATAACCATACAACATTGGGTGGAGTTAAGAAATACGAGTGCTTCTCCAAACTTGCCATTTCATTTTTCAAACCTGGTTGTAATGTAATGATTGGTTGTAAGAGTTGCTCACTTTAAATTTTACTTGCCGCTAGTCTTTCCGAGAGCTAAATATGGTGGGTTTAATGACGCCATCATGTGTCGTGCAGTTGCCTTTGTAAAAGGGTTGATAAGTGCATGAATTTTTATTTGACTAGCTACATGCTTCATGATTACCGATACAAACCTTCCAGTGGCGAATTATTTTCAGAAAAATGACGTAATACGCTTGTGATTACGATAAGAGATTTTTGAATGAATGAGGCAGACATTGCAGAGCACGTTTCATTGATAATAATCATAACATTGAATTGACTTAAAGTACTATTCAATAAAATGTAAGTCTGTTTTGACACAAAAGAAATCATGAATATTTTCAATTTCAAAACTAAACGCAAAGCAAAAACGTTTGGATTGATATGTCAATTAATTCAAAGTGTTTAGCAAAAGCCTAACTCATTGATCAGCCAAGATAACGCGAGCTGCGAGAATATTTGTTAAAAATTTGTAACGCATATTTTCATTGTTTCAATGGTTTGCTAATAATAAACAGCTGTTCGTTCCCAGATCATTTCTCAATTGTTATATTTCTGACATCAGCATAGTGCAACCCTCAGCTCTACATATAACAGTCCATTATCTTTATGATTGAGCATTACCTTCACGTGCTTATTACAGACTGTCTAACTAGACGCCTTCTGATTTCGTATTTCAAAGATATTACGATCTAAAGCTTTTATGTATAATGACCATTTATTACCTTCAACAATCTCCCTCTCTGTATAACAGCCAAGTGTCCCATTTATGTCAAGAAATAGGTAGCTACTATTCCTGCAAGAGCAAGGTACTCTTGATGTTTGATTCCATTTCGTATTTTTAAATCCTTCGCAAAGAAACTTATCAAATGCAAATATTTGATCTCCATCAGACGATCTTGTGACTTTTAAACAAGCTGCAAGAGAACATAACAGAACCAAGTTGGCAACTATAAACAAACACTCTCGCTTCATGCTACAAGATAGTGACAACACAAATCGAACTCCTGTGGAACCGTTCTTCGGTCTATTCTGCCGTGATTTTACAGATACTTATGTTATAAAACTTAAGTTTTGTCTTATCTGGTGGCTCTCATGCGTAAAATGTCAGCTAAAAGCCCTCATTATTAATGGATACAATAGCTGCTTTGTTATCTCATGGAACCGTTGATCTCATTTGACAAAGCTGCAGTTCTCAGCTCTTTTCTTATATAAACTTAAATCAATTACCTTTCATCTGAACCGCCGCATAGTAATATTTCCACTTTCACAACCACAAATTTATGATAAGAACACAATGCAAATTGGAAATAAATGAATTCGTATGAAATGTAATTGACGTTGCTTCCTCGATGATCGGTTTTTCTGTGTAATCGAATTGCGTCGAATTGTAAAAGAGGGGAAAATCAGGAATATAAAGTTTTGAAAACATCTATTTTTATTTCAATACAATTTCGATAGAAAACGTTCTTCTTTAAAGTTGTAAACGACTTTTCAATTTTTTGCTTTCCAGTATTGCTTATATGTAATTCACACTCTGATGTTAATTTTTAATACAATACTTTTTTAATGATTCATATGATTATATCTTTTGAATAAGCATTATAATTATCTTCTTCTTGAGAAATAACGAGAGAGTAAGACGTAATAAAATGAGACAATAATTATACAGAAAAATGTAATAGTACTATTAAAAATCTTTTGCTATAGTAATTAAAAACCATTGGAAAAAATAGCTAAGTAAATATCATAATCATAAATTACAATGGTCATTTTGGACAACATTTGATACACTTTCCATCGATTGTTGGTCCACTGCAAATAAAAAGTAACCTAATCCTGCGCCTAATATAATGGAGATACATATCCAAACGTTATATGTCATGAACGCAAGCATTAACAAGTAACCAATAGTTATCTGAAGCATATGTAGTAACGCATGCGCAAAACGTCGTTTATTTGCTTGTAATTTGCTAAAACATAAAATAACGGAAAATGTATGATTGCCGATTAGTATGTAGATAGATTGACGTTCACGTAGATAGTTAATGGTCATATCAACAACAACAACAACAACATCAACAACAACAACAATAACAACAACTTCCACTAAACTAAAGAATAGTTTTAATAAAACACTTTTTTATGAGGTTCAAACGTTTTCATTCATGTTGGAAACAAAATATTGGATGTTTTGAAAACAAGGATGAAATGATCTATTGCTTTTCTACTTTTTGCATATTTTTGACAAAATTTCATCCATTATCATCCACTGCACTTACAACTTCAGCACTGCTCCACCGACATTTCCCGATTTCCGCAATAGCACCTGTCGAAGGGTTTTCAAAGCTTCATATAGGATACCAATAATAATGAGAGCTACACATGTTCCAAATAACTCTACAGATATAAAAAGTCAACTGTATGTAGCCACAAAAAACAACGTGAAAGGCAACGTCTTATTACGCAAAAGCATTTCGACAAAAACAAACAAGATTGAGCAAAATTTT
Source organism: Turritopsis dohrnii (assembly GCA_027922465.2). NCBI lineage: Eukaryota > Metazoa > Cnidaria > Hydrozoa > Anthoathecata > Oceaniidae > Turritopsis > Turritopsis dohrnii. Next base: position 35,779 of record BQMF02000432.1, read on the forward strand.
CACCTAATGGAGAAAAAACTTCATATGTATGAAACACGGTTAAATCACTGTTGTGCGTTGGAATTTTAAAGGATTAAACAAACATCATGCAAGAAGATATAACACTGCGTGTGACCGTAGAATAAACACGAGATTAGAATTATGTAAATTTGTAGAAACCAATGTTGACTCACCCCATCTACTTTTTGTAGTCCATCCGTCAAGTAAAACTGTCACGTGATTTCCAACATAAAAGGTCATCTAAATCCCAAGTATTATCAGTTTATTTATTTATTAATGATATTTACTTTCATGAAGTTCGGCTATAATATACACTAGCCGCCAAGTCGGCGTCGCTCGCCGCCCATGTCCACCTTCAGCCTGCGTTGAGTTCACGAAAAATGGAATTAAGGAATTGACAATGGAAAGTGTTACCGTCTTGTAGAGCTCGAAATTCTGAACAAGAAAATGTATGGGATCATATTTCTATGACGCACCGTTTTGGAGATATCGTCGATCAAAACTTTGATGACATCACAGACCCGTCCCCATAAAACATTAGACCCAAATTTTTCGTCAACCCATCGCCTGTATCGAGGACCCCAAAAAACGTCAGTTATCCCTGTTGGTTACCGAGATAATTTTCCCTAAACGTCGCATTCGATTAGGGTCTCAATACAATGGTTTCACAATGACGTCTCACAAAATAAAATGAAATAATCACTCTACAACTTGATCTACCATTTTGCGTGACAGACAAACAAACAGACAAACGGAGAATCGGCTATTAATATATAGACTAGACGCCAAGGCCATGTTCAGCCCATGTTCAGCCTGCGTCATTTCACCCCCCTACAGTTCACGAAAAATAAAATTAAGTAATTGCGATCGAAAGTGTTACCATCTTGTACAGCACGAAATTCTGAGCAAGAAAATGTATAGGATCATATGTCTATGACGCACCGTTACGGAGATATTGTTGATCAAATCTTTTGATGACGTCATAGACCCGTCTCTCTAAAAAATTAGACCCAAATTTTTCGTCACCCCATCGCCTGTATCGCGGACCCCAAAAAACGTCAGTTATCCCTATTGGTTATCGAGATAATTTTCCCTAAACGTCGCATTCGATTAGGGTCTCAATACAATGGTTTCACACTGAAGTCGCGCACAAGAAGAGAAATAATTTATGTGTGATCTTACATTGCTGACTCCCGGATTTCTTTCGCAGTTCACATCTACCATTTTGCGTGACTTACAAACAAACAAACAGACAGACAGACAGACAGACAGACAGAGAATCGGCTATTAATATATAGATTATCGGCTTCAGAAAAGTAAGTATACTACGTAATGACGCGACATAGTATCTACATGCGCGTTATAGTTTATAGGTCCCTGCTTACATCCGTAAAACATTAAACTAGTATGTAGCTTTAGCTAAGAATGCCCCGCGTTCAAGTTTTCCAATTTGTACACACAGCAAGCTATACATTAAAAAAGAAAACTCTTTTCTGCCCAAACATTTTGTAGTTTAAGGATTTTTGTAAAAATGTTTTTGGTTGATTTGGGGCCTGATATGTGGCACACTTTAAATATTTCGACAAAGCCAGCCTGTATGGCAAGATACACAATATTTCAAGTTTAAACCGTGATCAAAGTGTCTGTGTGCAGTGATGAAAGCGCGTGCCGAAAATCACATATTTAAGTACAAATATTAAGTTTTACAATACAACGAACTGTTTAATGAGTAGTGTAACCTTGTGACATAGCGGTGGCCCTCATTCTTTAACCTGAGTATGTATGAGGTTTGTCTTGCTTGCAAAGAAAACAGGCAGCTTGAAGAAATCATTTTTTAAGTAAATAACTAAATATCAATTATCAAACATAGAAATGAGGTTTATGGTTGTCATGTGTACTTGATAAAGCGTTCTGTGTCCATCCATGCATTGAATTGATATGAACGGACGAACATCGATCGATTCTAAGTTGGTAATTCTTTGAAATTCTGACAATTTCAACTGAGTAAACAATTGCGACAGAATAAAGCGACTGACGAAAACGAGGCTAGTCTGAACAAATATAATGAGCTATAAACATGAATGCAGGAAAAGTGTATTATGATAGTGATTTAGGCTAGATGCTACCATACATTTTTTGTGTCTTCATATACTTATAGTTTATATCTGTTTGAATGACATATCATTGTTGGCAAGAAATTATTGAGGAATGAGTTTTTGCTTAGGTTTTCAACTTTCCTGCTGACACATAAAAAACTAGAGTGTTTCATGTGGAACGTTGCCACACATCACGTGAAAAGTGACAGCACATTAATCAACTTAATTATTTCTGTTTTAAACTGTTTTGAAAATCAACTCTACTTATGACTTAAACATTCATTCAAAGCAATCAATTGAATCATCTGAAATAACGCCTTCTTAATCACCTAAAGTTACGCCTTCTTCATAATGATTGGCAGTGATGAGACATTGGGCGTATTTTAACACTGCCTTGACTATTAATTACATCAGAAACTAAGAACTGAAGGGATATGATAAAAAGTTTTGCGTTTTAAATGTAACACATTCTACGCTTACATAAATGAAACTCTCAGTAATGAGATACTATTGGCCAAAGATTACCTGCATAGTGTGAGTGTTCACGTGATCGACGCCACCATGTCCACTATGGTTTGTATCCATACCCATGTTCATTGAAGTCACCATCTGAATGTTACCAACCGACTTTTTTTAGAGTCGAAATTAATTTCTTAATCAAGTTTGTTTGAAAGTTTCTGTGTAAAGGAATTTTCAAACGCACTTTGTTTATATAAGGTGTTGACAAGGAAAAAAGTCTGACCGCCATTTTTCCTCATTCTTATTTACATTAGAATTAAGGTTTTGAATGTAATTGGTTATACTGTTGACAAAACCATTAACGTCAAGTAAATTTCAAATTTTATTTTCTTCCAATAAAAGTGATTAGAAACCCACTTTTTATTGATCAAAACAAATAAATGGTAAAGTACAGGTCTATAAATGTTAGTCGTGTGTTGATTGACAGTGATTGAATTTCAATGACGCTAGGAGCTATCTCAAGAATTTTAGTTTCAAGAGTGTGTCTTTTTTTAACATTTGTGTAATGAAGAAAACAAGACAGATATTGTAACCTAAATTAACAAAAGACCTTTAGTTCAATCATGTTCTGAAGCTCTCCCCAGCCGGTGTCACACTAAATTTTAACTCCCCTAAATAATGACTCCCCAGTCATAATAAACTAGTTAATTGTTACTCACCAGTTAATATAAACTAGTAAATTATGACTCCCTAGAATTAACATTTCCTAAGAAATCCTGATCGCCTGGTTTAAAATGACTCCCCTATAAATCTTGCTTAAAAACTTTTAAAATTCATGTGGCCATTCCTTGGAACTCGAGACTTTAAAAAATTTGAATTTTGTCTACTCATTTTTTCACCGAATATCTTATTCTCAACTTCAGTTGAGCTAGAGTCTGAGAATGTCTGTGTGTCTGTCAGTCTCTGCCCGAAAAACTTTGGGGCAGCCTGAAAAATGGTCGGATTTGGCTGAAATTTTGCACTTCCTTGGGTGAATATCTGGGGGTGTTTTTTCATTTTTTAAAAATTTTAATTTTTTGTGCTTTGGACGGGGTTTTGCGCCAACACGAGGCTAAAACTTTGGGGCAGCCTGGAGACTTCAAAAATGATTGGATTTGACTGAACTTTGGTATATTTGAACAACTACAATTGAGCCTTCGAGTTAGTTGGAAAATACTGAAGTTGAGCCCAGTGCGGTTAACACGTTCGACTATATCATAAGGTATATGATAATTCATTTTGTCATTAAATTGTCTTAGGGTTTGTAGTTGGGGGGTTAATATTGGTTGACATCTTCCTGGCCAGATTTCGTTATTTTCCTTTGCAAATTGGAAAATCTTTTTTATTTTTTACTCAGGTTTGTTTGCATCTACTCCTTTTAACATGAAATACTTGGGATCATGGTCAATTTTTGGCCATCTGCCATGTTTAAACCTCCAGACAACGAATGGAAGGGCTTGCAGGTTAAAAATCGAAAAACATAAAAACGACTCGAAATTCGAAAATGACTAAAATACATAAGATATGTACTGCAATGACTTCTTTTGATGGATGGGTGGGGTCATGATTCACTAGTTTATTTTGACTCCCTGACACCCAGTAAACACAAAGACGTTGTTTCCACGTTGTTTCGACGTCGTATTCCATTGTCGCTTGACGGTCGTTTAATGGTCGAAATGGAAATAGCAAAACAACGTCGGATTTTGACGTCGAACCGACGATTAAAAATAGCCAAAAATGACGTTCTACGGATGTTGTGCAACGGTCAAATGACCGAAAACAACGTTGCATTGACGTTGTAGCATGGTCAAATTAACGACGAAAGGTTATGACAACAAATGAAAAATCACTAGCGGGAATTGAACCCCGATCCTTCTCATGAATTCTGAGAGTGATAACCACTACACTACGAAGACTTAACATTTGCTAATGTATTTGACTATTATCACAATCGCCAACTTAATTTCGAGTAGGTTAAGATGGAAAAGAACGAAATGACGAAATGAAAGAAAAAATGCAATATAACTTTTGCTTGCTTTTAAAACATCGCTTTAAACTGTAATTGAACTTTAAAGTTTTCCAAAGAACATGTTTCAAAAAATTCACGTGGTCAGGAAATATGGATGTTCAAAAATGACAAATATTTGCTCGTGCAAGTTCAGGTGATGTCCCTGCTGTTTGCTTATTTCGGTTGATATAGCAACAGATAATTCTCAAATTTTGTCGCTGTTGGCATTTCAAACAAAAATAGATATGGAAATCAACCTAGCGCGTCATGGTAAGTGCGAATTTTAGTAGTTTTTTCAAGTGAACTTCGTGAGAAAGCCAAGTCAATGCTCAGCCATTTTCCTCTTTTTCTTAGTTTTAAATCGACGCATGCGCATATTAAAAGTTCTTGCAGCTATATATTTAAACTGCCGTGGTTGTTTTGTATGAGATGAAAGCTTTTTTATAATTCTTGTTTAGCCTGTTTTCTAATTAACGCCGATTTTCAAGATGCGGCGTTTAATAGAGGGAGGCGTTAATTAGAGGACGGCGTTTACTACAAACGTTCGGCTATAAGTGCGGCGTTTAATGGAGGGCGGCCTTTATCAGAGGGCGGCGTTTATTAGAAGAAATATGATATATTAAGATGAACATCCTCAAAAATGCAATAAAGCATAGTTTAGATTTGCTCTTCATTATCAAAAGCCATACTGAAGATTTATTTTTATGAAAACATGCACACAATCATCATGATGAAGGGAACCCTTTCTTTGTGGAGAACAGCACCAAATCAACCATGTTATGTTAATTCAGAGAGTACATAACAAAAACTGCATATGGAAATGTGATGTTGTATATGCCAAAAGAAGTTCAGAAAACCAACTACGTATAAAACTTTAAAACAGAAGTGTGTTTCCTGGACAGTCGCTTAACCTAACAACAGAAACATAGTTTGCTATGGATGAATTCCATGATCTTGTATATACTGTTTTGATACTATATACAATTTTTTATTTTGTAAAAAATAACATACTGTCAATTTTCCTTATGAACAACGAATGTAAAGCAAAACACATTCTTACATACTAGCATGTAGCTTTAGCTAAAAATGCCCCTGCGCTCAAGCATTCCAATTTGTATACACAGCAAACTATACATTGCAAGCCCATACAACGGAAACAAAAACAAACAAAACTTTGTTACTTTTTGTTATGTCTTAGGCCTATGCCACACTCATGCTAATATACCTTTCAAAAATTGTAAATAAGGCTTAACAAGTCGTATCAGAAAGTATTTCTACCAACAAAAGAAATGTGTGAACTGAAACCATGCATGCGTATTTTATAATCAAAATAAGATTAAGATTTGTTAAAGAAATTCTGTAAGAAACAAAAGAAAAAAAACAAATTTTTCAAAAAAAAAACTTGAAGCGAAAAATCCATTAGAAATCTGCGTTTCAAACTTTGATTCGAATCAAAAAATAGCCAAAATTTACATAAAAAAACAAGAAAAAAATATAAAAAGGTTTTATTGATCATGATCACACCAGGTTTGAAGGACAAAAAGAAGGAAAAACACAAAGAACGACAATTTGCAGACTTTCTTGCACACACAGAAATCCAATTATAATCTTTTTAAGGCAAGATCCGCCAAAAATCAGTGCATTGAATAAAATTTATTGAATGAAACATTTAGAGCTAAAACATATACAAAAAAAAAAATGTATGGTTGGTAAAATTTCAGATTTCAAGCTGTGCTTCAAAGTCCTAGTCGTTCACTTCACTAAAACAACACAAACATAATATGAAAAATGTCTAAGCAATTTTAGCATAGGAACTTCCTAAATAACATAGTCTTATAGTAATAATAAATTAAGAAAAAAATATTTTGTCTCCCAGCTACGGTACCATGCTTTGACATGGGAAAAAAGCAAAGTCAACTAACAATTAAGAATTTAATAAGATGAAATTGTGCAAATTTTAAAAAACTTTTTAAAAACTTTTGCATTTTTGCTTTTTTCTCGTCTTATATCAAAAGTTATTCTCAAGTGTCAGTGGGTTTGTTGTTCCCCACTTTGTAATTTTTGCCTCACTTTGTAATTTCCTGTCCTTTTTACTGACTAAATAAGATGTGTTTTACCAAAATTTTATTTATACAGGTTTATAACAACTACCAAACAACTTCACTAAGTTGGGCAATTCGAGCCAAATTGGGACTAAGTTCTCCAAATTTCACAACATTTTTCACACAAAAAGAATTGGAAGGTGTTGATTTCGAACTTGGAAGTAATATTTCAGGTTTCAACAAAATTGGACAATTTGGGCCAATTCTGGGCCAATTTTTGAATGTTTTCCAAATTTCTTAAAATTTGCACAAAGAACAATTAGAAGGTGTTGATTTCGAACTTGGAAGTGATTTTTCATGTTTCAATAAAATTGGGCAATTCGGTCCAAATTTAGACCAATTTTTGAAATTTCTCTAATTTCCATGAAAATTTGCACAGATCACGGTTGAAAGATGCTGATTTCGAATGTGACAGTCATTTTGTCAGATTTGACCAAAATTGGGCAATTTGGCAGTGTTGTATTTTGAGAATGTTTTATTATATATTGCGGAGAGCAGATATGTCATTGTGGCACATCTTTAAGTCTTCAAGCTAAATTTCAGACGACCATTATCAGCTATTGTGTTTCACAGTTCTGTAAAACGAATAACTTTGTTAGAATTGTGACAATGCGCTTTACTGAAATTTTCGACGTCCCATTCGCCTTGTTTGTTATTGTTCTTGAAAAAAAACCCGTAGAAATCGACAATATGAAGCTTTATTCTTGCGCAGCGCACACACACAAAGTTTACATTCTTTGCGCGTTTACATTCTACCTGTTTGATGTAAGCAACATGTTTATAAGAAACACTAGTAAGTTTTCTCAAAAAGTTAAGCAACAGTACTACAAGGATCATACATAAATTAACAACATGAAATTTTGAAATCATGCAGCACTAGCATAGCTACAGCACATTTCTTTAAATTGTTACACTAGGTGGTTACACTAGGTTGCAGTACTATGTCCTAGACTTCGTACTTAGATACTTCAGCTTGCACAAAGATTTTCAAGACTGGAAATACATATTTTTTCAATTAATACTTAGCAACAAATTAAGCAACATTACTACTAAAAAATGGTCATTTTCTTAGCAACATTACTACTAGGGTCTGACCTTGGTTGCTTATAAAAAAAACGTGTATACTTCGTAAGATATTAAGACCGAGCACTCATTCAGAGAGAAAAGATTTGCAAGAAGATTTACTTTGTAAGCAAATAAAACCGACAGTTATAGATTGATAATTTGGAGATGATTTCATTTCTCCCTCCGCGTTATGAAATTTAAAAAACAATACGGTCACCTTCAACATATTCGTTTTACCTTCATACTAATGAAGTCGACATCTATAAATTGATGATTGTCGATATAATTGCGTTTTTCCTACTGCGCATGCATTAAAGGATTTCAAAAACATTGCGGTCACCTTCAGCATATTCGTTTTACCTTGCATACTAATGAATCCGGTAGTTATAGATTGGTAATTAGCGAGGTAACTGCGTTTTTCCTACCACGCATGCACTAAAGAATATTGAAATGTTACCATCACCTTGTAAACTAATCAAGCCAAAAATTGATAATTAGCGAGTCAATTAGCTTTTTTCTTACTCGCTGAGCATGCGCAAAAAGATGGAATACTCTAAAGTTAGCCATCTCCCACATGGAAAACAGGGAAAAAACAGGGATAATAGGATTACAAATTACAAAGTGGGGCAGGTAGTAATTACAAAGTGGGGCAACATAATCACAAAGTGGGGCAGAAGTTACAAAGTGGGGCAAAAATTACAAAGTGGGGGGCATGACAGAGTTTAATTTCAAGTTTAATCATTTGTTTATTTTACTTCAGTAGAACAATGATGACAAATGAATTAATTTTAGTATAAGAGATGTTTCTTAATAAAAATTGATGTTGTAGTTTGAGGACGTTTCAATTTTGTTGTGAGCACGGAGTTATACAGTGATGAGTCAAGTCCCAAAATCTTCAATCTACACGGATTATTGCTACAATAGCAGCGAAAGCAAAAATCCTACCAAAACAGCCTTGGACACACCTTCTCTTCCTCCTGCTCTTACTCCGGCTAAAATGACTCTTTATCAGCTTAAGAGTCTGTGAAATTCTAATTTTATCGAAAGTATATAAACCGAATGAAAGTAGGCAGGCTATTCAAAATATTTTCAGCTTATATTTAGTATTTTTCAAAAAGTTTTGCCCTTACAGAAACTTGGATGTCACACCTGAGAAAATAAGGGCGATTTCAGTTATTCTTAATGTGAAGTATCACTTGCAACAATATGCACACTGGCCTTCGGGCAAGTTAGAGCAATGCTTTACGTATCTCTGGCGGTAAATCAACTACTAGTTGCTTGTCGGCGGGCAGAAGAACCAACCATTTCGGATGGTCTCCCAAGGACTAAAAATTCTCGGTTACTTACTTATTTACTTACTTACTTACTTTTTAAGTATATTTCTTTCACTTAAGACTGTAATTAAGCCTTGTTCACACTTACAAATAAATCATTTGAAGACATCAGTACCGTAAATGACAGAATTAGTGCCCGGGGGCGCTTATCTAAAAGTTCAGCCATTAGAGAGGGCGCTTATTCGGCTGTTATGTCCTCTCCTTAGGCTGATCTTCTTTGAAGTAATCAGCTACAACAACTTTATTTATTATTTTTCGCCAGTCTCAAATAAGCACCCATATCAATGACGGTATGCTGAAATAACCATCCCCTTTTGTTCTGGGGTGGTTATTCATGCAGGGGCACGTATAGTAAAAACTACTCTCCTCCCGGAGCGCTTATTCGGGCAGGGACGCTTATTAGGTAGGGGGCGCTAATTCCGTCATTTACAGTATATCCAAACCCTATTTACTCGTATTTTGGTTTTTGATGCAAAACAAATTAAAAATCTCCATTAAACCATCTAATTCATGACATTGATATCAAATTTGTGGTTGAGATAATCGAGGAAAGAAACACAAAATCCAAAGCCCTTGACACACGATTTAAATTGGTTTCAGACATCCACCGTTTTTAAATATAATTTCAAAGGAATCACTGTTCCATCAAGGAGACAGATATGTCAAGGCAGATCAGTAAGTAAGAGATGGAGTAAGCCAACGCTTTTAGTTCTTCCGTTTCCATCCTTTCTGGTTGCTCCACCCATACTCCTATTTGTGACATAGCTAGTACGTGACTCAGATGGATGTAAGGTCCTTTTGTTTTGACCATGTCCAATAAGTCAGTCTAGTAGATACGCTGCTTTCTAAGTGGAGAATGGAAAAGGAACCAAGTTCGTAATACTGGCGACAGTAGTCCTAATCGATAGTGTGAAAGCTCAAAGTTCTGTGTCATCTTTCAATTGACAAAAATTAAATAAAAATGTCCATAGTGTAAACATAACCATATGTGCTTATTAATCGTAAAGATTAATAAAACAAGAATAAGTACAAATCAAACAAAAACAATGTAGTGTTTGGAAGTTACTCTTATACCACAAGATTTGAAGAATTCGATTTAGTCACAGAATATACGACTAGGAACACTGCTTTTGTTGTTCTGACAGTTTTCGATAGTCGTCTACTCAGTTAATTCAGAATCAAAATTTTATATTGACCAGCCATGAGTATCGTAAGATATTATTTGCCAATCAGGGCATCATTTGTTGTTATTTATTTTAGGTACATTCTTCTTTTGATCTGATCTTTTTGTTTGTTACATCGTTTAGATATGTACTTCAAGTGGATGAACGAATATAAGTGTTGAATATAAGTGTTGACAGTCACCTGTCCAAATATGAAGAATATCCACTGTCAATGGTTGTTGCTCTTTGCTTATAGACTCACTTATTTGCTTTAGAGTTTATGATGGCCCTGTGAGTTTCTATTGCACAGTTATCAGAAGGTCATACAGGTTTTTAAAGTATTCCACAGACAACAATCCCTCTCTTATGTTAACGTTAGCCAATCCATTGAATCATATCCACTTAAACCTGACAACTATGCACTACCATACTCCAAGAACAATTTTAAGGAAACAACCAAACTGTCAATCTTCGAACATGCTCAGGGTGTTTTTTGAAAGGCATAGAGTCCAGTTGCTGATTGAGTATTTTAAATAAATACCAATTGGCAATGGAAAAATATCAGACGTGAAATATATTAGTGAACGAATCTAAAAAACAGGTTTTATGGTGATCTATCTTTAGACTATGAATGATTATAAGATTTTTTACGAGAGATAAGAACAAAGAAACATATTTGGGTCATTTTTCGTGATAATTAAAGTAAGAGGCGGTATGTATAAATGCCACAAAATCATTCAGGGTAAGGTTGGCTGTGAGTAAATTACATAATCCAGTAGCTAATTCTACTGTTATCCAGTGTCGTTTCTGGAATATCAGTCTGGGTAATCAGTTCCCCCATTATTTTGGAAAAGAAGTTAGACGAATGTTTGAGTCACGGTTTTCAAAAGAAGCGACCTAAAAAATTGGAAATAGTTGTCCAACCCACAATATCTTCTGTAAGATGCCGAACTCATGCCAAAATCAAGTGCATTCACTAAATGAGGATGTTTCTGAATCTTCTGACACGGATGGTATTGGGAAAAAGTGATGTTTGTTCTTCTGGATCTGACTATTCAACAAAATGATGAAGATTAGGAAATATATGTAATGTGCAGAAAGAATAAATATCATTGAAAAAGAAAAAATCATTCAATTTTTTATTCTTTTTGTTATACTTTTCGATACTCCTGCATAAGCGCATCAAAATCTTGCTATTACCTCAGATAAGGGCTGCTCTTGATTTTGACATTTTAAGTAAGAGTGCCAGAAAATGTTAACTGTGGCTTTTCTTCCGCGAGTTGCTAGCTACTTAAAGTTTTGTTTTCACGTTTCATAACTCCCTCCTTACTTGAAAAAAGGTCTCTCCATTTTAAAGACACTCCATCGATCAATAACTCAATAAAAACTGTCATCCTAAACTCAAATTGCGTACATTGGATCATCTTTCATCAAGTCATCAAATTAGTGATCTGAAATAGATTTTCAATAAAAGTTTACCACAACATCTGACAAGTTAATGAAGATACAATATCGTATTATGTCGATTTCATCTATTTTCCAGATGAAATATATACATCTGTTGATTGATATAAGGAAAGCAAAAAAAAACTCTTCATGTAAGACAAACCTTCATTTCAAGACTTTCATTTAGATAATTAAAAATGTATCTATACTATATTTTCATGGTTCTAATCTTGAAGAATTTTATTCATCCTGACGCGAAAGTGATCAACATTGGTAAGTTTGAGGCTTTTTGATTTAATGTAACAAGGTAGAGCTATTCAATGTAGGTTTTTATACGGAACTGCCTCCTGAACGTTTTAGCGATTATGTCAGGTATATCATTGGATTTACTACAAGAATTCTTGTTATCATATCAGGTCTTTTAGGAAACTACATCAGAATAGCTATAACTTCACTTTCAAGCTGTACCACAAAATCATTTGCGTCTTGTATGAGAGGAAGCTATATGTCAGGGCAAAATGTTTCACATCGTTTGTTTTTTTTGTTTTTTTTTTGTTGTTGTTTTTTTATCATTCCTAAGAACATAAGTAATTAAAAGAATCAGCAATGAGACGAAAGCGGCTGTAACATAATTTCCGAAAAGGTATATTAGTGTCGCATACGCCAATTGAACATAAGTGTCTAGCATGATTTACCAACTTTGTGCGAATATAGTATTTTAAAGGGCAACATACGCCAGCGTAATTGCCGTATCGAATTAAATCACTTATATTTGGACAATGTTCGGCAAAACGCAACGGTTACTTTATACGAGTTCCGTTGCTGAATGTCAAATTGGTATCGCAAAACAGAAAAGAAATGATGTGTACAAATAGAGTAACTATGGACACAATCAGTTAAATGACAGTCAAACGTCAAACCCGTTCACGTATAGGGAGTAATGTTTCGGGAAAGTCCGCAAATAAGGCTCAGCAGGTATACAGCACATAGTACAAGTTCCAATTGTTAGCAATCGATCCTTATCAAATTAAATAGTTTCAAGTCACAGGTTGGACTTAATTAATAAGTTTCTTAAGTTTTGCGTTTCCACAAATAGAGGTTAGAGAATAGAGTTGATAGCAGTTTTGAAAAAATAATAAAAAATAATTGTCATTATTTTCGTAACAAACAACGAAGTGTCAATTTATTGTATCAAGGGTATGATTATCTAGACTTGCAAACACGTCTCAAAATACCATTCGATTATTAGTAGTAGCTATTATCTCAATGAAGCACTCACATTTAACCTTTCTTTAACTAGTGTGACTAACTAAAGTTTTAACTAAAGTTTTTGAAACTAGTTGTTACAGGGTTTTGTAATAAGAAACCGAAACTTCCGCCACCATATGAAGAAATTATATAAACGCATTATGTCCTTAAAAAAAGAATATATATCAGACACAGTTTCAAACTGACTTTATATTTAAATTCCGATTTACAGGAAATAAAAAAGTGTCACCTAGCATAATCAAAAAAATTTTAATCAGATGATAATTTTCCGTCATTTAGCACCTGATGACAATACTTACTCTGGCGACAGCAGCTCTGGTGAAAATTCTAACTGTGATGACGAAAATGGAGAATGTGAGGTGACCACCAGCTCAGGGGACATTGTTGAAGAATATTACTCTGGAGATGATAATGCCAGTGTTGTAAAAGGATCAAATCACGGTGTTAAGACTGATATATTAAAATCTATAACAATTACACCCTCCTTTTCAGCAAATTCAATCGTTCCAAGTACAAGATATCATTTAACTAGTACTTCACGTTTTGTAGCACCTGATGACAATACTTATTCTGGCGATAGTAGTTCTGGTGAAAATTCTAACTGTGATGACGAAAACGGAGAATGTGAGGTGACCACCAGCTCAGGGGACATTGTTGAAGAATATTACTCTGGAGATGATAATGCCAGTGTTGTAAAAGGATCAAATCACGGTGTTAAGACTGATATATTAAAATCTATAACAATTATACCCTCCTTTTCAGCAAATTCAATCGTTCCAAGTACAAGATATCATTTAACTAGTACTTCACGTTTTGTAGCACCTGATGACAATACTTATTCTGGCGATAGTAGTTCTGGTGAAAATTCTAACTGTGATGACGAAAATGGAAAATGTGAGGTGACCACCAGCTCAGGGGACATTGTTGAAGAATATTACTCTGGAGATGATAATGTCAGTGTTGTAAAAGGATCAAATCACCGCATCAAGACTGATACATTAAAGTCTATAACAATGATACCCTCCTTTACAGCAAATTCAATCGTTCCAAGTATAACATATCATTTAACTAGTACTTCACGTTTTGTAGCACCTGATGACAATACTTATTCTGGCGACAGTAGCTCTGGTGAAAATTCTAACTGTGATGACGAAAATGGAGCATGTGAGGGTAGCGGTTATTCGGAACTAAAAATTAGAGAATACTTTTCCGTTGATCATATATTTAGTTCAGAAAAGATATCCAGAACTTCTCATGTATCGATGCCTCTAACAAAATTGTTTTTGCAAAAGTCGATTCCTATCTACCTTTATTTCAAATCATCAGCGTACTTGAAACCATCTCGAAAAAAAGATATGGACCATACTGTGAACTTTTCCCGAGGGAAACTTTTATTGACAAGGGCAGCAGATTTGAAGAAATCCCCATCAATTCTTCAATCTTTACCAGCATCATCTGAAATGATGTCAAGAACAATGAACAGTAGTAGGTTCAACAATATCTATGGCTTTCAATAGGATCTTTATCTTTCAAATTAGAGCAAAGTAGCATGCAACAGTATTTAAAATGTGAGTCTCTTTCAAAAGCATTCATTAATAATTTCAAATTGCTTACTTACTTTTGCCCGAAAAATAATCATTATCTAATATTTCTATGTAGTTCCTAACATTAACAGATATTCTGGTTACGACAACTCTGGGGAACGTTCAACTGTGATGACGAAAGTGGAAAATGTGATATAATTACCTCAGGAGAAATTGAAGAGACGTTTCAGGCAATTGCAACACCATATCTTATCGTTGATTAAATACGCTTTCATTGAAAACCCTTCACTACTTTTGACTATCTGAAGGAAGTATTGATTCATTCCATTCAATTGGATCAGAGAACTGGCACGGCCTTATCAAGCTACATCCAGTAGCTAATGTCACAAGAACTTCTTGTCATACACGCTCAGAAATTTGATAGTAACGTATAGCATAAGAACAAAATATCACTATTTATTTACTAAAACATTGAATTAAAATTTATAATTGTAAAATAGTATACTGTGTGTTTCAAAACTTTGGGTTCAAAAATTTTCATCGCATTTTTGAAGAAAATATCCAACTAGCATGTAGCTAAAGCATTCCAATTTGTACAGACTGCAAGCTATACATTGACAACGGAAACGAAAACAAATTTTTGGCCGAAAAAAATGTTTTGGTTAATTTAGGACGTGATAAAGTTATCTGCTTAAATATTTCGACAAAATCAGTTTTTTAACAGCCTGGCGGCATTTCAAAACCAACTTGCAATACGCAAACCAAACAGATCTACACGAAAATATGCACAAAACTTTGTTAGTTTTTGTTTTCTCTTAGGCTTAAGTTACACTGATGCTAATATACCTTTCAAAAAGTGTAAATAAGACTTAACAAGTAATATCAGAAAGTATTTGCTACAAACAAGAGAAATGTGTGAACTGAAACCATGGATACGTATTTTATAATTAAAATAAGATTTGTTAAAAACATTCCGTAAGATTCAAAAGAAAAAACATAAACTTTTTCAAAAAAAAAACATTTAAAGCGAAAAATCCACTAGAAATCTGCGTTTCAAACTTTGATTTAAAACAAACAATAGCCAAAATTTACATAAAAAACAAAAAAAAAAAAGAAGAAGGTTTTATTGATCATGATCACACTAGGTTTGGAAGACAGTCAAAGAAGAAAAACACAAAGAACAACAATTTATAATGTGGCTTTCTTGTATACACAGAAATCCAATTAAAATCCTTTAAAGGCAAGATCCGCCAAAAATCAGTGCATTGAATAAAATTTATTGAATGAAACATTTAGAGCTAAAACATATACAAAAATAAAATGTATGGTTGGCAAAATTTCAGATTTCAAGCTGTGCTTCAAAATCCTTGACTTCACTAAAACAACACAAAAGTGATATAAAAAATGTCTAAGCAATTTAAGCATACGAACTTCCTAAACAACATAGTATAATATAATAAAAAATTAGGAAAGAAATACGAGAAAACACTCTGTCTCCCACTTACAGTACCATACTTTGGAACGGGAAAAAAGCAAAGTCAGCTAATAACTGTATACCACCGTGTAACGTCAACACGAAATTTTGGAGGATGATGAAGATGAAGATGATGATGATGAACAAAATCGGAAACTGACATTCGCCTATCTCGTGAAACTACTATGCCTCCTCGCTCGCTTACGCTCGCTGCGGGGGCAATTAGTTTTTATAAATGTTATATCGATGGACTCCTTATTTTTTAGTCTCTCTCGTGATATAATTTTTGTAGGAAATGGTAAAATAGAAGAAGAGAAAATCGAAAAATAAGTATGGAAAAACTAATTAAGTTTTTAACGATCAATTAAGATCAATTAACTAAATTTATAAAAGTTAATTGGATATTTTCTTTTAAAATGCGATGAAACTGTTTGAAGCCAAAGTTTTAAAACACACTGTATTTATTATGAACTACAGTGTGTTTCAAAAAATTGGCAACAAAAAGCATTACCGCAATTTTGTAAAGGAAATATCCAATTTATTCTTATAAATGTATCAGGTGGAATTCTCATCGTTTTATTTTTCACATAATATATTTTTCGTAGGAAATGGAAAAGTAGAAGAACAGAAAATCGAAAAAATAAGCTTGGAAAAACTCATTAAATTCTTAACGATCAATTAAGAGAAAAGATAACAGCTGTATCTTTATTGCTTTAAGATGCAAAATTCTTTATGCCGTATGTGACATCTCTGAGACCCTCAATTTAAGCAATTGATTACATTAAATTTAATCAAACGTGCGAAACAGTAGCTTTGTTAAAATGAAAGCAATAACAATTGTTATGCAACTGCTTTTGTTTTTGTAAATTGATTGTAAATTGAACATCTTAATTGATCGTTAATAAATCAATGAGTTTTTCCAAACTTAATTTTTCGATTTTCTCTTCTTCTACTTTTCCATTTCCTACGAAAAATACATCAAGGGAAAGACAAAAAGATAAGGCTTACATTAATATAAAATTTATAATAATATATTGGAGGTTTACTTTGAAAACTGCGGTAATATTTTTTTGCTGCCAATTTTTTCAAACATTTTGGAGAACAAAATATATATTTTTAAAATCCTTGAATAAAATCCTATCGAACGGTGTAAAATTTGCTGAAATATGATATATGTGTGAAAAGTTATGAGCTGTTAAAATCTCAGACCGAAATTCTCTGTGACACACTGTATAAATCTTATAATAGAGACCATAAATCTAATGATTCTCAACAGCGAAAGTTTGTCACACTTTGATTTTGGAGAGTGATATATTTTAAAGATACTTCTTCATTGGAGCTCTACAACATGAGTACACTTTCCATTCACAGTTCTCTGATGTAATTTTTCGACAGTTACTTTTTGACACGGAATTTGACAAAATGCTTTTGATGTTAGACAGGGGAAAAATCTTTTTCCTGAAATGCTAATCTTATATATAACTTGTAACCTAGGTAAAAGACGTTACCGTCTCCAAATTCGAAAACGATGTGCGCAAACCCCGTGTCAAAAGGAAAATTATAATCTCGGAATTAAAATTAGAACATAGCGCAAGCAATGCTTGAGTTTCCATTTCAAATCTCGGTTGGTTCTTATATTCAAATCACCACAGCCTCTCATGCTATGCTACTCGAACGGTCATAGTTTGAGAACTAACTTTCCTATTGTCGAGTCTTTCCTTGCTTCTTGCTCACCTGACTTTATTGGTCTATGTGAAACTAACCTTGATCCTTGTCAGACTTTTATGCTGATGGTTTTCTTGCTCTTCTTCCTGTGGACTCACGTTTGAATACACACAGGCATGTGTCTTAGTGTTCATGTAAGAGTGACATGCTTGTCTTTGGTGATTTCAATGTCCATGAATCAGAATTGCTACAACCCTCCACAAAATATATTGGGAAAACTTAAAATATTGGTTTTAAAAGGGAAAATGCCCCTGCAAGTTGATAAGCCAGGTCCCCCTGCCCCCAAATTCAATGTTGCTTATGTTGAAAGATAAAAAATGTTTCTGGGGTGAAGAAAAGTAGTCGGGGGCCTAGCAGCACTTCATACAACATTGAGATCAGGGGGAAGGAGGTTCTCCCAAATATTTCGTGGGGGCTTGTAGATTCAACCTACACAGATGATGCTGGTGTGAAAGGTTGAAATTTTTATGTATCTCAGAATCTCTCTCAGAGTGCAATCTTCCCAACTTGTTGTCCTGACGACGATGCCCATTTTCCTTCTTTACCTGATCTTTGTCTGGTTTCGGACTGTAGTAGTTCTAAAGCCTCTTCTGAGCCCTTTTGCGGTAGTTTCGATCATGCTGTGGTATCCATCTACAGAAGGTAATCACAAACTTTATCAGGATAGTTTCCTCGCACCTCGGTTGCTTGGACTACTCTTCCATCGTCTTGTTTTCCCGATGGTTATGATCTTTTCCCTTTTAAGGAGAGCAGCAAGCTTTCCCTTCTACCTCGATGTTACTATTTATATTTTCTTCTTTCTTCTTCATTTTTACTTCTTTTGTATCCATGCTTAGTAATTGCAAGGAGTGATACTCAATGAAAAAAAGCTTTTCTTTCTAGCATTACAGATTACCTCAACACCAGTATTGTTGTCAGGATAAACGTTTGTTTTCAGAACTAATGAAAACACGGTCATACCCCGAGCTATTCAAGATTTGTTCTGCACTTATATTCTAATTAACAATAGTTATTTATATCAGAGGCAAATGCAGTTGAACTTAAATAAACAGAAACTTTTTTAACAAAAACGAAAGGGCAAAACTTTTTAAAGAGGCGCATAGTATAATCCATTAGCCATAACACCCGATTCTATGGTTGCCATGAAAGCTGACTAGGCATTCTCTGGCGGAAACTTGCTATCATGGTTAGGTTAATACTTTGTATATTTTAATATTTGTGTCAAGTCATGTTGCTCGACATCAAATTTGATATGTGGTTTCTTCTTTAGATGACTCAAGTCATTTGATGTCAAAACAGTATCGATTGTAAAACAACGACAAATGGGTATGTCTTCAGCCATTTAGCCAGTCTACAATCAGAGACAAAATATATGTTGGCCAAAGCTAATTTTTCAATGGAAATGCACATGAAGACCCTTCCACAATCAATGTTGTTTAATCAGTTGTTTTCCATCCAACATTGATTTGTGGGGGAGAGGGCACACCTTCCACATTTGAATGTAAGGGTATTAAAGGAAAATATGAATCACACTGGACCCATGCGCATATCCTGAAGACATTTCAGGAAGCATTTTGGAACGAGCAAATGAATTTAAAAGGTAATTCAGAAATTCA
Source organism: Turritopsis dohrnii (assembly GCA_027922465.2). Taxonomy (NCBI): domain Eukaryota; kingdom Metazoa; phylum Cnidaria; class Hydrozoa; order Anthoathecata; family Oceaniidae; genus Turritopsis; species Turritopsis dohrnii. The sequence goes on from BQMF02000432.1 coordinate 55,119, forward strand.
ACTGTTTTTTGGTTAATAATTCTAATAATGGTAATTGAATTTATTTTGTTAAAAAGGAACAACTTACTTTTGCAACTCCTATTGTTTCTTATGAAAAACTACGTATTAAAGTTGGTGGTAATCACGGGGGCAAATCCTTCAAAATGGCATATCGAATATGTAATGATCAGAAGCCAGTAAGTACAAGTAAAGTCAACTCAGATGTATTTTCATTCTTTGAGGTAAAGGATTGGAGAGCAGACCTTTCTAAGGGAGCAGAGCAGATCATTTGCAAAAATTGAAATGCGGATAACCATATTTACTAGAACAAAAAATGAGAAACACTTCTGCACGCAAATAATGTGTGCTGTCTGTGCTGATAATCACAGCTTAGAACGATATGCTCAATGGAAGAAAGTCAATTGTTGTCATGTCAGATATGATACTTGCAATGAGTGGAAATACAAGAGGACGTATAAGAGAGAGTAGACCCTGATATTGTTAATGAGCAAGTGTCACCAAGGAGACAAAAATGCTGACTTTTAGACGTTTTATTTTTCAGCTATCGGTGATTATATACTTTTGTGTTTATACAAAGTCTTTGTTTTCCTGCATATTACAGAAAATACTTTCATGTAAAAAATAACAAAGATGCCGTTAATCGTCGCTTCCTTCAAAAATGCCGTTAATAGTCGCTTCCTTCAATGAACAAATGAAGAATTAGATTTCAAATTCATTATAACTGGCCCTTAAAAATGTGACTTTCGCTAGTCTTGTACCTCTATCAATATCAGCTATTTTGATTTTCAAAAATCTCTGAACTGTGTTTGCAAAATTAACCTTTATTTGGCAATTATGGCAATTAATACGCTATTTCTTTCAAATTAAAGCATGTTTTTTTAAACAAGCATTCTAAACACATTTTAGCTCAGATTTATGTAATTTTTAAGCATATGCTGAGCATATTACCCAGCTTTGGCAAAGCGTGCTATAGTGTGTTTCTTGCTTGGTAGACAGGTATTTTGCTTTTACACTTTGCTTTTGCTTTTTCCTCTTGATCAAAATTAGTAGCTTGGTATTCCCCATCTTGTGGCTTTCAACACTATTGCACACTACAAGCAGACGTTTCACGTGTTTTCATTGGTTGCAAAGTCATTTTCCAACAATTTCATTGGCGAAAAAAAGCATACTCCTGACAACACACATAGAACACAGCGAAATCTACCGCTCTGCATCGAGCTACGCTTTAACACATCCCTGCATGTATCAGTCGATTGGAAGATGTCCTGCCATATGTCCTTTAGTTTCGTCAACCTTCATGTCAAAGAAAAACACATGAACCTGAGGATTAGAATGATTCAGCAAGTTGAATCATAATTAGAACTTTATTAGTAGAATTAGTGTTAGAATAACTATCTACTTTTTTAAGAAGTGGTTTGAAAGAAATCGCAGACAAGGAATCTAATGGAATGGAGATAAAGTTTTTTATTTGCCTTACCATATTTCTCTAATAAACGCTGCAGAGTCTATTTAAAATTCTTTTGAATGCGGTGTTCAATAGAGGGCGTTCATTATAGGGCGGCGTTTACTACAAAATGAAAAATGAAATAAAAGCAGACTTTAAACAGCAATGTTTTCTTTTCCTTAAAAACTACGAAAGATTGTGTCAAAATGTTTTAAACAAATGATATATTCACACAAACACAAAAATGTTGAAGAATAGCAATATCACTATCGCCCTTTTATTCCACGTTTATTACAAATGTTTGGCTATACGGCGCTTAAAGGGGAATTGAGGTCAAATTTTTGATATTGTTTTTTTTCGCCTAAAATATTGTGTGTGATGAGAGGATCACAAAAATATATATTTTGTGAATAATTTTTGCTTAATTAGCGAATAAAGCCGATGATACACGAGTCGATTAGTTGCTTTCGATTTGTAGAATTCTACAAATCGCTGCGTGTATCATGCACAAATCGTATGTTGTGAGCATGATTCTACAAGTTGCTTTCGACAAAAAAAAATCGAACCTGTTGGAATTCTGCGATTAATCGCAGCTTATTAAACCAATCAAAAAGCTTCCTTTTTTATACAGAAAATGCGCACATGAAAACTTCTAGATTAAAATGATATGTTTATAAAAATCTTAAAGATAATGAACTGTTATAAGTAGAGCTGCGGGGTGCACTGTGCTGATGTCAGCAGTGGGAATCTCTCATTAGAACAATAGAAAATAGGTCTGGAACGAGCGACAGAGTTTCAGTTCAAATCAAAATGGCGAATAAGCGTGGTAAACAAATAAAGTTCGCAATCGGGTATCGCAAAAAAGCGTTGGATTTTTCAAAAGTTCGAAGTTTTAAGATGTAATTTTGACACAAACTCCAGTTGTTGAGTGGTTTTTGTCTTGTGCATCTCAACATGATCCTAGTTGCGGTCAATGAGTTCAGAACAAGTAGTAGATTTTGCCCTTTTATCTCATATTATAAGGGCTTCACAGGGAGAAAATTCCTACCTCAAATCATGTTTTGTTTCTTACAAGGTTCTTAAGTTTTTAAGAATTTGAGCCTCGTGTTTCTTATGTGTATGTTTGTTATAAAAAAGGTGTGCATTTTCTTTGCAAGAAATTTTGTTTTAAATTTCTTCATGTATATAATATAGAATTTGATACTCACACTCACAGCTTTGGCATTATTTATTTGCTCTTTTTGCAATTGACAAAGATCTGGAGGTGGAATGTGTTTCTTCGTAGGCTTAGTACACGAAAGCATAGATTATACACAGTTCATTTATAGGATAAATTCAGGTTGTCAAGTGCATCATTTTTAAATTTTTTCGAAGAGCTATATATCATTTTCATTTTTTTCACCAAAATTATTATATATTTGTTTCCACTTTTTTTATTAGAAAACATTTTTTATCAGAAAACATTTTTTATTTTTTATTTTCTGTTCATTAACAGATTCTGAAAATAGACAGGTTGTACAGAAACAGTTTAGTTGCTCGAATATCTTTGCCTTCTTTGGAACAACAATTTCAAATACAACTAAAATACAATTTTAAATACAAAATTTTGAATCGTGAATTCAAATAATTTGTAGAAATGACGCGAAAATTGATTTTTGATTTTGATTTCTGAATGTTTTTTTTCGTTCCTTATTACCTGAATTATAATAACTTTATCAAGTAGTGCCCTTCAGATTTTTCTGATTTACCTGGTTTCATTGTGTTTGGAATTATACATTAATGCTATTTTATCTTCATGCTATCATTCATTGCTTTTGTTTATTCCGCATAAAATCGTTTCAATATTATGTTGTTAAGAAAAATATTCAAAACGTGTCATTTTGCCAAATTTTCATTTTTTGTCATTTTGTTCAAAATTTTTGTCATTTTTTATGACATACATGACTTGACAGCCTGTTAATTTGTCCCATAGTATTGACCAAAACCATATCAAGTTTACCTTGTTCAGTTGAACACGTTAGAAAGAAATATTTGCTATACTTGGAAAATGTTATCTTCATCGTTTTCTCTTTCTTCTTCATCATTTATCAACTTCAACTCCAAAAACATTGTACAATGACAAGTTGATTGCTACCTTCAAATCAGGGAGATATTTAAAAATGTTTAAAATAAAGCTTTTGTTTTTATTCTTTGTTTTATGTTTGATTTAGAAGCAGTTATAAATATGATATGAACAATTTTCAATCACTTCAGTAAAACAAGTGTGTGACTACCAGACGATCTGTCACTTTATCACCGGTAATATACTTACCTCAAAATAAAGCCTGGCACAGCAGTCGAACCTGCTGCACTTGTTTTAGCAAAGTGAACTAAATTGTTAACATATGTAGAATCCATTTTCAAATGGGCCATCAGTATTTTGTTTATCAAACATAATTTTTCATGATTTATGGTAGACTTTCGTATATATTTTTTAACGGAAAGAGTCTGTTTTTTTTAAGGATTTGATATTTTGATAATTTTATTATGTTTATCAAGATTTATCGATAAGTCTTCATAGATAAATTTATTGAAATATTGATTTTTAAAAAGTTGTATATATTTTAATTTTTTGAACATATAATATATAAACATTGTCATGGTTTTTGTCTGTATAGTCAGGTAAACATTACCTAGCTTCCTCAGTTGGGAAAAAGAAACGAAAAAAAAAACAACAAAAAAACGATAACGTTATTTTTTTTTCTATCTCTTATTCGTCTTTCTCTTTGAATGAGGATGGTATTTCACCAAGGTTATATACTGTTTCGTTGCTGAAAAAGCAAATCACCATTTTGAATTGCTTTTTTCAATCGTCTCTAAGTAGTAGTAGTAATTGTTTATTTGCCATTTTAAATAAGTACATTACAAATCAGCATAAAAGTATAATAATATTAATGGCTAGAGATCGGACATAGAACCGCAGTTATGGCTATCATCTTACTAAAAGCATGGTTTCTTGAGTGGGGATTCCCGCACAAAAACTGCTGAGTCATCTTTTCATGCGACTCTTATCATCGCACATTATCTTTAACAAACATCAAACTGCAAACATCATGGCGCAAAAAAAAAGATAATTTTGTTGAACAATTTATCACCGAATGGTATTCTGAAGAATCGTTGTGGAATTGCAGAATACCGTATCTTGCTTTGTGAGTGCCACTTCAACGAGACGCAACAAAGCATCAATATCAGAAGGGACCATCCTCAAAAAGTTAAAATAGTCAGCTTCCTCTTCCAGTCGAAATTCACGCAGAAGTGTATCGTAAACCCCAAACTGCTTTCTTTTCTTCAGCCAAGATTTTGTCCATACTCTTTTTTTCCGTTTCTTGTTTTCTTGGCAAGCCACGATGATAATAGCAGCAGCTGCAACCTCTTCCTCACTGTCTGAATACATGATGTAGAAAGGAAAAATCGCTTGCGTGTATCACCTTTGTATCGGCAACTTTAAAATATGCGCAACATAAGTACGACTCAGTCGAAAGCAACTAATCGACTCGTGTATCATCGGCTTAAGAGCATTTTAAAGATTTTACTGCTATGACGTCATTGGTGTCATAGGTGTTTACAGTTTAGTTAAAGTGACGCGAAGCAAGAACATGTCGAAAAGCGTTTCATCACATTCTTCTGAACTTTCTAATATTTCTTCTGCTTCTGATGATTCTAATGGAAGTTATACTGATGTTGGTGGATGCTATGAGTGTGAGCCAGAATATACAGAGGAAGAACTTCAGAAAATAGATAAAGAAATTATTAATGAAAATTCGAGTTCTGACGACGATTTGGATTCTAGCCGTTTAGAAAACCTTCACACTGGTGTTGCTGTAGATGTTTCGTTATAGGTCTGACAATGACATTGGAAGAATGTAAATGTTGTAAAGAACGTAATATGTTGAGTGAAAAATTGGAAAACTTAAATTGTATCACAGCCCACCCAGACTTTAAAACACTAATTCTTACTCCTGCTGATCTTGAGCTTTCATTCATAAGACATAGACGTTATCAAGGCAACTTCAAGGACTTTAAAGACATGAACCAAGTATAAATTTATTTTTTTGTCAAAAACATTTTACGTTTTTGAAGGAATCGTTATTTTCACATTATATTTCTTTTACATAAAGTACATCAAAAATCTCAACAACAAAAAATATACTCAAAATACAATGCGCTTCACAATGAAAATGTTGAGTCAACAAACAAAATGTTGTCAGGCTCTATATACACATTCAAAAAAAAAAAAACTTTACCCCCAAGGTTAAAGTTAAAATTAAAATAAACATTTAAAAATAAACTTAAGTCAAGAACTTAAAAGTGTACTTGCAATTTGTTTTAGACAACTTCGTTTCACAGCGTACCGTCATAAACATTTACATAAAACAACAAAGCACTTTCTGGATAGTGTAGACCATCCCTTAATATTTTTCCTTTTTTATGTATCTCTTTGAGCATGGCCAAATGATTTTTCTTTTAGTGAACGGGGGTAAAGACGAAAAATGTTCTTTACAGATGCATGCAAAAAAACATTTCTTTACCCCCGGTTATGTTTTGCAATCTATTCACAATGTTATGTTGAAAAAAAACTAGCAACGCAAAAACATAAGGAAAGAGAATGGCAAATATCACAAGTTAAATCTAGCTAAAATATGTATTAAATGTTAAATATGTTATGTGAATTTATTTACAACTTACATGTGCATGTTGCAAATCCAAACTTCGCTTACGAGATGCTGATTGTTTGTTTGATATTGTAGTTCCATCGATATTTATATGGTGGTATGTCTTGTGCGAAAATATCGTCGGTACAGCACCTGGTTTTAACTTTTTTGAACTATATCCATAATGTGGCATTAACTCATGCTTCAAATCTCGCTCAAAGCATTCATCATGGAAATGATCACTGCAAAGTCGACGATTACTTGGAAAAAAGTTGTTGATATTCCATTTTGCATTCTCCATATTATGTAACCAACGAATACATTGTGATTTGCATTTCTTTGGATCAGGAAACCTGAAGTAACTCTTATTTTTGACTTTTCCACTGTTATTTGAACATCCCAAAGCAAGACACGTAGGCATGTTGCCAGCGATGAGGATATATTATAATAACTAACACGTGCGCTCGTATATTGATATGACACCAATGACGTCAGAAAACGGACTTTGAACTCAAAAATGAAAATTTTTAAATGCTTATATTTTGTGAAATAATAAAGATTTTTTGAAAATTCTTTTTTCTTATGAATATAAACGCTATTCTTGAATGTTTAGTGAAATTTAAAAAAAAAATTTTTCTAAACCTCAATTCCCCTTTAATAGAGGGAGGCGTTTATCGGAGGGCGGCGTTTATTAGAGGAAATACTGTATATGGGTAGATTTCCCACTGTCTTTTTGGTCCTGTCGTCACGTGACAGTAACGGAATGTATTGTCAACCAAACAAAATTGAACATGAGGTTTCGTTACAACATCTTTGACACAATCAAAGTATGTTTAGAAAATTCCACACTCAATAGTTAAAATTCCATAGCTGGTTCTTCTTGAACATGGTATATAGTGTTTGCATTGTCCGTGCAATATTTGCAAAACAGACAGCAAAAGATTAATACTGAAGGCTTTTTTCCATAATTCAAACACGCTGGAATATGATTTCTGAATTTATGTACTAATTGAGAATATAGTCTACACGTTGCCCGCCGTCAAAAGAAGAAATCAATTGTTTTAAATATTAGCAGGGAGAAAACTCCTTAAACGCCTTTCACCACCTTCCTCCAAATCAATGTTGAGGATCTGCACCTGTCAAATTTCATAAGGAGTTTATTGCCCCCAACATTTTTCATATTACTTTTGTGTTGTTTTCGTAAAGGTAACGACAAGGATTTTGAAGCACAGCTTAAAATCTGAAATTTTATCAACCATGCATTTCATTTTTGTATATGATGTTTTAGCTCTTTTAAATCTTTGCTACTTTTTATTTTGAATCAAAGCTCGAACCGCTTGAAATGATTTCTACTAATGGATTTTTCGCTTTAATTTTTTTTTTTTTTTTTCAAAAATGTTTTTTTTTCTTTCGGCTGTTACATAATTTCTTTAACAAATCTTATTACGGTAGCAGCGTAAGCGAATACCGTATTAAAACACCCTTGGACTCCTACTACTCCTACTCCTACTCCTCCGGCCGAAACGGCAGTTTTTAGCCTACGCTTAACAGTCGATCAGATTTCGTTCAGAAAATCATATGAAATCTCACAAAGGAACGCAGTCTAAAAATATTTGAAGGTTATATCCAGCAAACATTCTAAAATAAATTTTTCTAATATTTCATCGCTTAATAATACACGAAGAAAGAGATATTTTGGTAGTAAGGCCTTAAGTTAAAAGTAGTAAGTAGTTACTTTTACTAAAAATGCTTAACATTTGGATGTAAGGTAGCTACGATTTTATCGTCGGTAGTTCAACCTTAACGAACTTTTTAATTACATCTAAAATTTGTCAGCTATCTAAACCGTCATTTTGCGTTAAATATTTCAAAGATCACAGTTTTTGGGAAGGTTTCTTGAGTCCATGGAATCTTTGTTATTGTTTTTAATTTTTTTCGAAACAGACGCGTTTTTTTTACACATAAGTTCTTATAATTTTTTTCTTGAAAAAATTCGACTCATGTATGTACATTTCTTTGTTTTGAAAATTATTTGCTGGTGGCGTTTCTTAATAAGACCCCATTTACATTCGATAAGACCTCTTTACACTAACTATTTTTTTTATGGCAATTTTTGGTCGTGCTTTCGAAAGTATCCTGCTTGCTGCTACCGTTTTGCGCCATCTGGCTCTTGTTTTGATTATAAGATACGTATCCATGGTTGCAGTTCACACATCTCTTTTTTTTTTTTGTAGCAATACTTTCTGATATTACTTCTTAAGTTTTATTTACACTTTTTTAAAAGTATACAATCCACTCTCGATAATTGGACCCCGGATAAGTGGAACTTTCGTTTAGTGGAACCAATTTCTCTGGTCCCTGCATTAACAAACCTCTCTTATTTTATTCGGATAAGTGGAACATTCGATAAGTGGAACCATTTTTTGCGGTCCCGTGAAGGTTCCACTGAGAGTAGACTGTATTAGCATTTAGTGTGAGTTAGGCCTAAGAGATAACAAAGTTTTATACAGATTTTCAGCTGTAAGTACATATATTTGGTTTGCATATTCCCAGTTAGAGTGCGTTTACATGAGAGCCGTAGTGAACTGAAACCGTTTGAAATTTTAATCCGCCCGTTACGAGTTTCGATACGGGTAATTATTTCACTACGGTTCCTGGTCAAGGAACTTGAGAAGTAGGTTTGAAGTTTTCACATTGTTTCATCATAAAATGTGTTAGCAAGCATGCGCATGTTAATTAAGTTTTGCTAAAAACGCACTCGTATAGAGAGCTAGAAACTAGTAAAACTATTGTTTCGATTTTTACTCGACAAAACTCGCCAAGACCGTATCGAAATTTCTCATGTAAACAGAATGGCGATTTCAAACACCTTAAAATTTCAAACCGGTTTGAGTTCACTACGGCTCTCATGTAAACGCACTCTTAGTGTAGCCAACGCTACACTATGCCACAAGGTTAAACTACTCATTAAATAATTCGTTGTCTTGTAAAACTTAAGTATTTACACTTAAATATAAGATTTTCGACACGCGCTTTCTTCACTGCATACAGATACTTTGATCACGATTTGTATTTGAAATATTGTGTATCTTTTGCCACACATAAAAGACTGGCTTTGCCGAAATATTTATTGCCGAATATAAATATTGCCGAAGTATGCCACTAATCAGGCCCCAAATCAACCAAAACATTTTTTAAAAAATCCTTAAATTAATGTTTGGGCGGAAAGTTTTGTTTTTTAATGGATAGCTTGCTGTGTGTAAAAATTGGAAAGCTTGAACGGGGGGCATGTTTAGCTAAAGCTACACGCCAGTTTATAATGCACGCCTATAAAGAATGTGACAAAGTCAAACATTTTAAGACTAGTATACCCTTATGACGCAATGAAACTCTTCCTTTCCTATGAAGGAAAATATTTTCAGAACTGTTTTATGATAACATATCATCACAATGTATCAGCACCGATTGTCACTGTCCCTGTACATCTGGTTTCCACATGCTCTTTTCATTTTTGAGAGTGGTGAAACTATGGTTTTGTCAATTTCTCGATAAATATAATTATATATCAAATGCAAATATTTTAAAACTAAGAGAGCCTGTCGTTTGAATGGTCAGAGATTAGATTAAACTTGACTCGATGTAAGGGCACTATTTCCTTTTTTCACTGAAAGCCGTCCTACAAAGCACAAAGAACACGCACATAGTGATAAAAGATAACATTTCATCCAAATTCATGGAAAAAACTATTATTTTGATACCTATTTTCACAAAGAAATGAATGTCTCAGAACCAAAGATTATACATAAAAACACTTCTGAATCGCTTGCGTATCTTCCTCCGCTCTTTCAATATTGCAGCACTCTCCGTCCTAGAAGTCATTAGGGTCAGGGCTAGAGTTAGAATTAGTGATAGCATTAAAGTAATTTTAATATCCGTGATGAAGAGCCAATAATTAAAAAAATATGGCAGATGTAGTTGTGGGCGCAAATCGTATAATTGAACTTTTCTCTTGAAAGCTCAAAATTTAACTATATTCCTATCCTTAAATGTATCTTTTGATACTTTATCTCCTTTTTTCACTATGTGCATGTTATTTGTGGGGGAAGGACGGTTTTTATATGATAGAGGGTGCGAAAAGATAATAGCCCCCGGTGTACCTGCGTGAAGTGTATATAGAGTGAATCTATTTAAATATTTGTTTCAGTGTATGAATCATATGTAGCGGTATTTTCAATGATTTTACAGTGTTAGTTAATGCAATAAGTTGATTAACAGAAGCTATCTTGATAAGTCATCCTTTGAGTGAAAATAAATCATCCAACTGCTTTCAAAGATAGAAACAAAAGATTATCAGTTGAAGAGAATGATAAAGTACACTTCGTACTTAATAAATAATCTTAAGCAAACATAAAAATAACATGTTAAACCTCTTAGTATCAGATGTCATATGTTATATATTTTGCCATACTCAATAGAAACAAGGCTATTGTTCAAATAGTTTTTGCATGGCGTAAAAGCGTTTATATAGACATCAATAACAACTTCGTTTGAAATAGATCGCGAATATGAAAGAAAAAGAAACCACAAAAATTTTCAAGCAAACAGAAATTATTCACAACTATGATGAGAGAAAGGAAGGATAATGTTGTGACAAGTGCATTGTATCCATTATGAAGTAATCAAATTGTCTTTCTAGATAAACTATAGTAAATATTTTGTCGATAAAGTTACATTATTATAGAAGAAGACGAATTTAAAGATGCTTAAAGATAATAAAGTGAAAATGTATAGATGCATATTTCTGGTGTTAATAAGTCTCCATAGTGTTGAAGTCAAAGTATTTATTGGAGGTAGGTTGACATTATATTTTTGTATCAAAGCCAGTACCGTGAAGATAAAAGTGCTTCTCCTCGGATCCATCTTCTAGTCTTATAAAACATGCTGTTTTTTTGTCAAGCAAAGAAATTATTTTAATTGGTCTTTTTAACAATGTTTGATAAATACTACGATAATGATGAACATTATTAGGGAAATAATTGTTATCGTCGAGTATGATATCATAATGTGTGGATAGTAATACAATAATACAGCTTTTTCAAACAAAAGTACCAATCTGTGAAAATTGACAAATGTGATTTCAGTTCTGTTACACAGTTGAACTGTCGCATTTCAAAATATCCAATTGATGAAAAGACTTTAATCATGATGATCATGTTTTTAATGTGTTGAGAACCATTTCAGAAGACAATCTTTATTTCATACAAAATCATATGAAAAAATACATGTTCCCTATAATCAAAACTTGATTGCAGATACGGAAGATATCCACATTGTGAGAAACACAACATTATGTTCATATGAAAAGAAAGACTGTTACATATAATATTTGTAAACATTTTAGACCTTCGCTTTTAACAACTAACATTTTTGACTAAATTTTCCGAGCTTTCTACTTCCCATTTGCTCAGGACAAAGTAATCTTAGCTTGATAAATCTCTCGCAACAAAAATCCTAATACACTTTTCACTCGTCGTTTTTTATTATAGCAGGTTTATTTTTAAACCATCAAATGGACTTCTCAAATAAACAAAGAATGATCAATGTTGACTGTTCGATATGTTATAGTGAGATAATGGCTATTTTAAAGCTGTCTACGCGTCATCAAAGTTTCTTACGCATAACGTCAACACAAATAAACATAATCCACTTGGATGTCCTTTATGTGTTGTCAAGTAAAATAAAGCTGTGAAGTTTGTTATATAAACATCAAAATATAAATTCTCACTTTTGTGTACAATCAAAAACTATCAGGGGCTGGGAAAGTAGTTCGATATCAATATCGATATCTCGAATTTCTGAGAGTTAAAATTGGTAGACATTACACTATTTATTATGTTTAGGGACGGACAAAAGGTTCGAGTTACACGCGAATCGTATTTATCAACTCCCTTGTTCCATAATATAAAAAAACAAGATGCCCTTACGGGCAGAAAGATTTCTGCAAAATCAGCTGAAGTATCAAAGATGGAAGACTAACAATAACATTCTTGAAACTTGAATGATTTTGAATGATTGAACAATACAATACAATACAATACAATACAATACAGTACAACATTGACTGCTGCTCAGTGTAGACTGCATACAGCAGGTGGGAATTGTAACACACAAAGTAAAATGAGTTTTGTTATTGAAATTTTAAAGTTAAATGTGTTCAAACAGCTGGCCAACAATGTGCTACCAGTGAAAATTATGTTGACTCCTTGAATGTTGAATGAGAGTGAAAAATGTAAAAAGTACTCTTATATATAATTACATATATAAACAATACACAAATTACATATAAAAGAAAAGTGTGACATAACGATCAACCGCACATGACCTAATTTAATCTAACAAAATAGAAGAAAGTTTATAAAAATTCTTTAAGAAATTCAAAAAAAAGGTTGAATGATCTTTACAGCATAACATCATGTTAAAACTTGATATGATATGTACTTCCAATCTTCTTAATTACATACACAAACAGAATTCCCAATGCTGCAAATACGTAATCAAAAATCTTGATCGTTAAAAGTATATGCTCTATAAATTTATACCAAAAATTTTGTAGTGTTACTAATTGTATAAAGTATTTTGAATTTATACACAGAACATTTCAATTTGTGTGATTAGGAAGATCATTCGTAATTAGGGGCATTGGCAGTATAATATAGCTAGAAAATCATCAATCAAGAGTAGTGCAGAGTAGACAACCACTTAACATTGGAGCTAAGGAAGAAACAGAGCTGAGCTGTACGAATCCAGAGCTTAAAAAGTATACAGCACAAGAAGGAAACAAACAAAAATCTTTTGTATCTAGAAAGGCTTAAACATTGAGACATTTTTCCCTAATACAAACACATAGCTTTTTGACTTTGTACAACTTTTTAGTTAGAAAAGAATAATCACACTACAGAAGAATTATTATATTATTATAAGTGTACGTACTCCTCAGAGCTTCATGAAAGCTTAATTGACACTACAAAAACTTTGTTGACACTAAAAAACTTTAAACTGTATATTCCACCATTAAATTTATTTACATCCGAAAGAAAATATTTAATTTATTTTGGAGGCACAGAAAAATGTAAAGTGTATCACAAACAAAAAAGTAAACAAAAATTATATACATATAACTGAAAGTTGAAATTTTTTTTTATATACAGAATGTGAAGTGTTTCGAATTATATATTTATTAAAATTAGGAAGACTGTTCATAATTAGAGACATTGGTAACCTAAAAACTACTGATCACCAACAAAAAACAATACTGCATTTCAAAGCATTATACAAACCAAATAAAATAACCTTAAAATAGCTAAAGTGATGCTGAGTAGACAGACATTTGGAGCTGAGGTGGAACTTAAGCTGAGCTGTACGTATCCAGAGCTTAAAAAGCATTACAGCCCACACATGAAACAAACAATGAACTTTTTTCAGATAAAATCCCAGACATTTCAAAAACAAAAAAAGCATATACCTTTTTCATTCTTTGTTTACAAAACGATACGAAAAGTCACCATTGAATCATTACAAGATAATAATAAATTACTGCTAGAGATTTTATTCTTCATTTTCAGTTTTGGAAACGTGCATCTTCTTTAATTATACTGACTAAAGATCCTTTGGGATCCTTTTGGTTGGTTCTTTGTTGTGAATTTCTTCGACTGAAATGCGTGACTTTGGTTTCGTGTAAACATTCGCACGAGATTTCAAAAAACCGCTAGGTTTGGACAGTAAGAAGAAGAAGAAGAAGAACAGAGCCGGTTTTAAGGTATTTCTTGCTTTCGCAGAAATCCAATAATTGTGTAATACTTTCAATATGAAAACAATAGCGTACATTTTGCCATAGGTTATGGAAAAATAATCTTTTTATATGAAGTAGTGATTACAAGGTTTTTTTATCCATTCCATTTCTTAACATAAAGTTTTAACACGTATAAATTATAAACAGTGATTGTTGTGATCGAACATTTGCCTTGTATTTGCTTATTTGTGTACTTTTATTTAACAAATATGCTTAAACTGTTTGTCAATTCTTTTCTAACCACAATGACAACAAGTTTACCAAAAATATGCTTATAAAGTTTTTGAAAACTTCAGTTCGATATTATGTCTTTTTTTCGCAGAACCAACTCAAGCAACATATTTATATCTTCCCTAAATTTCTCTTTAAACAACTTAACTTTTATCAAGTTTTATCAAGTGTTTCCGGGAAAAAGGAGGCTTTCAAATGAGTGTGTCTGAATTTCAAATCAGTTATCTCTTTAAATGTTTGTTCGTTTTTTTAGATTTTTATACCATTAGATAGATACTTTTCCGAGCTTTCCAAAAATGTATAATTAGGTAAATAATATATTTTCAAAACTTTAGAGATTTATTGAGTACTTTGCTGCTCAAAATTTTACGCGAGATCACCGTTTGGTGCCTAGCAACGGTAACTTTGTTGTGTTTGTTTTGTGTAATTACGTTTGATGTGTGTTGTTTTGACAATTGATAAAAAGAGTCTCGATGCATGTGTAAAGCTGCTGCCATAATTGTCTTGATAGTAAGGCGTGGGTTACACGTATCCGAAGTGAAAGTCAAACCGGCGTCAAATTTCACGCCGGTTTGAAATTTTTTTAGGTTACACGTGTGTTTCACTTCACTTCACTTCGGGTATATTTCAATTCGCTTTCACTTCGGGTCAAAAGTCCATTTTGGAAGTTGCAGCATGATAAACATAAAAGATTTGTCTCAACTCATAGTTTCTCTTTTTCAAAAAAGAGAAAAGAATGAACGTTATGTATATCGAGCATCTTAGGAGTGGGTTACACGTATCCGAAGTGAAAGTCAAACCGGCGTCAAATTTCACGCCGGTTTGAAATTTTTTTAGGTTACACGTGTGTTTCACTTCACTTCACTTCGGGTATATTTCAATTCGCTTTCACTTCGGGTCAAAAGTCCATTTTGGAAGTTGCAGCATGATAAACATAAAAGATTTGTCTCAACTCATACTTTCTCTTTTTCAAAAAAGAGAAAAGAATGAACGTTATGTATATCGAGCATCTTAGGCGGCGTTTACATGAGCCCGTAGCGAGATTTCAACCGTAGTGAAACTTCGGACCGTAGTGAAATGTACTTCTCTTTACATGATCCCGTAGCGAAATTTTGTTTCTACCATGCTTCACGCATGCTCAACTATAAAAATTTCACGTTTCACCACGGGCTGGCCGTTTACATGACAATTCTCAGACCGTATTGAGATTTCGCTACGGGGTTTAACCCCGTGGTGAAATCAAACCCGTAGTGAGTTTGACTACGGGGTATCTCATGTAAATGGTTCAAAGCGTTACAGCGAATACCGTAATGAAATTCATGTGTTTCACTACGGTTGGAATCTCGCTACGGGCTCATGTAAACGCCGCCTTAACCAACTGAATAAACAGATTCATCATTTTCGTCCGATACCGTTTCGTTCGCTCTTTTTCTGAATTCTTTTCCTTTGCTCCTAGTTTCCAAATAATATAGAAGTTATAAATGGTTTATATTTGAAGAAAAAAACATAAGAAATTACTTAAAATTTCGTAATGTCAGTCATTTCAACACTTTCCAAAGGGATTGCGAAAATTACTTTCTTTTTAAAAACACGATATCATCATTTTCTGTATATTTTTCTTTTCATAAAACATACATCAAGTTGCAAGATTACTTTTCACTTCGGTTTATGCACAAATATTTTGGGATACACGCGTTTTTTACGCCGGAGTGAGATTTCACTTCTGTCTTTTTGACAGAAGTGAAATTAGACCGGCGTGAAATTTCACTTCACCCATAACGTGTAAACAACATGTGGAGTTCCTGAGGAGACCGAAGTGAGTTCACTTCACTTCGCTTCGGGTTGCCGAAGTGAAACCGTACGTGTAACCACCCCCTAAAACATGTTTATTTTAATATTAGAATGTCTATTTTTCAGTATTAATCATTTCTTTTAGTCATTCATTGTTATAATCGGTCATATCCATACAGGTTGACTTCGTCAGCTTTAAATTTCAAATTATAAAACATTTAAGGGTGGTTTCGGTCTATCCCGCCCTTCCACCAAGTTCCACCTCGTTTCTATGTGGTTTATACATTTTTGCTATGGTTTCAGCTAAAAAAATATATAGCCAATCAAAGGTTAACATGACCATTCAACCATGGTTTTCAGAATTCACAGAACAACAGGAAATTGCATTAACCTCCCCGGTTTATAGAGACAATAATTACTTTTGTCGTCCGTGTAGATGATTTCCTTAAGTGGTGACACTTACAAGCATGTTGTTATATAGTTGATAGGGATTGTTCACAAATGACGTCAACCATTATTTCAAGATTTGAATTTTCACTTTTCAAATTTCAAAACAAAATTGCACTAAGCGCAAGGCGCTAATTTTGAATTTGACAATTATTTTGGCAGGTTTGACTAATATTTTGTAAATTGGGCCAAATTTGGACCAAATTACCAAAGTTCTCCAATTTCCAAAGAGTGGTGATAATGAATTTGACAGTCATTTTGTCAGATTTGACAAAAATTAGGCAATTCAGTAATGTTGTATTGGGGAGAGTAGATACGTGTTACTGTGATACGTCCTGTCTTCAAGCCAAGCGGCTAAAAACTAATTAGTTAGAGACAAATATAACAGTTTTTGTTTTTTTACAAAAACAAAAGGAATCTTAAGTTAATAAAAATTTAATATGAATATATTCATCCCAAGATCAGCTTTCAAAGTATTCCCACTAAAACTGAAATCTTTTCTGATTATAAAAATGTATATTAAGAAAAAATTTTCGTAAAACAAAAAAAAACAAACTTTCGTTTAGGCCAAAAAAGTCTTTTTTTCATTCTTTAAAACAATTTAGAGAGACAAAGGGTTGCCCAAACCTGACGATCGTCCATAAAGCTCAATCGATATTTAAAAATATCATGTCAATCTCATCTTTCAAGGTGTATACTAACACATTCCAGATTATAATTATCAACATTATATCGAACAGTGAACTAAGAGAACTACCTTTAGATAACTAGCAGCAATTCTTTTTACTAGTTTGAACAAACTTTTTATCTTGGTTGATTTTGCTCTAATCACATTGATATGCATGAAGAAAGTTATTTAACACAAAACTGTATAATGCAACTTTTAATGAATATTCAAGATATTCTAAATTTTGGTTAAACTTTGGCCGAGATTTGGAATTTCATGCCCTGTAATGGTTTTTTATTTGACACAGTCCACAATGTGAAACCACACATTTTTTAACCTTCATAATATCAAGCAACAACCAAAATGTAATTTTCAAAGACAGTTAACACATAGGTGTTTTAATACGATATTTTTGCTTCTGTGCTATCCTGTAAACAAATTTTTCGGTGCACGTCAATGTCAATATTCTTTTTAATTGATTAGATTGCAGCTATGGGTTCTGTGAGCAAGGATGTCGCAGAGTAGAGACAGACACAATGGAATGTTTCTGTTACAAAGGCTTCGTGATGAAGAATGATGGAAGAAAATGTGAAAAAGGTTTGTATAATATTCTGTCGCAGAACATTGCAAAGAACTCGTTCTAGGAAATTACCTTTTACAACATTTTCAAGTTTGTAAAGCCAAACAAGATCATTCCTATTTTATTTTCATAACTTCCGTGTAGGAACAAAGAAAAGCATTTTCGTTATAAAATGCTTAAGTTTTTCACGTTTTAAAAGCAAAATTGCTGAGTGATGATAGTTGCGATGTAGATTTCAGTTATTTCTTGTTATGCTCAAATCTTTTTAAAAAGAGTCCGATTCAACAGAAATATTATGGCACAAGTCAAAATGTATCTAAAGAGGAAGATCCTCGTTAGAAAGCCATTAAATGGTCAAATCAATGTAGTGGCACATTTTCCAAACATTTGAATCATGTAGACAATTTAATACAAATTAGGTCTAAATACCCTTTTATTGAAAAAGTCTGAAAAGTCAAATTCAAACTCATCATTTTTATGATGCACACACATCAGTGTGCAAAGTTTCACAAAAAAATTGAAGAACTTTGAAAACTTAGTCCAAATTAGGTCTGAATTTCCTTCTACTCACAAAATTATGAAAAGCAAAAGGCAAATTTGAAATCAGTGGTACAAATGTTCATGAAAGTTGTTTGAATGCTTCATTAAAAATTCTGTGTGCACTATCAATAGTCAAAAACCGATTATCTATCACAATGTGATTAGGTTATTTTGGAGTTTTAAGGTTATATTTTGGGGACACAACGACAGCGATCGTTCTGCATTTGAAACACTGAATAGCTTTTTGCATATGTTACATGATCGTTCTTGGGTTTTTAGTTCCTGATGATAATACGTACTCTGGTGACGATATTTCTGGTGATAACGTCAACTGTGATGACGAAACTGGCAAGTGCGACATTAATACTGTATCTGGAGAAACAGTTGAAGAGGAATTTTCGGGAGATAACTTAGACGTTAAAGAAATATATACAACTTTGAAAATGGAAAGCACAACAACATCTCGTAAAAATGCTGTGGTTGCAAAATCTTCAAAGCAAATTTCAGCCAGTACTGTTACAGTTTTACAAACATCCATGAAACATAGTATAACGAAAGAAAAAGATCCTGACAACATTCTTAACAACTCATCTAATAGAACTTCAATAGTCACATCCTTGTATGTTTTACAAACACCTTCAAGCTGGCAATCAACAGATTCAATTTCACCAACATCAATTGCGTATCAGCTTCCATATTTGCCTTTTGAGTTAAATTCAACAAAATTAATTGAAACTAGTCACATTGTAGTACCAACAAAATCCTCAGTTTTTAGCCAAACAATAAATCGCAGTTCTTTAGCAACGAAATCGGTAGAAAACTTGCAGAAATCAGATCAGAGGGCAGTGTCAACAAAATTCTCAACTTTCAGCCAGAACATATATCGTAGTGCCTTATCAACAGAATCCAGGCAGAAAATTCATCGCAGTACAATGTCGGAAAGCTTTATGGAATCTTCATGGAAATCTCAAAGTACTAAATCAACAAAATCATCGATTTACAGTCGGAACATACATCACAGCGTATCCGATAGTTCAATGTTGATGGTCACCAAAGGAAGATCAATTTCATTGATTTCGCTAAAAGCATCCATATCGGAACGTCCTTCTTCATCGTATATATCAGCTGCTCATTTTGCGAATGATTATAGCTCCATAGTATCATTAACTACTGATAGGTTACCACGATTTTCAACGTCAGTGAAACTCAATTCTAGTAAAACTTTGACTGTGTTGCCATCAAAACTTGAATCTTCAAAACTTTCTTCTGATATGAACAAAAAGCAACTAGGTCTATCTACCTTAAATTTAACCTCTAATATGGCAATTTTGCCACAAACATCGCTAGCATCTTCAACACTTGATATCTCCAAAACGACACTTAGAACTGAGAACTCCCCTGCATCTTCAATGATGTATATTTCCAAAACAACAGTCATACCTCGGATTTCCTTGGCATCTTCAAGACTAGAAACCTCCAAGATGACAGCCATACCTAAGAATTCCCTGACATCCTCAATAATAGATTCAAGTGTAAGCACGAAACAGTATTCCATAGGAAGAATGATCAACCAAACAACTGAGCAAGCACCTCATATGAAGATTTCTTCTAGTCTGGAACTGTCCAGAAGAGCGTCAATCAGAGATGACTCAACATTAATCAGCAGCATACCGATGTCGTCATATCTACCAATAAAATTGGATTTAAGCACAAAAGATGTCAATAGTGTTACCCCGTTCGTCGCGATTGCAGGCATATTCACGTCAAGGAGCTCATCGAAAGCAGGTAAATCCCTTATTAAATCGTCATTCAATCTGGAGTATAGTTTCTTTGGAAAATCAACTGAATCGACTTATAAAACTCAGAGCCTGAAAGAAATTTCTTTAGGTACCAGCTCATACACTGCACTGAAAGCTGTTGACAGAACCTCGATCTATTCAAAGGAGAAATACACTACCCTTCACAATAGCGATACAGAAAGTTCAAAATTGAATACCAAAAAGGAAGTCGAGGCTTCTATGTTTAGCGATGTTACAAATTATATCAAACAATCAAGGTTCTCAAGTTTAATTAATGATTCAAATTCTAAAAGAAAATCGACTTACTATGTATTAGCAGCTTCAAAACAAAGCATTTTCTCGACAACGCCTGATTCAACTGTAACAGCGATGACATCAAGTGTTGTAGCAACTGCTGGAAACCAAACTAGCACTAAAGGTGATGGATTATCATTCAAGAGTTCACAACTCCTGGTGTTAACGATTTCAGTTCTTGTTGGTGCACAGTTGCTCCAAAGATGAAGTAACTGCATAATTTTCATGTGGTGAACGTCCAACAATGAGCTTTTGATCAAAGATTGATTTCTGTAAATTAAAGTATTGAAACAACTTAGTGTGTGTGTATCTTAATGTTATAGGATTTTAATATATCTTAGATGACTTTTAGCCAGCTTGTAGATATTAGCAAGTAGGACAAGGAAAGAATATTTCATGTCAATAAACCATTTTAGATAGGAGTACTAAATAAATGAATATTTTGTGTATTATGAAAGAAAAAGAGAACCTCCAAAATAAAAAGAAATTTGCAAACAATATCACTATATTTCATCATTTTCACTCTTTACCTAATACTTTAGCAAACATCCTTCGTCTTATTTAAAATTGATTTTTTTAAGATCTTTATGTAAAATAAAACTGGAGCTGACACTTCAGGTTTTTCTTTGCATATAAACAGCTGACTTTTCTCAACTCTTCATAATGAATAGCTACGTCTGTATATTTGAATTGACTGAAATATGTTTGCACCTTCTGACCATGTTTCGGCTGGATCGAAATAAAAAGAGACGTACTTTCCACTAAAAGTCAAGTATGAAATCCTCCATTTATGCTCTTGTACATCTATGTTTTTATTTTGTGAATAAATTTTAAGCGTTGTTTTTAAGTTTTCGATGATTTTAATCGATACCTACCAATAAGTCTTCCACTACACCGTATATTTTTGAAAGTACGAAGAACATAAGTGTGAAAATGTTCCAACGTTTATTCATGTCACGATGTCTGAGGACTGTTTGATCACCTGTTATGCATTGGTATTTAACGCATAAAAGAGTTTGTCATACAAAATCGTTTTGGAACAGAATTCTGGTTACCTCAGATATACTGTTAAAATTATGAACTTATTTGTATGCGAATTAGCAGAAATTTGTTGAAATCATTTGAAAGTAAAATTTTGCACTACGTATTATGATCGTCCTACGAGACCATTCCACCTTATTGAACCGAGACCAGCGTTCATTTCCAGCTAGTTACGGTGAACCCTGAACACCAAAATTAGCCTACATTAAATATTATAACAGTGGGTGCATAAGAATAGAAGCTGAATACAATAGTTTATTTGAGATTAACACAGCATATACATAATAAAAAAATACAGTTTTATATTAACTGTATTTTTACATTAAACGTCGAAATTTCTCAACCAATAGAATAAGCATAGCATCCATCTATTATGTCTTCTCGAGCTCAAAAACATTATCAATAAAATGATTTTATATCCTAGGGAAAAGCTGTAGCGGTCGATGTGGGTTGTATAATGATCATCCAATAATGCTAATTCTGTATGCTCTTAAGTGACTTCATGACTTTCCTGTAGAAGACGATTAACTCAATTAGGATGCTGAAAATACATCATGAGAAATTTCTTCAATCTTGTTTGTAAGAACATGGACGACTATTACTTACTCTATTTGTTTACTCTGCCGACAACCGAAAGGTTTAAAGATTAAGGATTTCTTATGAAATGTATTATAATCGTTTTGCGTACTTTTGGCACGACAGCCATACATTCAAAACAAACGGAAAAACGAAAAAATTATATGAAGCTGGGATTAGAGGTATGGGTTTCCAACTACCGTAAAATCGGGACTTGAGCAGTTATGTAAGTTATAACTCGTATCATCATTGATCAAAAGGAGCCAATTTTTGAGCCGTAAAGAAGAACAACACAGTAGTGGGGTTTGCAGTTATACCTTACCTAAAATTTGCAAGTCAAATGAGGCGCCAACAAATAATGAGCTAATGCATAAAAAAACATATTGACAGATTTTCAAGTACAGCAGAGTTACGACGGTATCGCGTGATTATGACGGAACAAAGAAGCACGGCAGTAGATCATTTAGTAATCATTCTCTTGACTAAATTTTACTACAGCTTGAGCCCTATGAGTCGTACTCTGCGTCTGCCACTGCAATGGTATGGTGGTTAGTACCTTCGAGTGCAGGCCCTGCAACTCATGTTCTCGTGTCTTACCTGATGGATTCAAAACATGGTCTTTACAAAGTATAGAAGTTTCTTAGTGTGATTACCTATAGAAACTGGTCTGTTGAAATTAGATTGACGTTTTTGGAAAATTGATCTGAAATTTCCATCCGATTTGAAATTTCCCGATTAACTAGGAAAGACATGGTCATTTGTGAATTTAGTAAAATGTCCCTGGTTTACCTTACTTACTATAAATGCTCGTTGCTCAGTTGCTGCACCGTATGATTTCCCCAGTGGGCAAAATCTTCAAAATGTCACTGCAATGAAGAGCATTATTATTGAAATAGTGGGTATATTTTTAGAAGCTGCAGGAAATAACAAATTTCCCAACACTTCTGATTTGTAATTTCTAATAGAACATGACTGGATACTTCAAATTGAAATAAACAGGAGTTTATACAAGTTCGTAACTGTGGTTTGCATTTGAAATATCACACGTCACAAAAGGTACACAAATCATAGCCCGATCTACGCCCGTTAATAAAATGAGTTCTTTCCGCTAGATTAGTTGTATTAATTGCCACTTTTATTCTATTGGTCCCACGCTTTCCGAAAGAAAGAAATGGCTGATATCTGTGAGATTTTAGGTCTGCGACAATTCGATCTACAAATAAGCTTAAATATCATACCCCTCGCTATTATATAAAAATTAAAATACATACATGTCAAAATCATTTATCTAATCCGAACTCAGGTTCAACTGAAAATATACACATTATTCATCAAATGATTTACTTTAGATAGATATTTCAGGAAATCTCTTTCACATTTCAAACACCAATCAAAGTTTAGTTGATGTTATTGTTGTTGTTGCTTCATTATCACTTCCAATCTCACAAAGTACTTTAATTTCATGTATAGAAGAACAGCCACTACTTTTTGTGGAAATCTCTGACTGAGATCTAGCGCCTTTCCGATCTATAAACTTTCGTACACAACATCTTTCCAAAAATATATGGAATACGTTTCTGAATGCTTTTCGAAATGATTTACTTGAAAAACTGTAAATAACTGGATTCAACATGGTGTTCACCATTGGTAAAACTTGAATTAAACAGTAATAGATGAATGCAAATAAGTCTGGATTTGATATTTTAAGTTTTCCAAAATGTTCGTTATCAAAAGTACTGATAATATTGATGACACAGTTTGGGAACCAACAGAGAACAAAAGCAAAGTAGACGATTGCAACTGATTTAGTCGCTTTTAATTCTCTTTTCTGCGTTCCTCCATTTTTTTGATTTCGATTTTTTTTATCATTAGATATGTTGTTATTGAAATTACCAGACGCTACACTAGGTACATTCTTTCCAATTGCACGAATATGAGATATTGCTGTTTGTAAGACCAACGCGTAGGTAATAGTCATTACAGCTAACGGGAACAGATAGATGGCAATATACGATACAGTGAAGAAGTAGTGGTTTTGGTTGATACAATAGTCAGTCAACTCCACACTGAAGATGCTTTGCATTTTCATTGTATTGGTTGACGTACTAGATTGACTTTCACCCCATTTAAATATTCCACTGAACGCCCAGCACATTGAGAATAACCATACAATCAAAATCAGCTTCAGCACACGAGACTTAGTAAAAGTGTGGTATCGATATGGTAATCTGATTGCAACGTATCTATAAGTTGAAAAGAAACGATACATTTGCCACAGTGAAGATAACTGTTGTCAAAAGAAATATATCACAGAATGCAATGTTCCAAAATACAAAATCATGAAATTTTACACCCTTTTTAAAATACCGTATTTCCTTTAATTAACGCCGCCCTCTGATAAACGCTGCCCCTTATTAACCTTCGCATCCAAAAGCTGGAATTTGTTTGTTAGAGAAAATACAGTAAGAGCCAGTAAAATATGACACGGGGTTGGCAGTTAATTTTTAAGCTTGAACTTATTTTGTTAAAAACTGTTTCAAGTTTTAATTTTTTCATTATTCAATGAACCTCTACTATAAGAGGAACCAAATAAAATAAAAATTGTTCAAGTAAAGTTATTAGCTAAGAACAATGTTCCATTAAAACGGCTTGTTATAAAAATCTCGTGAATTGTCTCAAAAAGTGTTCTTATAGCATTTATCTCATAAAAAAGAGTGTATAAGATTTCAAGAAAATAAAAATCAGGAAAAAAACTTGAACTGACCTATCAATTGCAATAAGAAACAGGTTCAAAATACTGGCAACATTACATATCACATCTGTTAACTGCATCAGATAGCAAGCAGCTTCTCCGTGACAAAATTTACCGTTATGCAATTTCATCGAAATAAGGAATGGCAATACCATCACAGCAAACAGCATATCTGAACAGGCTGGAAAAAAGTATTTGGAATGAAGGAAGCATTTCTCATATACAAAAGGCAAATCGCCAATTAGCCTAATTTTGACGTGTTTGATTTTTATTCACAATTTAAAGGAACTGTTATGGAAAATTATGTCACATTAGAAAAAAGTGCCACACCGAAAAGAAAGACAAAAGAAGAAAGGTATTTCGACTGTAATTCATTTCATTTCTGTTTAAACATCACAAGTTATCTAGTTTTCCCTCATTCTGTACTCAAGATGAAAAAATCAAGATTTTTCATATGGATCAATATATGGGATATGCTATATTTCGCAACTTTGACGCAGCTGATATTATTAATCGATCAAGCTTTAACCGATTTCTATCGCAATATGAGAACTTGTCTTCACATAATCAATGCAAGGTAGTTGTGAAATCTTGGGTTGATGGTAAAATAATTGTAAAAGAATTGGAATGAGGAATGTGGAAACTGTTCAATTCCTAACAGTTCAAAAGGCTACGGCCACACATAAAGGAGGTGGTACCACTTTTCATGTTGCTGCCTCTATTGTAATGGAATAAATTTCGGCAGTAATAATGGATAAACATTTTTATCATAGGAAACTGATGTTCCATTTCTGCTTTCCATTTCTGTTTTCGAAATAAACACAGATGTCATTAGAGCCTGGTTCTTATACAAGCTTCAGTCTGAACATGTACAGGTTGGATATAATGTGGCCATTTGAGAAAAAAGGCAGTTTTAAAAAAATTGCGACCGTGAAGGGTTACAACAAGCACCAGTTTTACCAGTTTATTGTTTACAAACTGTGACAATTCAATTCAGACTTTAACGTGTAAAAAGGGATTACAAATGTCTCTTCACATTTTTAGGGGAAAGGGAAGCGGGTTATAAAGCATCAAAAGGATCCTTACCAAGGCTAACGATGACGTAGTTGGTGACGCGTTTCCTCAAAGCATTTGAGAAAGCAAAACCCAATATAACTAAGGAGTTGCCAGTGACACTTGTAACCAGAATTAAAATCAGGACCACAATAAAAACAATGCTCCCTACATTTTCTGTATGGGTTTGTGCACAAACATCTTCCCCAGATGTTGGTTGACTTCTGTTGAAATTTACCGTTACAGAGTTATTCAGCATCGTGTCCCAAATAACATCTGAACTATATAAACTCCTTGCATGCATGATTTCCATTCTTCCAAACTTTTTCGTCCCTTTCCTTAAAGGTGAATATGTAGTAGAATATAATTTTGTCTGTTCTGTGAAGATCGTCTATATTGTGCGTGGCTGATAACGAATGTTGTACATAAGAACCTTTTCTTTAATCTAAACGATTGTTTTTACGTTATTCTCTTTCGCATTAGTATAGTGAAGCAAAATATTATAAAACAATATCAAGTTTAGTAATACAATCTACATATTTCCAAGGTGAGAAAAAATACAACTGTTCTTAAACGCTAAAGAACTAAAATGTTCTTTTTTTGACAATCAATAATTGATGACTATTTCGAGCATATTTTAGCATCAAATATTTGTTTGGAACCCGGGAAATGTTTTACATGATCGTCACATATTTATCCTTGCTATGCATTGATCGCTCTGAACCAAGGTGACAAGAGACAACATGACAGTTGATGTTTTGTTGTTCTAAAGTCACATGCTTGTGACGTAATTGATTGCAAACTAACAACAAACAAAAATATTCTGTACACAATAAAAAAAATCTGCCCAGACGTAAAGTATTTTTTAGCGAATAAACGTTAAAAACTTGATCAAAATAACTTTATGACTTTATAGCTTTAAAAGATAAGATGAAACATTAACGAAATGGATTATCAAACTTAAACTATGGAAAGAGAAATACTTAATGCCAAGAAATTGACGTGCCATCTAATGTATGCAGTTGTTAAAATTTGCGTTAATTTTATAAAGCATAATTTTTCTTCAAAATTACTTTCCACATGAGCGGATATCTTACGATATACGTTAATTTTATGTATAGCTATGTTTCTCCAACTCCAATGTCAGAAAATAATATTCTTGTGTTTTTACCCTTTTCCCTTGCATACCCTTCTCAGATTCACGTTACGTAATTTCATAAAATTTGAAATCCGCTTGTTGAAACCTAATTTCATTAATAAATATTGTAAAAGTTTCTCAACTGCGTTCATTACCTCTGGTTAATTTACTTTCGCTTCATTCTGCGTTATTTTCTTGGAATAAGTTAACAGACCATCCTGTAACAACTGATTTTCATAAAAAAAAACTTGATTTGCTTCTTTGAAAGTTCTACAAAGCTTCCCAACTTATGCACAGGGCCAAAGAGCCGTTTCCAAACGTGACTTCACTAATTGTGTTATTATCAAATTTTCCAAACACGATTCTCTCCTGTAATCCTGCAACACAAAACAATAGAATGACCCGCACGAACAATGACATAATTAACATATTCATATTTTCTTCTGTCTCAAGCATGCCACAACGAAAATCAAACACAGATATATAAATAAGGTGGGATAACTATCAACACTTTCTGAATAAATTTCTATCGTTATCTTGTTTGTTTTGTTTCATGATTTCACGCGTTTGTAAATAATATATGAATAGATTTCAAGAGGAGCATTTTTTTCGTTTGTACACGTGCGTACACTGATTAGAATTCCAATAAACGGCTTTCTAGACAGTATCGAAAAAATTTATTTTATTCATCTAAATCTCCCTCCTTTTGTTTTAAATATCAAAACTTTTGATAGTTATTATAATGTTTTAATAATGTACAATATGGTTCGTCTTTCGAAAATCAAAATTAAAGATATGAAAAATGAACAATATACAAGATTCTTTCATGATTAAAAGTGATAATCCAGCCTTGAAGAAACGTTCGGCCTCTGCTATTGTTTCTTCGTGAGAAGCTATGATCGATCATGTTTGCACTAGACCGTTGTATATCTTATTAAAATTGTATGAATAACTGTATACCACACCATAATACCATAATACCACAGACATAATTTAAGAATGAGTGGCAAACCTTATCAAAATAAACATGTTATTTTGGATTTCTTCGTAGCATGAAAGACTTTAGAACCGTTGACCTAACGTGATCACTTACACGTTCGCATTCATTGCCGTGAAAGAAAATGTTTTTCATATATCTTAATGATCCGATTAAATTCCCAGCATTTTTAAAGCGTCCTCTCCAATAACCACTCCATCAATTTTACGCCCCATTTTGAGAACTGCTTTGAGAAACTGGATACGTATTTGAAAATTTGTTTTTTTATAGAAGTTATATTGAAAACACAGTATCTGATGTCTTGAACATATTTTTTTGTATATAGATAGGAAATTGTCTATGCGACTTTTCTTTCTAGGTTATATTCCAGATTTGAAGACTTTTTATTTTTAACAAATTTGTCATCAAGTAGTTTTGCTGTTCGACAATATATATTTTGTGTGGACAGAGAATTTTACTTACATCAAAAGTCTAATCTTCTATATACCGTATTTCCTCTATTAAGCGCCCGGGCGCTTATAAAGTTTTTTCGAAAATTAGGAGGGCGCTTATTGGAGGGGGGCGCTTAAAAGAGGGGGGCGCTTATAAAATTATTTCAAAAAACCCCTACAAAAAATTGTGAGAGGTGTTAAAAATAAATACTTATTTCCACTTTTATTGTTTTCTATAAAAACTATGTACAGAAAACAGAAGAAATATCAGGTATGGTTCATGTAATGTTTTCCAACTCTATATCTATGTCGTCATCTTCTTCTTAATCGGAGTCTATTAAAATGTTTGGATCATCTTCCATGTCTCGTTGAAAAGATCTACAAGCAGTTGGCTGACTGTTTTGGCTAGTTTCTAATAAGCGCCCGGGTGCTTATCTAGGATTTTAACTCTAACATTGTGCCTCTAATAAGCGCCCGGGCGCTTATTAGAGGGGGGCGCTTATAAAATTATTTTTGGATTAACAGGGGCGCTTATTAGAGGGGGGCGCTTAAAAGAGGGGGCGCTAAAAAGAGGAAATACGGTATAATAAAAGTTCCCGTCTTCTTTTATTTAATTAATTAAGTGATGAGCAGCAGTTGCGGAAATCGTTGCACCTGAGAGGGCATACCTACATTTTAAATTATAGAAACAGATTGCGACCAGGTGGACCATATCTTCTTTCTCTACTATTATTAAAATCATAAAAATCATCAATGGTCCTTCTTTTCTCGTACTTCCCAAAGCTCGTTCACTAGCGGTAGGAAACGTATTGTCAGTGAACCCGATTCATTACATATAAGCACCTCGCTTTCCGATCATCTTTAGAAACATCATATCGAAACATTCTGACCGCAATATAAACATAAACAAAATGTACTGACAAGAGATATCATCACATGTTCAAATTAATATCTGACAAAAAAAGTCAAGATAAATAAATCTTTTGCTTACATTTAATACAATATAACAAGTACATTCAATACAGTAGCAAGCTTTGACCAATCTTTCAAAACAGTGAATAGATAATCATCTCTGAACAGTATACAAATCACCTTTGCTTTAAGACTTTTGTATTATAATTACATAACTGGACAAAAAAACATCACCCAACTCTATCCATCAATGTTTAGACCGTGTAGGATAACATTTATACTTGATGAAAAAGGGAGCTCAAATTCTTTTTATGTTTTGCCCCATATATTTGTGTAGGAATATATTAATACAATCAAATAACAACCAACCAAGAGAGATCCTTTAAAACATGACCCACCATAAATCATCAGGTCTATGACATGAGAAATCTCTTTTTATTATGAACTTATTTATGTGAAAACAAATATTTAACATATTCACATCACACAAGTAACACCATAGAAACTAAAATGTGAACATGCCCACGTATGTTCAACGAAACCCCGCGAACGTGTTTCTCAAATTACAATTTTCTGTCAAATTTGAAACTATATCTTGGTTGATGTGTAACTTATACTTCTTTGTTTATATCTAAAGGTCCTTAAATTGTGGAAATGGACACCTAACATACTAAAATGAAAGTAAACTGCATAGATGTTAGCCTTATCAACCTTTTCTTCAAGACCATGACTCTAATAAACAACCAGGTTCAACGCATAGTTCCAGAATCATTGAGATACTTATACTTCCGTAAGATATTACAAATGTCCTGATATTTATAAAAGAGTTATATAAACGATTCACAAGTGTCGTGATTTCACTTTGTCCTTGTTGAACAAACTAATACAGTTTAACTCATGTAATTCGAATCTCCACGGGGATTTAAAATTTGTTGGAATTACATGAATTTCGGATTATAGGATTATAGGAGGGTAAACTCGGATAGGACCAAAGACTTTGTTTGAGTTACATAAGTTACTCTGCAAACATTAAAACGAAATTGATCTATGATTGGCTTCCATATGAACGTAATAACCAACCAGAAATGAATTTAAAGATTTTATGATTATTTTGAAGCCAGGTTTTAAACTCTGATTCCTCATGACTTCTTATAGTCTCAAACATGAAATTTTCAGAGTTGAATGAAAAAGCATTCTTCTTTCTGTATATTTTCAGGCATCACCCAGGCGTTTTTCAAAGTACTCAATCTTTGTATATAATTGTATACACAAAATACTTCCTAACTCCGAGAAATTTATATTAATTCCAATTCAACATTTTTAAAAAAGGTTGAGTAGAAGTATTGTGATACTCAGGAATATTGCTGATGCATCTGCAAATCGTATGTTCTCTCAATTCGTTGGTTTTCCACATCGGGTTAAACCTAAAGCGTCGTATAAACCCGACCATGTGAACGGAAATCCAGTGAAATGCGAGGCGAGGATTACGTCTTATAAGTTAAATCTTATAAGTGGGCACTAATCGGGGGGTTTTAGGGGTCTCCAATACCGCCATACCGTCAAAGTTCTAAGTCAAATACCGTCATACCGTCAAAATTTTAAGTCAAATACCGTCATTGTCTAAAAGGGAAGCCTAATACTGGTACCGGCACTTTTATTGCAAAACCATTTAATATTCTAGTCAAAATATTAACAACAAAACCCTAAACGTAGTTTTTGTTACGATTTCTTCAAATAATTTTAAAAAAAATGGCGTAATTTGCCTAACATGTCGCCCACTGGTTGGGCGATGAAGTCTCTAGAATGGCATCTAAATCCATTATTGGGAGTAATTCACACTAGAAATTTTCATTTTACTGAGTGTGAAACGTGAAAAACGCAATTTTTTAAGGAGAATCTTGCTTATTTCGCAAACGTCTTAGGTTCATTGAATGTAATAAAAAGAAATGTGACGAAATTTGGTCAAGTAGTAAAACTCAGTAGAGCTTAAAAGCAAGTATAATGTTAGCTTGAAATACAAAAAAATGTATGTCAAGTTTTCAAGTAAAAGCAACTTCGTTCAGAAGTGTTATAGTACAATGAAAAAATAGTTCTTTTTTAAAAGACAAGACAACAAAAAAAAGGAATAAAAACATTCGAAATATTGTGCCACGACAATATCATGATCACGTGTATGATAAACTACCCCATGCCGAAATACCGGCACAAAAACGGCCGATTCATCGTAGATGAAATACCGTAATCCCATCGTTTCATTCGCCAAATACCGTTATACCGGACAAAAAAAGGCCCAATACCATTATACCGTAAAAGTGAAATCCCCCGAATCGGTAAATTTGATGATGAGTGCTGAAAAGACCATTGACACTAATAAGATACATGCGATAATTATCTGCGGCGCAAAGCAACAGCAGATATTGGTTTACCCGTGGATGATGATGATGATGATGATGATGATGACGATGATGATCCTGAAACTGCCTAAAATGACGTCACGTTGTGTACTGTTTACATGGCTCTTATGATCCCTGGTCACACGACATCAAATTTCAGTAGCGTGAATTCCGGTCAATAAAGCATTGATTTATTTTCGGCAGTGTGTTTTTCTACATCAATTGGTTTTTTGTGAAGAGGTACATCTCCCATCTCTTCTCAAGACAACCTGGCAATAAACTTTCAATTTTAGCGGCCACTAATTCGGTAGAGAAAGTCATCACTCAGCAAAACATACTAGGGACTATATTTCCTTTTAGCACTCTCAATTTTTTCACTAAAAATGTCCTTCTTGTCTGAATCAAATGTGTTTTCGTTGGCTGTGCCTCGAAGACTGTTTTTGCTTATAATTAAAATTGGGGCTACACAAATGTGGAGGGCATCATATGGAGATAGCTATATTATAATTTCTAAACAAGTTATTAAAGAACCTGTTGTTTTTTATTGTTTTATCAGCTTTTAACCTTCTTGTATACATATATCTATGGGCATATTTCTATACGTTTAGTGTATATTATATTATATATATATATATATATATACTGTACTTGAAGTTTCTGGATAAAACTTTTTGCATTGAAATTAGGGATTGAAAATATTCAGGGTCATATCGAGCCGTTCATTGTGACAGTTGCGAATTCACAAGGGTAAATTTTCAAGTCAAAATTTTCGTCATTCTTTTCAAAAGCATTTGACTGTAGTCTTCAGAATTTTTAAATCATCGGTACACAACCATCTGTGTTGTTTATCAACAGCTCCTATTATACAAACTCTTAATCGCTTTCATTATGTTTTTGTAATCTTTGCTTTCGACAAGAAAAAATGAAGCTTTTATTTATGAATTTCAATGATTTTGTGCTCCTACATTGGTGTTTGTAAGAATAATATGGGATGGAGGTGCACTACGTTTTTATATTCATTCACACATATAGTCCAGTTAAATCGTGCAAAAAAAGGGGGTGATAGTGCATTTTTGAGTAGAAAGCATGAAATTTGGTACAAAGGTAGTTCAGGCAAATGGAAGCTTTTTTAGGCTCAGACCCAATTCGAAACCACCTGTTGGTGTATTTTACAGACCAGAATGGCTCCTAGGAGAAAAAAAAATACAACATAGTGTATACCGTTGGAAAGCTTATTTGATGCTGATTAAAAATAACATTACAACCTAATACTGAAAAAGTACTGGGAACAAGTTATATGTATTTGAATATTTTACAGACCAGCAGAACGGGTTCATTAGAAAAAATGTGTTTTTTCGAAAACTGCATCATGGTATACATCGTAAGAAAGCTTACTTTATGCTGATTACAAAATTTCTATTCATTTTTCAAACAAAACAGGTTCCATGCTTGTTGCCTTATGTCATAAACATCACAACTTACAGAGGACAATAAAGCGCGAAAAATTTTGAACTTCAAATTTGTATACGGCCACCAGAAATTGCAACATGGATGGAATTAAGTGTTATTCTATTTGTTCATATTTCTATGTATAGTAAACTTTCGTTATTTTGAACACGCAAAGGTCTGGAGAGTTTGTTCAAAATAGCAAATATTCGAAATAAACCGAAGGTGAACTAACTCTGGGGAATTTGTTCGAAAAGGCGAATGTTCGAAATAAGAAGCATTCGAAATAGCGGACGTCTACTGTATTTCTGTTGAAAACTTAATGAAGTCTTTTTTCTGGAAGCATTTTAATCTTTGATTTAAATTAATTAATAAAGAATAAAATGACGAAAAGACGCAATTCTGCTGAAGAGTGCTTTGATTTGGACTTGTGCATCTTGTGTCAAGATAAAACACATGAAAACCTTTTGTGTCCAGCAGCCATCACTCGGAAAAACCATGACCCTCAAAAGACTTACATTGACATTTTGAAAAATGTGAACCGCTTTACAGAGATTGGAAAACTTCCACTTGAGAAAGTCTACATACCACATGATTACTTCAACTCACCCAACATACTTGTTGAGAAAATGGCAAAATTTCATAAATCATGTAGAAACAAAATCAGCAACATGAAGTTAGAAAGAGAAGAAAAAAGAATGAAGACAGAACAGCTTGAAACAGACACCTATGTTACAGAACCAGTCGTTAATGTTGCCGATCTTGATCAAAGAAGGCGCAGTGAAAGGACAAGTCAAACACGTGATAAGAACATTAAATTAGTATGTTTCTTTTGTGACCTTGGAAGTGGCAATCTTCATAAAGCATCAACTTTTAAGTTGCATAGCAGAGTTCTTCACTATGCTAAGTTATTAGAAGATATCGAACTTCTAAGTAAATTAAGTAAAGGAGATATGATAGCACAGGATGCCCTATACCATTCTGACTGCCTTATTTGAGATCAGGAAATAAATCAGATCTAATTTGTTGTTTGAGCGAATTGGTTGCTTCACCAAACAACAATGATGTCCATGTTGATTGCATAATTTTGGATGGTGCAGCTATCGTCAATATGCTGAAGCCAAACGGGTCAATGACGTTTGACGATTACGCCAAGAAGCAGTTCTGCAAGTTTATTGAATAGCAACTTTCGCGTACATCACGTGTTGATATTGTTTGGGACGTCTACATCAACAATTCTCTAAAATTGTCTGCTCGATCAAAAAGAGGTAACATATACCCTTAGTTTATAATATAAAAGTCTCTTTTTTAAACACTCAACTTTTCAACAACTTGATTTAAAACATATTTTAGGAAAAGGAATCCGGAAAAAAGTTTCACCTGACACAAAGATCCCTGGAAATTGGCAATCATTTCTGCGCATTGACCAAAATAAGGAGGAACTATTTAGCCTTTTGGCCGCAGAATGTGTAAATATATCAACAGAGAAGATTATTGTCAGTACATCAAAGTCTTCTGCTTTTTCCAATCGGCATGACTGCTCATTTTTGTCACCGTCAAACCAAAAAGAGGCTGATACCCGAATGCTACTTCACGCAAAGGATGCCAGTAGCTTTGGAATGCGGAAAGTTTGTATTCGGACAGTTGATACCGATGTACTTGTTATTGCGATTGGAATGTTTTTCAAATTACATGTGGATGAACTTTGGTTGTCATTTGGAGTAGGAAAAAATCATCGATACATTCCTGTTCATTCCATTTGTGCAAGCCTTGGAAAAGTAAAAAGTTTTTGCCTTCCACTTTTCCATGCTTTTACTGGTTGCGATCAGGTATCTTTTTTTAGCGGGAGAGGGAAGAAGAACGCTTGGAATACCTGGAGTAAATTTGAAGAGTTAACATCATGTTTAGAATCACTTTCAAGCAGCCCTTCAATTGAAATGGTGGAAGCTTCTTTCTCAGTCATCGAAAGATTTGTTGTTTTGCTATACGATCGCACCAGTACGGATCAAGAAATCAATCTCTCCAGAAAACATCTATTTGCTGGGAAGGGACGATCGTTAGATGGTATTCCCCCGTCAAAAGACGCGTTATTTCAACACACTAAACGCGCTAGCTATTGCTGGAATCAATCTCTCGTTGCAAACCAGACACTCCCTCCACCTGAAAATTGGGGTTGGAAGATTCAATCTGGAAAATACAGTGTTGTTTGGACAACATTGCCTGAGGCATCACAAATTTGTAAAGAGCTTATACGATGTAATTGTAAACAAGAAAAGGGGTGCACGGGACGATGTAAATGTGCAAAGGCCTCTCTAAGATGTACAGAACTGTGCAAATGTGGTGGAGATTGTAATTTTTAAACATTTATAGTCAGCCATTCAAAAATTTACTATATGATAGATTTCCTTTAAAAAGTTTTTCTTAAGGAGACATCGTGGTCTGCAAATTATTCAAATATATATAACTTGTTTTCAGTGTCTTTTCAGACACAGGCACTAAAGTCATATTTGATCACCATAAAATAAACTTCTCAAAGGTTTAATACATAACGCATTTATGCGGAAAAAAACCATTTATTCTCAAGAAAGCACCCTGGTCTGTAAATTATTCAAATGTATATTACTCGCTCCCAATACTTTTTCAGTAATAGGTTGTAATGTTATTTTTAATCAGCATCAAATAAGCTTTCCAACGGTATACAGTATGTTGTATTTATTCAAAAAAAAAAAATTTTTTTCCCTAGGAGTCATTCTGGTCTGTAAAATACACCAACAGGTGGTTTCGAATTGGGTCTGAGCCTAAAAAAGCTTCCATTTGTCTATACTACCTTTGTACCAAGTTTCATGCTTTCTACTCAAAAATGCACTATCATTGCACGATTTGACTGGACTAATAGTGTTTTAGTCTGTTATTCATATTATAGGTATAATCATTATGGTTTGTATTGAAAAACAAATCACTTTTATCGAGGCACAAGTAAATATTCTTAAAAACACACATCTTGCTCTGTCTGGCTTATTGAAAATCTTTACGTAAATTCTGTGATTTTGATTAGAAAGATACGATGGCTAATCGAGCAGAATGTGTGCAAAGTAGTGCAATTTGACCTTGCATAGGCATATATCAAAACGTTTTAGAGATCAGAAATCATGTTATATTTTTCTGTTTTTGATTGTCGAAGGTGAAAGTTGTTTTTCTCTCTTTTTTTTCTCTATAATCTGGAAGGGTCAAATTTCAAAGTTTTCTCTGACGCCTCGGTTCTAACATTGGTGGAGCCTCCTACTTCACAATATTTACCTGTTTCAAAACGTTAACAATGGTATTCGAATCCGTCAATACGCCCCTGATATTCTTAATAAAAAGATTGTTTTTCTCCTATGAGAGTCCAAAAAGGTATTTAAAAGAACAACAATGGAGACATAGATGTATCATATGGTTCGCGTGTCAAATTGCAACCATTACACTTTACAGTGTTAGCCTCATTTGTTCAAACATATTTGTAAGTGTTTTTCACCGTTTAAATGTAATGGTTGCAATTTGACACATGAACATACTCTATTCAAGGTCAGTCGGAAAAAGTGGAGGAGTCCAACATTACAATATTTCTTTTCAGTTTTAAGTATCGATTAAGTTTTTTTCACGCTTTCCTTTTCTACATAAATGACTAAATTCTCCTCCACAAATTTTGGCTGAGCTCTAGCTACGCCCCTGAAATTCTGGCTGAGCTCTAGCTACGCCTCTGAAAAGGTGGAAGTTATCAATATAAATTTATTATTTTGCTATAATGTTGTTTGGGAATGTCACAATAATCTTATCAATTATTTTGAATATTTGTTTGGTTTTACTATTTCAGGCATATATAAAGCACTAATCAAGGGTTATCAACATCAAGGTATGATTTAGGAAGAACAATATCAATGGCTATAATAAAATAATTGAACTTTTGAGTCAGAGACAGAAGAAGTATACAATATCAACTATTTGAAGGAACTAAAGGAACTACTTTCTTTCATTGAGTTGACTTTTTTGCCGCAGATTTAGCGACTGTGGTCGTTCTTGTTATGTGTTAATAAAGAATGGGATTCTTACAAGGCTTGTTACCCTTCACCGGAATCCCGCTTTCACATTATGTTTTGACCTTAGGACATCCAACCTTGTATTCATGATTTTATTTTACACATATACTTTTTTGATTTTTCACAGTTGCAACGCAAGTTGTAGTGAATCGTATAATACTGTATTCCTCCGCTACCCAGCGGGCACAAAGACGTCGTAAAGACGTCGTAAAGACGTCCCTAAGACGTCGCATAATGGTCGCGAAGTGGGAATCTCAAAAGACGTCCCAATTACATCTTCATTGAGACGTCTCGATGACATCCCAACG
Source organism: Turritopsis dohrnii (assembly GCA_027922465.2). Taxonomy (NCBI): domain Eukaryota; kingdom Metazoa; phylum Cnidaria; class Hydrozoa; order Anthoathecata; family Oceaniidae; genus Turritopsis; species Turritopsis dohrnii. The sequence continues at coordinate 92,575 of BQMF02000432.1, forward strand.
ACATCGTAACGACGTCGCAGGATTATGAAATTTACTCTTTCAAAAACTGCAATAGGCCACAGGCGAACCCGAACCTGGAACCTCTGGTGTGCCAGCCGAACTCGTAACCGTTATGCCACCGCTGCTGGTTGTCAAGACGTTTAAAAACATTTACAATAAATCATTCTATACAGACTGATTGCTTTTGAAAGTTTATAATTGTTTCAAAGATCGTTATTGAATCTGCACAGAGACGTCCCAAAAACGTCGTAAAAGGATCCCAATTGCGACGTCCCGTTTCAGACGTCCCTACGACGTCCCAAAGTGATCTTAAGTTTATAATTGTTTCGAAGGTCGTTATTCAATCCGTATAAAGACGTCCCAAAAACGTCGTGAAAGGATCCAATTGCGACGTCCCGTTTCAGACGTTCCTACGACGTCCCAAAATGATCTTAAGTTTATAATTGTTTTGAAGGTCGTTATGCAATCCGTATAAGGACGTCCTAAAAACGTCGTAAAAGGATCCCAATTGCGACGTCCCGTTTCAGACGTCCCAACGACGTCCCAAAATGATCTGGAAAGCAAACGACCATTTTACGATTAAAATAAGACGTCTCAAAGACGTCTTGTGCCCGCTGGGTAGTCACTTAGCCTTTCGATCCACCTTTGACCCCCAAAGGAGGCTGAGTTGTTAAATGAAAATGACAAATATACTTAGTCGACAAAAGTGTATTAAACAATATAGATTTCATAAATGACTCCTTAATAATTGACAGAAGCAATATATAGGCAAGACATGAGGAGAACGTATGCTTTACAAAATTAGTTTGATCTTCAGTTCAAAAGCTAAGATAAAACACTTTCATCAGTATCGTGAGATGATTACAACAGTCTAAAAACATACCCAAACATACCTAAGCATGCATGTGACAATTGGTTCCAATTGATAGTGATTCCTGATCTGTATCACATTAGTTTTTCATTTTTGATATTTTATTCAATAGCAACCTATTTAATGATTTATGTTTCGCAAATGTTTGACTTTATTTAAATTGTGGTGGCGGTGGTTTTATTTACCTCACAAATAAATGCTGTATCATATCATGGATAAAAAAGAAGGACTCACAACTATACTAAAACCTTTCATTTCTATTATTAAAATCTATTGTGTCGGCATTTTTTGATGTAATCCTCGCCTAGCATTTCACTGGATTTTGGTTTAGATGGGCGGGTTTAAACGACGCTTTAGGTTTAATATGATGTAGAAAATCAAAGAATTGAGAGAAAATACGATTTGCCGATACATCTGCAATATTCTTAAGTATCACAAAACTTTTACTCAACCTTTTTTAAAAATGTTGGATTGGAATTAAGATAAATTTCTCGGAGTTAGGAAGTATTTTGTGTATATACTTATCCAAAGGTTCGGTAATTTGCCTAAGAATATACAGAAGGAAGAGTGCCTTTTCATTTATTATGAAAATTTCACGTTGGAAACTGTCAGCAGTCATGAGGAATCAAAGTTTAAAACCTGGCTTCAAAATAATCTTAAAATCTTTAAATTCATTTCTGGTTGGTTGTTACGATCATGGAAGCCAATGGAAACATGTATTTTAACAGCACTGGAGGGAGTTTCAAAACTGCTTTTGTGAAAATTTCAATAAACCGAGGCGAGGTTTGTTTGAATTTTTTAATTTTATAAATAAACATCTGGTTGAAACTTTTGGGTGATATCCAGTAATCAATATTGATTTCTTTAAGCGTTTAACTTAAGTTCCTTGAATCCAAAAAGTGTGATTTAAATAAAGCAGGTGTCGAGATTTCTTTTGACTGCATTTCATTCACTCTGAAATATACTTTGAAACAATGCGGAATGAGATTTAGGAAGTGTGAAAGCCACGCGGCTTCTTCTAATATTTTAGAATACCTTTTCAGTTGCTTTAGAAACTTTTCATTACAGAAAACGTTTTTTATTTATTTCCTTATTTTTAATTGAATTTCTAGACATTTATGATTCTAAAGATTGCAGGTCAAAAATAATCGCAGCTACAGGGATGGAAGTAAAGTAATTCTGAGCTGTCGGACATTTTTAATGAAATAAATACCCTGTCGCCCACCAAAAATGAAGCATATAAGCATATAAGAAGATTATCTTTCTGTCGGATTTTTTGAGGATTTTATGCAAGCAGTTTCTGTAAAGCTCTCGGATCTTGGTATCTGATGTCTTGAACATATTTTCTTTTGTATATATATAGAAAATTCCTTATACAACTTTTCTTTTTATGTTATATTCCACATTTGAAGACCTTTTAATTTTAACAATTCTTCATCAAGTAGTTTTGCTTTTCTACTATATTTTGTGTGGAAAGAGAATTTTACTCCTCCATTTTACTTGACTAACCCTAATGCAGGCAACTCTTATAAGATTCAAAAAAAATTATTCTTATTATTCTTATGAGAAAATGTACACCCTTATGTTTTTCAATAACTGAAGTACCCCATTTGAGGAAATAACAATCCCTCTCCACGAACAATTCTTCACCAGAGGGTAAATGATAATCACTGATGCTGCAAGTTTTAAATAAATATTGTGCAAATCTGGCTGATAATACAATTACAGAATAGTTAAAAAGATCAAAAATATGAACTTCACTTTTAAGACAGTTACATACAGTGGGAAATTGTTCTTTATTTAATGACATTCGCACACAATTACCTTACCAATTGCAGTGCAAAGTTATCGGATCGAGTGGGACTCGAACCCACGACCTCTCGCTTGCCGGGCAATTGCTCCAATTACTAAGTCACCGACCTTGTGATCACACTAGTTCGTAGCAGGTGAGGGGAGCATACACGCTCAATTGGACCTGAATGCCTACGAATCAGTAGAATGCCATTGGGTAGATGCTCAGAGGTGATTCGAGTTCCAACCAAATCGTTAACTTTGATGTAACTAGGAAGGTGTAGTACATTGGGGAGAAGCATTTTGCCCAACAGAGCCCCGGTTTCGGACGACAAGCGTCAATCTTCAGTCAGCTAACTGAAACCAATGTGCTGTGTTTTTTATATATTGCATATACTGCGCTGCAATTTGAAAGGTGCATTGTGTGCGAATGTCATTAATCAATATATAAAAAACTCAGCAAATTGTTCTTCCTTTTTAAAAGTTTTTCAGCAGTCAGTCGTTTATATTGTTCTTCAAAGATAATGCTCTGCTATAAATAAAACTAAAGGTCGCAGTGTACTGATGCCAACAACGAAAATTTCTCATTAGAACAAAATGAAATAACAAACAAACGAGATAAAAACAAACGATTGGCTTTTGTGTGGAGATTCCCCAGTAGAAAACTGCTGACTTTGGTTATCTCGTGACCTTTATGACAGTTCATTATCTTTATATTATCTAGGTTTACATAAGTAAAAAAGAGTATTTATATATTGTGGCGCCGTAGTATAGTGGTTATCAATCTCGTATTTCATGCGGGAGATCGATTCACCATGCGCGAGCGAATGTACTATCGCGCCGGGTCGACCCATGGCATGTGAGGGACATTGGGTGGATGCTACATCAGGTGTTGCAGGAGGTCATCCAGAAGAGCACAGGCCCTTGATTGGGTTTGTGTCACTCACAAGAGTGTCAAATACTTCGGAGCCTCCAACCTAAGCCGTGGCCCCTCCTGGAAAGCAGATGCAATAGCAACTGAGTGAGGCTAGTCACATAAAACAATATCAAATAAATAATAAATAAATACTTCCTCAATTTTCATAAGGAGCCATTTTTGGAATTCAAGGAAGTCTAAACAAGTCAATTATTCAGACTGGCCAGTAGAACCCGAATCATTTGAACTATGTTGACGACTTGCAACAATAAAGATTTAGAAAAATGATTTTTATACATTAATAAGTTGATGCGATGAAATATCCTCTGTTAAAATAATTACAGTATTTATAATTACGATATACATAAATAGTCAAAGTTTTGCAACAGGATTACTTACTCCATATTATTTGCATAATAAAAATTATGTTACAAATGACTTGGTAAATGGTCAAAGAGCATTGTACATTTATTTATGACGAATTTCTAAAAACAACGTCCTATGGTGTCTTATACTTGATGGAACTGCCATCTTTCATCTTCAATAGTATCCCTCAAATTCTCTGATATCTTAGGCATATCTGTTATTACTCTACCAATTTTGTTTTTCTATTATGGGCAAGTAATTTGGTTTCTTTATACTTTCATGCAAAATTGCTTCGATACCAAGTGGAACACATTTTTAACAGCTTTTCGAAATTGTGTGTTAGAAAAACTATAAATAACAGGATTCAACATGGTGTTCACCATTGGTAAAATCTGAATAAAACAGTAATAGATGAATGCAAATACTTCTGGATTAGATTGTTTTAAATTAGGAAAATAATCAATATCGAACGTGCTGTAAATATTAATGACACAGTTTGGGAACCAGCAGAGAACAAAAGCGAAGTAGACAATTGCAACTGATTTGGTGGCTTTGAGCTCTTTTCTTCTCAGAGCTGTAATCGATTTTCTAGATTTTGTAAAATCTTTCGTTATCATGGCTTTTTCAGTCGGCGGTGTACCTATGGAACTGTCTATGGAGAATCTGATGTCATATTTGTTTATTGAACGGATTTGCGCAATAGCAACCTGCAAAATCATCAAATATGCCACTGTCATGATAACAAGAGGTATCAGGAAAATCGCGATGTAAGATGCAGTGTAGTAATAGTAATTTTTGTTCATACAAAATCCATCAAGTTTAACACTAAATATACTGCCACCATCAGTATTATTCGATACAGTGTTATTGTCACTCCATTTGAAGATTCCTATTACACCCCAGCACATAGTAAAGCCCCAAACACACGATATCAATATTTTTGTGTTTGATTTTGATAAGAGAGTATGATAGCGGTATGGCATCTTTATTGCGATAAATCTGAAAGGAAAATAAGTAGTATGCCACTATTGATTTTTTATATGTTAATATCTCTTAATATCTCCGCAGTAGAATTTTGACAAACTGAAAAAAGTACACACTGACTTTCGTTAGGGTCAGGGTTAGGGTTAGGGTTAGGGTTAGGGTTATATTATATTCGAACGGGTTACATTTCACAGTGGACAAATTTCTTGAATAATTACTGTAAATGAGAGAACATGTCTTCAATACAGTGTGCTACCAACGTTGGCGTCAAAACTTTATATCCAGTGCATTTTTATAAATTTTATATTATTTTTGTTTTTTCTAGTGATGTAATTTGTGTAACTTATTTTCTCTTCTTCTACTTTTCCATTTCCTACATTTCCTGAAAATTAATTGGATATTTTCTTCAAAACTGCGATGATAATTTTTGAAGCCAACGTTTTGTGCGCCTATTTCATTAAAAATGCTCACCCTTGCACGGTCTTTTACTTACCTGTCTATGGCTATTAAAAACAAATTCAAAATGCTTGCATTGGAACAAACTGAATCCGTGATTATCATAACATAGCAAGCAGCTTTTCCATAACAAAACCTTTGCTCGTGCAGCTTGTTTGATATCAGGAACTGCATAATGATAAGAGCGAACAGTAAATCTGAAAATGCTGAAAAAAAGAAGTTTTCTTGTGTTTCTTGATGGTTTTGATGTAAACTGGTCAATAATGTTCGTCGGTGATGTTAAGGTTTTGCGGCAAAAAGGGTACAATAATAATAACAATGAATTCTTTATTCAACCCTATGACTATTTCACACCACATGGAAATTAGGAGGGAAAAACTAAGTTATACTTAAGTTGACTAAAACGGAAATACAAAATGATCTTAACACTGGACATTTCATTTCTTTCCCAGCAGGCATTTCAACGTTGTATCAACGTTGTGTTGAAGTTGATGTCCAACGTTGAACAAACGTTGATTCACAGTTGAAAATGAAACAAAATCCGACGTCAGATTTTCAACGTTGAAACCACGTCAGATTACAACGTTATAGCAACGTTGAAACAACGTCGAATAACGTTGTTTCAACGTTGTTTCAACGTTGATAATGCTAAAATTCAGATAAAAATAGCTTCGTTTCACTTTATTGTCTGAACTTGTAGCCGAGTAGATGATTCGTAATTTGATGTTGTTATTGACACAGATTTTCATCTTTAACAAAGTGGATAGCGGCTAACCCAAGGAACTAACCGACACACAAAAAACAATCTTATTGTCACGCTGAAATTCTTTTGTCTTATTATAAGAACATATTCACAATAATACTTAATTAATATCTTTCCACATCATACAATAACTACTTAAATAAATAGATAAAATTTAATCATGTTGTAAGTCGTCGTCGTCGATATCATTTCCCGCGTCGTCTCCTTCATCATTTGCAGCCTTATCTGAGATGGATTCCCGTGTCTTTCGGCCTCCACCGTCCATGCAGTCTGGTGCATATTTCAGCTGGTCCATAATCACAAGATGAATCTTTGCTTTGGTAACTTTCTTGAAAGTATCCATTACAGCGGCTAAAATAAAAAGTACTTTTAAGTGATGCAGTCCAATTCATATGGTCATTCAGATCGATAATTATTTTAACCTTCTCTTATACTTTAAATCAAGTTAATGAATCTCACTTGTAATCGCATTATATCAATAAGTTTCTTCAAAGGATTCTTTTTTGACCGCCTTACGTTTTTGCCCACTTTTTTCTAAATTGTTCGACAGGATTTCGAACAATTTAGAAAAAATAATTATAGCAGACGGTTTCTACTTGTGGTTGCTTTCGAACTAACTGCTGTATTGTTAATCTCCCATTGAATATGAAAACCAGCTAAGTAAGTTTAAGTTTTTATGTAGAATTCTATAATCGAAATATTTGTAGCAGAAATTGTTCTCCTCTAAAATTTTCGATCGAAAAATTTCGATTAAAAGTGACTGTAGTTGTTGTGTTGCGCAAAAAAACTACTCAGTTGTATAATAGGAAATATAAGTCGCATTTCGGTCTCAAAAATTGTAAGGGAAATCTTATAATTTGACCATGAACATCTTCAATTCATAATAGGTACAAAAAAGTTCTTTTGTGGTGTTAAACTCAATTCTCTCCTGCTTTAAGGACAAAATCTACCTGAGTATCAGATTGATGATAGTTATACAATGTAATTATTTAAAATGATATATTTTTCTTATGGTTATCCAATGTACACACAATAATAAAATTTCACAACTTTATAGGGAAATAGTTGCATATTTTTATGAATCCTGTTAAACATTTGATCTAAAATATACACAGCGACGACAACTAAAACACAAAAATTACTGTAGTGGAATTTTCTTTTTGTAAAAGTTTCTCTACTTCAGGTCTATTCTTCTCAAAATTACAGCAATTTCAAGGTATATTTCCAGTTTTTCTGATACTTTTTCATTAACATTGCAATATCTCTTGTTCTGAAAAACATTCTTAAGTGTATAAGAATCTTAGTGGCAAGCAAATTCAAATTTCAAAAATTCTCTAAAATGTCAAATGTTTGTAATCAGATACCACCAACAAAACGTAATTAATTATAATTAACTAGGATTCATCGATATGGAAAACATATACTTTATGTTTTTATTTTGTGTTTTCTTTTATAATAAAACAACAGCAACCTGCTAAACACCGACAACGATAGCTCTCCTAGCATATTCAACATCAATTTTTAATTTGAAACAAAATTTACAAAAGATACATACCACACATTCATGGCCTTGCCGCTTGGTGAATCTTTCTGAAGTGCGTGTGCAATTCAATTTCATTGGATTATTTTTTCATGATTTGGCGGGAAAACAACCAAAAAACCGCGCGCATATCGAAAAGTACATCAACAACCAAAAACAAAATGTAAAGATATAGAAAGTTAAGGGATAGATGTACAAGCAAAAAATATGTCCTTATAGAAATATAGACAATGAAAATATGTGATAAAAACAGGGAATGTTTTTTTCAAAAAGAGATCAGCTTGCCTTGCCCTCTTCCACTCATCTTAGACACGAAATCTCTACCCTCTCGAAAGTCTTTCAGGGAGTAAAAAGACACAAGTCTTCGACCATGACTAAAACGAACGTTGATCTAACGTTGTTTGATCAACATCAGAAAACCGACATTACTTCAACGTTATTCTAATGTCATTTATCCAACGTTAAAATTCCAACTTTACTTCAACGTTATTCTAATGTCGCTTATCCAACGTTGGAATTCCAACGTTACTTCAACGTTTTTCTAACGTCGCTTATCCAACGTTGGAATTCCAACGTTACTTCAACGTTATTCTAATGTCGTTTATCCAACGTTGGAATTCCAACGTTGCTGCAACGTTGTTATAACGTTATCCAACGTTGCAACTTCCAACCAACGTTGATACAACGTTGAAATGCCTGCTGGGTTGCTTCACAATACTTTCTTAAAGCCGGCCTCCACTCAACAAATATTGTACGCGCGGACGAACGAAGCCGGTGTATGCACCAGCGTGAGTGGATATTGAATATCTGCAAATAATCCTTAGATTATAAAAAATAATAGCAAACATGACTGTCAAACTGAAAAGAAGAAAATAATACTACTACAATACTACAGTTAAAATGTTTAGCAGCATTTGATTGGTTTTAATTGTTTTGATTACATCATTTATTTTCTGCGAACGTACGCTGTCGCTTGGTAGTAGACCACTGGTCTACTTACTTGCGAACGAAATGTGTTCGCAGCGTGTGCTTGCACGCATGCGTATTGAATTGTTGTCCGCCCGCGCGTACAAAATTTGTTGAGTGGAGGTCGGCCTTTATGCCGTCATCGATAGTCATCGATGTAGAGTTTCACAGCGAAACAATGAGACATTCAGTATTAGTATCAGAGATTTTAATGATTTTAATAAGATTAGCACATATGAGATTCTATTATGTATGTCATGTCCAAGCTTTTAAGTATGCGTCACTTCCATCTGTGATGTAAAAACTAACACCTCAAAAGAGATGTCTTAGTAAGAGATTTACTAGTAAATGAAGACTCTCACAGTAAATTTAAGATTCCCTAGAAACTTTCACAATAGTAATAAGATGTTTATTCTAAGATTATTACTACCTTATTTTTAGTTCTCCTAGAAGAGACAAAAGCAAAAAGAAAGAAAGTTATTATTCGTTTATTAGGACATGAATTATCTGATATCTTTTACATGGAAAATCTAAGATCTATTAATAATAACTTAACTTACTCTTTCTATGTATTTCCTCACTATTAATTCATTTAAACGGTCAAATAAGTAGTCTTGTTGTCACAATTTCTAGTTTCACTCGACATAGAAATGAAGTATTGATAAAAGGCTCCAAGCAATTATGACTGCCCATAACTGAAATGAAAAAAAGATTCCTTACCAAGACTTACAATGAAATAATTCGTAACTCGTTTACGCAGGTTTTTTGACAGAACCGTTGCCAACACGACCAAAACATTTCCAACTAAGCTAGCCAATAACACAATCACCATGAAAACGACAAATGCGATGTTTTCGATTTGTCTTTGCTGTGTGTTACAATAATCTTTATTCTGGGTCAAAGTAGTTGGGGCATGCGTCGTGAATTCTGCTGTTGAATTTCTCCCAACATTGTATCGCACAAATTCTCCTGTGATCAACGTTGCCATGTTTCGTCTTATGTTGAATAACTAAAATGATTTGAAGTAACATGAAGCTACTGATGCAATGCGAAACTTTATATTAAATTAGCATGTCCGTGTAAAGGAAATATAAGGTCAATGGAAATTCAAAAGCTAACAGAAACGTTCAAGGTTATTGAAGATTCTTTAACCTTACATAGAAAAGGTTTTATTAGAATGGATTCACAATGTATAATAAGCTCTTTCTATCAGCTAATTTCATTTCCCCTATTGCGAAATCCTCAAATAAAAGTTCTTACATTACATCAAGTTGATATTTTCTGTACGTTCTCAAATTATAGCAAAGTAGACAAAGGATAATTTCTCCTCCCACATAGATGAAAGTTTTGACAGTAGTTTGTAAGCAAGTTTCATTAGATTAATGTAAAAGATTTAAAAGTTTTAAAATCATCAGTTTGAAGACCATTTTTCAAAAACTTTTGACATTATCAATCTGTGTAAGGCAATCGAAACGATTACAGCTTAGTATAGTACTATAGTACTATAGTACTAAAACGTGTTTATGTATATGCCCAAATACATATTTCTCGATTTGCTCCATTCCAAGCAACAAAACATGCAATTGCAAATTCATTGATAGGGTATTTTCCCCAGTAACAATATAATAGATATGGTAGATCAACCCTTTGTGTGCGTCACTAATGATTCTATCTACAGGGACCGCCGAGCATGATGGCTAAGGGGGCTATAACTATAATGATTATGGTAACCCAGACTTGCGAGTACTGACGGTTATTTTACGATTTTTTAATAATTTAATTTCTCTGTTGTTACATGTTCATTCAACCTGTCAAATAAAAAAAAGGCCCTGAGTTATTAACATTCACCTACCATTAACTTTCTGCTGTTTCACCGAACCAATCTACTAGCCAAAAGATAGTGAAGAATTTTAATTGCTTATAAATACTGCGTTCCAGCTTCTCTAAAGTTAGATATTTACGTCAGCTGTAGATTCTTTTTGTAGATCTGAATTTACAGATAAACAAAATTTCCTGATCTTTTGGGTAAATGCAAATATTAGCATATCTTCGTTTTAATAAATCTATCGTTATTTTCAAAAATAAACATCGTATTTAATAAATTAATATCAAAACGACACTTGCAAATATGTATGGTTAATTTGTAAATGGTGAATAAATTGAGTAATTTAGACAGTGAAATATACATTTCAGCTATTCAAGTGTAAATCATATATTTCACCTTTGTACATGTAATGATTTTTGGTTTCCTGATATCATTATTCGTTGGCATGGTGACCAAATATACAACATAACTAGTTGTTTCAATGATGCTGACACATGTTCGAAATAATTTTGTCCAAAAGTTTATTAAACAAACATTCCGCAGTTTTTAAGTCTTTCACGTATATTAGCAACATTAAATCTGCTTTTAAAAAAGTCTGCAAATCGCGAATTTAAAATTTTTAAAACTTAAAATTCAAAGCCATACCGCTGTTATTCAGCTCTCGCTCTCTCTGGCTCGGTACCTTTCCTCGAGTAGAGTATATTGTCTTTGTCCGGATTAACTCATGTTTCATGTTTTTCTCTAACGCATACCAACAGGTTTTGCTTACTCTCTATGTATCAATGACTTATAAAGACTTCGAATTTAACGAAGTAGATGATTGAAAGCTCGGTTTTTACTGACAAGTATTTCAAGTTTTAGAACACTTTTGTTGTTTAGGGATATCTAAATATCATATTCCTTCTCATATAACTAATAAACCCGATGTAAGTTTTGGATCAAATAGAAAACACACAAGTATATAATTGTTTCGTCTTCTTCTTGCGCCTGTTTCACTGTTGTTGTTTTTGGAAGCATTCAGGAATCTGTAACAAGCTCCTGACATTGTCTGAAATTTCCAAAAAAATATCCGTTATTGTCTGGAATCTCTTGATTTATCATTTATTTATAACTTCTTACGTAATAGCAGGAAATTTCCAACTTCAAACATATGTGCATCAGTAACTTCTTCTCTTCCAACATATTCGCTTCACAGGACGTTTTCATTTAATTCAATATTTTTAATGTCTTTTCTTTGTTTACTAATATTAACAACAAAACAAACATGGCAGAATAGACTTTAAACAAAACAAACAAATGAGAATTTGTTATTTCTTTGTTCATTTGCATATACATTCAGAAGATAATTCTTGAAAACTTTCATGGGAGAAATATTTTCTCAATTCAACAACAAATTGAATTTCATTTTGAAATGTTGTCTGGCGAAGATCAAAAAATGGCGCAATGTTTGACTAATATCACTAAAACCTTTCATGTTATTACATATGTCTATTACAGTTTCGATAAACGAATAAACGAATTACCCCACATTTTAGCAATAATCCTGAGAATAATATTAAAAATCCACGTCTGTGAAATCATAACTGTTATTTATTGCTTTCAGAAAGTTTTCAATATGTTTGTTGGAAACAAAATTAATTTTTTTTCTGAAAATTTAAAACCACTACACTTGACAAAATGTATGGAGTAAAAAGTCATTGCAACCTGCTAAGTGTTCGAAGTTTTTCAGAGATTTTATTGAACAAGACTCGAAAGTTCGTCCAATTTCTTATGAATCTGCTTCAGATACACCCTTATTTTGCATAAAACAAACAGCCGGAAATATAAGTAAACTTTTAACAGGAACGTGAGAATTTTGTTTTTAAAGCTAGTAAAGGAAATGGGTGTATCATAAAACATCTCGATATCTGGAAATTCTTAGCTTTTTCTTGGGTAATTATTAGTGAACTATTATACAAAATATATTCCCAGTGTGGAAAATCATCAAAAAATCAATACGACGAGCAATGCACTCCTTCGCACAGGTTAATCAACACAAGACAGTATAGAAAACAGCTTATTTGCCAATTCTTCTTTGACAATTTTATCCTCTCTTACCCTAACAATTGGTTTGTGAGGTGATTTCAAAAGTAAAATTCGGTTTTATTAGATTTGGAGCTTGACATTTTTAAGCTTTTCTGTTTTACAACTTGGAAGCTTTTTTTATTTTTTTTCTGGTTTGACTACAAAATTTATTCAACCTTCCATACATCGAAAATTGCAATATCAAAAAACACTTACCTTAGCTTCTTTCAGTTTTCATATCGAATAATTCCTTGAGTGTCACTACACGAAAATCAATTATATCATACATATCATCATACTATCGATACATAGTTTTTGAAGTAATCATATTGTTTTATTTGCTAATAATGAACATATTGACACTATTTTCAACGTCACAAAATTTTACACGATACAACATATTACGAAACCTTTATGAAAACTTGTTATGAATATCAGATTTTGTCAATACAAGACACCGCTATATTAGCTAAATCAAAAGCTGATACAAGTCGTATCAGCAGTTCCTTGAACAGAAAGAACTTGAACGAGGATTTTTTATTTTTATTACGTCATTTTCAAAATGGCAGTCTGGTGGTTCATTTTTGGTATTGAGCCTTTAAAATTAAAACAAAAAACAGATTGACGGGTACTTGCGGTTATTCCCCTCATAAGGTTGGAGTTAGAGTTAGGGTTAGGGTTAGGGGAATAACAGACTAGACGTGCAATGTCCACATCATGACTATTAGACAGGGTAAAAAACAAATAGGTAGCACTCAACCTAACCGGAAACTTTATTGATGGAAGTTGGTCTTTGGTTGAAACTGTTCAAAATTTTGAGTGTTGTTTCCTTATGAACACTTTGAGTGTTGAGATGGATTGTGTCATTGAGCTTTTGTCTCAACTTGGCACGTATATGGGTTTGGGTGGTATTTCCCAATTATTTACGGAATCAACGTTGGTACTGAACCCTGCACGTAACCATCTTCCATAAGCTTGAAACTAGGATCTATTGTAGCATAGATTATGTTGTACACATTGGAACTTTTTCAATTTGTTTAGAGAGCTCTTCAAATGAATTCAAATAAAATTTTCTTGAAATTTAATAAAATTTTCGCTTAGGTCGAGTGGTACTTATTTGGGTTTTTTCCCTCTCTGAGAAAGAAATTATATGGGGCAACATATCGGGCTGAAGAATTCTGATCTTCATCAGTAAATTCTTAAACTCTTTTGTTCATTAGAAGAACCTTCACATCGAGAAATTTCACAAACGGTTCATAAGAAATATAGGATTTATGAGTTTTTGGCTAGTATCGTTTTATTGAACACAACTTTTAAAAAAAATAGTTCTCAATGCTAATTGTTCATACAAATAAAACACTGAGGAAATAATATTCGTGTTCAAAATGAATGGTAATTTTCAATAGGCTAACGTAATTGCTTGGTTATCCATGATAAAATTCCTGGAGCAATGACGCTTGCTTTTTGAATGTTATAGAGGAATGTATAACCATCCTCAAAGAAATCTTTCCATGCCGCTTCTGCATCTCTTCATTCTGTTTCTTCGGCATCGATCTTCTATGAGAAATCTTCCAACGTCGATAATCGTTTCTTTTACTTGCCGTCTCGTTGACGTTTCTTGAGAGTAGAGAAATCTTAAGATGGAAACAATGTAAGTGCCATTAACATTCTTATAACGAGAAGTAAAGAATTAACGAGAATTAACGAGAATTAACGAGACTTACCAGCGGTTTCAGTAAATGTGGAAATCCTTTAAGATAATATATAACAAATCAAATGTTGAATAGCCCGTAACGGAATATCTCTAAAAAACAAAGACGATGTGTGATGATGCTGACCATAACAGATTTCAAACTTTCCCAGGCACACAACTTTAAAACCACACCAGGATATCCATGTTAAAGGCAGAAATTAGAAATTCTATGAAAGAAATCTTTTTCCTCAATCATAATTAATTCTTGTGTGATAAATTTGCATGCATGCTTATTTCGAGTGTTGATGTGAAATGTCTAATGGCGTTGTATCGTTTATAGGTTTGTTTTGTTTGACTAAATTTAAAAAGGCAATATCTATTACAGGGGGGAAAATATTTGGAATTTTATTTTAATTTTGGACGGAATCGATAAAATTTACCATTTTAAATTTTTAGATTCCATATTTGATTCCATCGAAACGGGACGAAGTTAGAAGGAAATGTTTATTCGCATATTCAAGAATGCTTCTCGCAAAACATTAAGTCATAATAATGGCGGATGAAGAGATGGTTATTGTACAACCTTCATGTTTATACATGTTACAAGTAAATAGTGATACAAGCTACGGAAATACAAACAGTGAATAAGAACGGAAAGGATTCAAACAACCAAAAAAATATTTTGAAATAGATCTGCTATGTGTTATGTATTCGATTGTTGTATGTTTGTGTCATTTTCGCAGTTTTTTTCACATTTTCGGCAAATCCATCTCTCCTTTCTGTTGTGCATCGCATTGGCAGGGACATTTCCACACATCCTATGATGCCATTCGAAGCAGCTTTCACACTCAATCATATTCAAATCACAGAACTTGGGTCTCTAAATCAACAGATTGATAGCACCCAAATTGCATTGACAGTCAAAAGTAACAGATTATATTCTTTTGAACGATAATGAAAGGCAGTCGTTTCAGGCACACTTCAATAAAAAGAGCTTTGCATCCGTAAAGTTGACATTGACATATGTTTTGTCACCAAAAAAGCAGAAAATAAATAAAAAATGATAGATTTAGATTAAAAAGTATGTATATCCTTACTTTCCATAATCATTCAAATCAGCAGGTGTCCAAACCATTCGACAAGTAATAATAGGTGTATACTACTTTGTTTTGCATAATAACACCATTGAAATCTGATTTTTGAAATGGCACCACATCGTGATTTGGTAAACATCTTAATAGTATGATTTCGCATTTTTCCTTGGTCAAACCAAATGTTTGCTGGGTTGTTTCCAGTTTCCGCAATATGTAGAATGTAAGCAAAAGTAAACAACCCACAGTCCACACTGCCTTTTTGCTGTTGTACAGAAAAATGTTTCACATTGATAAAGGGTTTGTCACATAGCGTTAGTGATCATATCTGGTTTCTAAAGTTAGCACAGGACTAACTAAGCTATCAAGTAGCTAAATTTCTCCTTCATTGCCATGTGTACTTAAGACTTGCCAATGCAATATACCATTGTGTATCACTTGAAAAAATGGGCGATCTTTGTATACATCATACATATTGATCTGCCCTAAGAGTGAATCTTGAAGGCCATATATGTGTGAGTATTTTTCAGCCAATAAGTCTTGTAATGCTTTCACAATAATATCATTGAGCATGCCTCCATTTGATATTGTTGTTAATTCATTTTCAGGAAGAATACAAGGTTTCGAATGTAGATCTTCATCGCTATTCAATGTAAGCATAATTATTTCATGAGAAGCAACATTAATATTTTCAAAGATAATTTCTTCTTCGATTGTTGGTTTGACTTGCTTTTCCTTCTTTACATCAACTGTCACCCCTTAAGTCAGTTTATCTTTTTTCTCATCAACACGTCCTTCTAGTTTCCTTTGTCTACATTTCTTTAAGTTTCCAAATGTTTGTATTTTTAATTCTTGTTCTCCATATTTGTTTAGATGTTGAGATACTGGGAGGCCATTCTCCTTTCGCCGATTTTCTTTAGCAACTCGTTACAGTTCTCTCAAGGACCCATAGATATTTGCCATGACTTCTGATGGTTCATCTAGTTCAAATGTTTTTCAATTCATAAAGCATGTCACGGATACGGAACCAATTGCTATATTTTATGTTTTAATTTTTGCACTGCATTCCCTTTGTATTGGTAAGATTGTATTGGTAACACCTCTGTACTTTCAGGATGGTTTATATCATAGCTATCATGTTGTGAAAAATTAGAACATGGTGGATTGGTTGCATCATTGATAAAACTTCATTCATCCGAAAATCGGGAGTTTGTATACAAAGATGATAAAGCATTCTACGACCGAGTATCAGGACATTTGCAAAATATCAGAAAGAAATGTATGGGAAGATATCCAGTTTTCATCCATCTTTTCATGAGCATTTGGGCATACTGTCTTATCACCAAATTCACCATGTAAGTTTATTTGTTGTTAGTAAAACTTTGTACTTTAAATTCTCCGTGTCCAATCGTCAAGACACTTTTGTTTTTAAAAGGTTTTTAAAAGATTCTATTTCTTCGTTGCAATAAGAGAGTTGGATTCCATGATTTGATTATATTAACGTCTTGGTTATAGCTTCCTTGGTTTCATTTTCAGTAACAAATGTTGCTATGATTTGGTAGTCTACGATTGTATTGACAGTTAAAACGAACAATGGGTGACATCTAGAAGGAGCATTTTTCCACCATATCTGGTGAGTAGCTGTTTCTGTCATTGATTTTGATAAACAAAAAGAAAGTTGTTAGAATATTGTGAAAGTTAGGGCAAAATATTTTCGATGTGTAGAAAGGGAAAAGACAAATAAGAACAACTTCAAAAACACTCCCACTGAAAGGAGGTACGTGCCCTGCATTTAAAAAGCGGTGTTCAAAACAATGTTTTCAGATTAGATTTGTGGGTATCAAATTGGCCATTTTTGTAAATAGCGACACAGGCTACTTTAAGTTGATTTGAAAGGTGTTAGGTTACACAAAGTAATAATTATAATTGCTACACAGTAATAATTTCCTTTTGCTAGAAATTTTAGAAGTGTTTTTGTAAATTTTGTAAATTGAACTATTCGGGCCAAATTTGGACCAAGTTGCAAAAGTTCTCCAATATTCATAAAAATTTGCACAAAGCACAATTAAAAGGTGCTGCTTTCAAAGTTGACAGTCACTTTGTCAGATTTTTTATCAGAATTGGGCAATTCGGGCCAAATTAAAACCAAATTTCGAAAGTTCTCAATTTTTATAAAAGCTTCCACAAAGCACAATAAAAAGGTACTGATTTCGAATTTGACAGTCATGTTGTCAGATTTTGACTAAAACTTGGCAACTCTGACCAATATTTGACCAAATTTTGAAACGTCTGCGATGTTCATAAAAATTTGCACAAAGCACAATTGGATGATGGTGATTTTGAATTTAGAAGTCATTTTGTTGGATTTGACCAAAATTTAGCAATTCGGCAATGTTGTATTTTTGAGAGGTATATGTATCTTTGTGTTACGTCCTGAAGTCTTCAAACCAAGCGACTTCTGGTTCTCCAATCAAAATCAATTATTTGATATACTTATTTGACTTAAATGCTCTTTGTTAGTACTGTTAGTCAGCGGGTTTAGGGTGCTGAGTATTAAAATCATCGTTGTTTATTTTGTTTATTTGTTTGTTTTATTTTTACGGAAGTTCGCGCATTCTCCCTTTACCTCCTAAACAATTCACGCATGGCACTTGTTGTCTGTTAATTTCACACGGAACGTAATATCAATTCAACATGCTTTGCCGTAGGGGAACTGGAAACTAATCATGGGTGCTAATGAAATTCGATGATAGCAACACTGCGACGTTTTAGTTTGAAAAGGCTTGGTAAACATCACTAAGTGTTATATGTGCTTAATATAGCCGTTTAATACACAGTCGACTCTCTGTATCTCGAATATTCGATGTCTCGAACTTTTCGGTATCTCGAACTTTTTTTCTGATCCCTTGGACACTACGCACTTATTTGGGCCAAAATACTCTCAATATCTTGAACATTTCGGTATCCCGAACAATATTTTCGATCGCCTGGCTGATTTTCTTTTGTTATCTCGAACTTTCCCCAAAACTTTCAGAAATTCTGGGCCTGATTTTCGCATTTTTTAATGTTTTGATAAAATTCCATTTTTTTTTAAATTCGAATTTTCGAAAAGTGTATGAATCTATTTTTTATAAGTTGATTGTCTCTACTAAAGACGAAAACATGAAGCTCATTAAGCTAAGGTTTACAAACAAATCTGTTATAGAAAAATATATGAAGCATTGAAAGACATGCTTCATATATTATAGGCAGAAAAGGATGCCTAAAAAAGAGTTAGCCCAAAGGTATGGTGTTCTTCCACTTTTAATTAGGTTTGTGTCCTGCATTCAAAGCAAAGTAGAGTGTGCGAAAATAATGTTTTTAGATTAGATTTGTGGCTATTAAAATAGCCATTTTTGCAAATAACAATGCAGGCTACTTTGAGTTGATAAGTAAAGGTTTCAGGTTACACAAAACAGCACAGGCTATGACAATATCGTCGGCATGACACAAAATAGTAGGTATATAATGTTCTTTTTAGGATATGAAAAAACTTCATGCGATTAATAACCCGTTCAACATGAATAAGTAAATTAGCAATATCTTTTGTAATTTTTTTTAGCAGTGGTCACTTGACTTTTCACTCGCGCACCAGGAGATACACTCAAAATAAAAGTACAGAATCTCAGCATGAGTTTTTCTTTTGTTTGAAAGCCACAGTCGGCCATTATTTCATCGTCACGTTCATGGGGATCATAAAATCCACTGTCATTAGTTATGAATTTGTCAGAACTTCTACCACCATAGCAATCAGATGAAAATAGAAATGAAACAACTGGGTGAAATCCTCTCCAAGTACATTTGATGGTGTTTTAGGATGTTTGTTGTAGTATGACCAAGTAGCTGCTTGAATGAGAAGTGATTTTGGTCTTTCCTTAAAAACTTCTGTGTAATCAATAATCTCACGACACTCAGTATGACCAGTACTTGTATAGATTTAAGTTATTCCTAATGGATTCTTTGGGAAGCTAAGCTGCAAGAGTGCACCTCCTAACACTCACATTCCTTTCTTGTTTTCCCCTCATGAATTGCACAAGGTTTTTGTTCTCCATTTGTAGATTTTTACTGTACTGTTACTAAGTCTATAACTGCACAATTTTTACCTATTATCAACAGCAAGGATTTAGTGGCAGCAGAACGACTTCGTTTATAAACACCAGAGATAATGTAAACACTTAACGTCGGAGAAGCAAATGTAAAGGTTTCCCCCCTTTTTTACGGGCATGTTAACGTTTCATGAAATTGTTTTAAAGAAACATTCAAGTTTGATATTGCTTGGAAGTTTATCAAGATGAAGATGAACTTTGGTAGTCAAAGAATTTTTTGCCCAGGCATTATTGCTCAGCAGCTTTTCTTCCAGAGCACTTGGATGTTTACTTTCAGATTCTTTTCTTCTGCTTTAAATTTTGTAGACGGGCAGAGATACTTAATTAAGTCTTTCCAGAACCGGTTACTTTATATTTCCATATATAATGAAATTAAAACTGACAAGACGACTGGGAAGTCGAAAATTTCGCTTTAGCGCAATCGTACAATTCCAACAAAGATATACTTTTTACAGAATTGTGAAAAATAATAGTTCATAGCAGTAGTGCATATCACTCTTGACTATAATGAAACAAAATACAACATCCGTGCAGATTTTATGAAATTTGTATTTGTATTTGTAGATTGTCGTTTCAGTATATACATGTATCTACAATGTAAAACAACTGCTTTCCAAACGAGTCCTGTTTGAGAAAAAGAGAAATTAATATCCAGGAAAAAGTGAAAGATTCGAAGAGATTAATGAGAGCACGCACGGAATTAACATGATGCAAAATTACGTCTCGATTGCCGAAAAAATTGAAATTACCGAACATATAAAAATCGTAAAATCACAGTAAAAATAATAAAACAATAATAAAACAATAAAAAATTACTTTTAGTGCAGTTCTGAAAAATGATCAAGGAGGTTGACCAAATAAAGTCAAATAGCATTTTTCTGAACTACACCAAAAACAATTTTAAAATTTAAAATCATTAATCTTTTTAAAAATATTTGTTCGTTGTTTTCAGCACGCACATCTCTTGGAGAACTTTCGAAATTTGCTCCAAATTTTCCCGAATTGCCCAATTTTAGTCAAATCTGACAAAATGACTGTCATATTTGAAATCAGCACCTTTCATTGGTCCAAATTTGTCAACCTGAAGTCAATGAAAGATTTTATGGGACCTCTTTCGATAATAGATATTTATTGAGCCCTCCTGTTCAATTAAAACGTTACTTCAGTTAATCTCTAAAGTAACTTTTTAATTGAACAGTTTTTAAGTCTTTTCTTGTATCAAAAGAAACATCAGTACCTTACACGCTTATTTCAAGTGTTAATGTGAAGTTTCTAATGACTTTATAGGGAAAAATTCGCGAACAACTCTACTAAATGGATAATTTTCCACAAATCTATAGAAAAATAGTTTCGTGTAAACGAAACATGATTTTTCCGAATCCCGCTAATTAGATCTTTATTTAATTGGTAGAAACGAAAGTTCACCTGTGTGAGTAGACAAACACATAAGCTTGTAAGGACTGTCAAGCTGGAAAATCCAACTAATAACTGTAATCTGACGCTTAAATAAAAATAGATGGAAGTATCAAGGTTGTTGTAGTTGTTCTTGCCCATATGATTTCTGATGAACCGTACCTTAATATTATGTAGTTTCCACAAAAATTTCCCGGCTAATAAGGACCAACTCCTTTCTCCTGTGACTGTTTGACCTGAAGGCTTCTTCGCCTCCGTCCCTTATATGCAAAAGACAAGAAACCTTGGGTACGAGGTTGACTTGAAACCCCATCTGTATCCGGTGTTTATCTTCTCCAGTTATCATTCTTTCGACGACTAAAGTATTCAATAGTGCTGACGATCAGCACTGGCGTAATCTTTATGAAACATGGTCTCATCACAGCCATTTTAAAATTAAACAGTGACAATTTTCTTTTCGTTATGAAAATACTACATGGTTTCTTTTCATCACAAGTGGTTTTAATACGTCTATTTTGGGTGATTGGATTTACATTTTCAATTTGCAATCCCACCAATCGAATACGGCACGTGAAACGAAGACATAGTTAAAAGAAATTATCTTGCTGTTTCTGTGTGAGTATAGCTCCCAATCCAACAGGACTCGCATCGATGTAAATTTTCGTATCAGCTACGTGATTGTAGAATGTAGAATTCTAAGAATTGCAATGGAGTTGAACTTTTCGGAATCTGGGGTGATTCCATCGACAGAAAAAAATTGACCATTAAAAGTGAGTGATGGAGCAGCAAAGATGCATTTGTTGATGTTGATGTCGGGATTCTTCGATTCAAGAGCTTTTCAAGGTTGATGTTATGCTCTTCCAAATTGTTGTCTCATATGAGAATATCAGAACTAATATACTTAGGTTTAGGACAATCACTCATTATGACCATTTTGACACTATGAAAGAATGTGTAGCAGTCTAATCCCCTTAGGGTAGGAGGAAGCAGGGTACTTGACAATGCATCTTTCTTTATAATGTCGATTCATCTTGAGCTCTTTTGTGCCACGAGTACACGAGATTTGACATAAGAAATCGCGCTGACAACATTCTTCTTATGCGTTCCTTGATTTAAATTTACACAAGTATTTAGCTTTCACGATAGCTTTCTTCAATATGGGCTGAATATGTTCTTTTGCACCACCGATGTAGCAAGTAGAACACGATGAGATGACTGTGCAGATTGGTTTTGTTGATGTTGTTGTAGTTGTTGTTTTGATGGTACAAGTTCAATGTTTTTTTAATTGTGCAGATATTTTGTCTGATTCTTTGGAGTGTTTTGCAATGTTTTTTATGCTTCCTTTTCAGATCTTAGATATCAGCACCCACTAATTTAAGATTTCCTAGCATTTCTAATCTTTTTCTCTGGGAAATTTACCTGATCAACTTCAGAATGCTGTAGTGCCCAATAAAATGAACTATTATCAGATTCAGGAGCATATAAAGATAATTTTCAAAGTTAGTACAGTAGCAAAAAATATCTGGATCAATCTTGTAAAAGGAGAGAAAACCCATCATTATTACGAACGAATGTTACCGTAGTCAAGGGAAAGTGTGTAAAAATAGTGTTCAATTGTGCGTTCTTGAGTAGAAAGCATGTAATTTGGTACAGTGGTTCTTTGGGTGGAAAGGAATAATTCAAGACTCAAACCCATTCCCAGAACACCTGTCCGTGTATTTTAAAGACCAGAATAGCTGACTAATAAAAACAGAAATTTTTTCTCCAAAATATGACAAGTTATCAATGGAAAGGTTTTTTAATACTGATTCCAAAAAACATTACAACCTATATCTGAAAATGGACTGGGGACGAGTTATACGTCTTAGAAGACGAGTTATATGTCACGAATGTAATTTGCAGACCAGAGTGTAAAAGTCAACAAGATTGAGTAAAACATGTCATTATATACATTGTTGAAAAGGTCTTTGGGCTACTGAATGATGATGAAGGAAATGATAAAAGCATCTTTGATACTATCTCCAAAAACAAACTTTCAATCTTTAACCAACCAAAGCAGCGAAGCATCAACAACAAGGACGAGTTAACAACATTAAAAAAAACATTGGATGTGAAGTACAGCTTTTCCGCCATCGCTTTCGAAAAATGGAAATCTTACATCTGGAAACAAAGCTGACTTAACTGGTTGTTTACGCAAACTTGTTACAGAAGCAGATGGAAGAAAAGTAGAGGCAGAATGCATCATTTTAGATAGGAGCAGCAGTTGTGAATATGCTGAAACGAAACGGATTTCCAACATTTCATGAGTACGCAACTAAAGAATTTACGCATTTTATTGAGAACCAGATAGCAACTGCGAATCGCATCGATATAGTTTGGGATATTTATATGGAGAATTCACTAAAGTTATCAGCCAGAACAAAAAGAGGCTTGTAGTTTCTTTGTCGTATCATTTGTTTTATTGATATAATTTCATTATCACGTAAAAAAACTGATTGTTACCAAACTTAAACCTGTGAAAATCAATTGAGAACCGAATGTTCAGGCAGTGAATGATTTGAGTTAATGTCAAATTACAAGGATTCTGATTGTATTTTATTTTTAATTTTTAGGGAAAGGGACACGCAGAAAAGTGCTGGAGGATACAAGGGTTCCAGGAAATTGGCAATCGTTCTTGCGAGTTGATGAAAACAAAGAAGAACTTTTTAGCTTTGTGGCAACCGAATGTATCAAATACGTTACTATAAAGACCATTAGCACCAAAAACAATTCTGTGATTTCCAACAATCACGACTGTTTGTCCTCGTCTCTATGCAACCACAAAGAGGCAGATACAAGAATGTTTCTGCATGCAAAGGGTGCGAGCAACTGCGGAGCAAAGAAGATTTGCAATAGGACCGTTGATACTGATGTCGTTGCGATTGCAGTCGGGGTGTTTGCTCAACTTTGTGTCAATGATTTGTAGCTACATTTACTGTTGGAAAAACCACCATCTAATACCAATTCGACCTGCAGAAGTCTTGGTGATGTCAAGACTAGTTGTCGTCCAGTTTTCCATGCCCTAACTGGTTGTGGTCAGGTCTCGTTTTTTAATGGCAGGGAAAAGAAAAATGCACCTAAGGAAAATTTGACGACCTGACTGCTTGCGCCTGGATTTGATCGGTTACAATCATTCATCCATCATAATTCATGATGCAGAGTCACTTTTCTCCACCATCGAAAGATTTGTGGTGTTATTCAACGATCGAACAAGTACAGATACGTAAATGTTTTGCAAAAACACCTCTTTGCAAACAAAGGCAGATCATTAGAAGGTATCCCTCCCACAAAAGATGCACCAGGGAAACTTTCGTTGGGGTCAAACTATCGCTTTCCAATGATATAATATAACATGTCATATTTATTTATTTATTTATTTATTTCTGAATCTTTATACAGGATAAAAACTAAAGTATTTACAAATATATACAATATATACAGCAATACTTCTTTCCAAGTTTGTCCTGTTTTAAGAAAAAGAAAAAGAACAAGGCAAAAGGCTAAAAAGACGAAAAATTTTATTAAAATACATAATCAATTGTAGGTGATAATACAGCTAGTCACATAAGTCTCGAGGAATGAATGAATGAAGAAAATTTGAAGAAAAAACTTTTTTTATTATTAGGCAACCATTCTGGTCTGTAAAATACACGGGCAGGTGTTCTGGGAATGGGTCTGAGTCTTAAAATGTTTCTTTGGTGAAAAGAGTTACCTCTGTACCAAATTTCATGCTTTCTACTTAAAAATCGCACAGTCGGTGCATGCACATTTTTCCTTGTTACCAGAGGAGGAGAGTGAAAAGGGAAATAAATGCTGAGTTTGCAGGTTTGCCTAAATTTCATAATGGCGTATATTGTAATGGCGCTATTTTGGCTCGTCCTTTTCTAGTGTCACAGTAGTGTAGTGGTTAAAATTTGTAATATTTTTCTTTCTATCCAAGCAGATAACTTGTCCTGTTTAGTTTCCTTTTGGTTAAGCTGGTTCGCCTCATTTTCTTAGGGTCATTTTATTTTAGCTATGACATACCGTAAAGCGGGGTGACTTCGATCAATTTTGCCACTATTTTAAAAGTAACTTCCGAAATAATACTAAACCATTACTTCTGAAACTTTGGAATCATTACATTACGTATTTCTTCTATTTCAGTGCAAAATTACACATTAACTAAATTCCAGAGAAATAACCTGATCTTTCCAAGAAAACCACAATATCGATTATGTATGGTGTGTGACTTCTTCGATCAGCTTATGAGAAGCGCCAAATTACAAATTACTTATAATTGTATTTGACAATGTTTTTAAAGCGCCATTATTACAATATTAACAGACCACCATTTGTCATCCGAGGTAAATGTTCGACTGTAAAAGATCAGCGAATGTTAGTAAAACAAAAGATATTATTTAAGACGTTCACACATGTGCGACCCTCGTTGATA
Source organism: Turritopsis dohrnii (assembly GCA_027922465.2). Taxonomy (NCBI): domain Eukaryota; kingdom Metazoa; phylum Cnidaria; class Hydrozoa; order Anthoathecata; family Oceaniidae; genus Turritopsis; species Turritopsis dohrnii. The sequence goes on from BQMF02000432.1 coordinate 117,933, forward strand.
TGAAACGAAATAGTCATTGAAATTTCATTGTTTCTCAAACAAAATTTTTGAGATCTATCATCATGGGGAAAGAGCATGCTTATAAAAATTTCTTCGGTAAGTCATTAAATCTCCCATGAGATACGACGACTATTCACCACGAAGTTCTTGCCAACATGTAACTTATAGCAATATAAAACATTCGTTTTTTTTCGTGTTTTTATAAACACGATATTATCGATAAAGGAATAAGGAAAAGAAAAACAGAATATATATAGCGGTGAAGAACAGAATTTCTTTCAGACATATTCTTTACATTAAGCCTCTTTACTTCACATATGTACCAAAAATGTCAGGTTAGGCTCTTGAATACGACGTAGAGTGATGACCAATGTGTGCGGTGAAAATTTTGATGTTTTTCGTCGTTAATTTTGGAAAAAATTGATTGTTTTGCTTGAAGATGATTCTGATGATATTTTACAATAAGAATCTATATATATAAATGAAAATCTTAAAAAATGTGAAAAATGCACTTTAATTTCAGAGTTTAAACAGTTTATTTTTACTGATCGAAGTCACCCCGCTGATCGAATTCACCCCGCTTTAGGGTATCTAGTGTGTGCTGATTGGTCTCTTCTCCTGTGCTGTGAGTGTGATGTGATCTTCTTTAGTAGGTTCACCAATCTAAATAAATGCTTCACGCTTACTGAGAAACAATTTGAATCTGTTTCTTTTCCAACACTGCATTTTCCCAACAGTGTGTGTCTCACAATATTTCCCTTTTTAGACTTTGGAGTCAACTCCACCCGCAACTTGTGATTACAAATCCTGAAGCTGAAAATATAAGAAAAAGAGCATTGTCCAGTAGTTTTTTTGCACACACATAGCAAGATATAATTAGCAAATTATTGATGGGTTTTTCTTTCTGCATCCTGCAACATCCATCAAAGTTAACAGCCGTTTAAACTTGAAATTTTTTATTGTAAAGTGAATGGACATTTTCATCATTGTTTCTATTGGCTATATATGTGACGTTCCAGGGGATTTTGATAACAAATGATAAAAAGTTTTATAACGTTTAAATGTTTTAATATTGTTTAAAAACGTTTTTTCAGTAACCATGTGCGCAACGTTGTAAACGTTTTCTCAAACGTTTTTTTTCGTTTTCATAAAAAACGTTTTTTTTTTGTTTTCGAAAAAACGTTTAAACGTTTTTACATAAAAAAAGATGAAAATGATATTTAAGTTTTGTTTACAAGAAGCATTTTCAGTTACTCAACCCACTCAAAACACTTTAGACTTCTGCTGTCCAAGAAGAGTTCCTGGTTGGTCTGGAATCAATGGAAAATAGTTGTCCAAGGACCACGTCATAAATCACGCTATAAATTGTACTGAATAAGTGTAATATACGTTAGAATTTAAATCCTGGAATACGGTTTAATCCATAATACATTATGTCAGTAATAACTGGTGGCTGTAATTCATTATTAAAACAAGTTACAATACATTTTGTATAACCATTCACTTGAGAGAAAAACATTGACGTCATTAAACTCAATCAAAACAAAAGAACGCACCTTGTTCATGAATACATTCGCAGAACACATGTAAGTATATTAGTGCACTGATTACCTGGTTCTCATTCAGTTAAAGATTAAAGAAACAACAGCTGTTTCAAAAGTTACTACAAATAGAAACTGTCCGCTATAATTCTATTAATTCTATAATACAGTGTGTATCAAAATGTCTTATCCACCAACTTTCAAGGCGTATATTTCATTACATGTCTGATAAAATATTGTGAATTTTATATCACAAGAAAGAGCTTTTCATGCTCTATCCGTTAATATAAAATGTTTGTCAAAATATGTGTTCTTCGAAAAGATATTGAAGAAAAACTCAACGATTTGCCTCACTAAATTCTTAAAAGTCAATTAACTGACATGCTAATGACTTTTTAATGGTGTAATTTTCTTTTGTTGTGCTGATGAAACCTTTAGAAAATGTTAAGTATAGCTTTGCGTATCAATTTCCCATAACGAATAATCTTAAAAACTTCAAATAAAATTTTTTTACTGAGTGATGATTTTTAATTTTTTTATTGAGTTTACAAATGACCTACATTGTAAAATGAGTTAATTGACTTTTAAGAATTTAATGAATCAAATTGTTCAGTTTTTCTTCAATATCTTTTTGAAGAACAAATATTTTGGCAAACATTTTATATTAACTGATTGAACATGAAAAGATCTTTCTTATGATAAAAAAATCATAATATTTTATCAGACATGTAATGAGATATGCGCCTTGAAAGTTGGTGGATAAGACATTTTGATACACACTGTAGAACGAAGTTGATAGAATTGCTATCTTGTAAATCCTCGGGGAAAAGTTTCATGTTATTTTCATAAAGATGTATTTTCACTCGGCGAAAGTCGTTGAAAATGGATAATTTTTACAGAAAATGTCAGATCTGGGAAAACCTTAATTATTCTTTTTTAAGAGACATCTCACTTTCGCTAAGTGAAGATGCACTCTTAATCAAATTGCTTCACAACGTTTTTAGTTATCTTTATGGACTTCATTTTGATAATATTTTAAGGTTCTGAGATGAACTGATGAATGATGTGTGCGACTGAATCCAAAATCAGCAGGCCTTGTCATAACAGGCACGCGATCGCTCGCGCACACGCAAACACGCGCCCAAGTTCAATATTTCTTGCATCACCCGAGCGATGATTCACTCGCCCTGCTTTGATAAACAACAATCTGAGCGATTTATAGTTATAATATCTATCAAAAGGAATGATTATATATTTTAGAGTGGTTTCCTCTTACCTCTTTCTCAGAAAACATGCATAACAAAAACGTCATGAATAGCTTTGTTAATTTCATAACGCCCTCAAAACGAAAACTTAAAAACAACTTTATTACCAGATCTTTTCATGATCAAGTTCAAAAAGATATTGTGCAAGATTTATGTTATTGAAATTACAACAATTGGATTATAGAAAAATATATATAGAAAAACAATATTCTTACTTCATTTTGATAAATAGGAAATAATGTTCAAAAATCATAGTAACTTTCAAAAGCCTTTCAAACAAAGGGTTTTGTTAATTACTTAATAACCGTTGGATGTCTTGGGGGTTAATAATCTTAAGAAACCTACGGTTTTTAAGGGCGGTTATTAAGAGTGGCTGAATAATCAATTTAACCTTAAATTTTTAATAGGGACGGTTTTTAAGCGCAGTACATCCAGCGGTTATCAACCGATCTTAGATGAGATGGTCGATAATTTTAATAAAGTTACAGTTTTTAAGACCGGTTATTAACAGTGACTGATAACCGTTGGATGTTCTACGCTTAATTTCATCTGATCACGCATTGTACCCAAAAATTGTTTCTAAAAGGCCACAGTACAGAAGTTCAAAATATTTTATAGAAGTTCTCAGTTTTTGTACAGAAGTTCGTATTTTTTTTATAGAAGCTTGACCCTTCAGTGCCATCGTATAAAACCATTTGCAACCTTATCGTGTTGTGACAAAGGAATTTCGATTGAAAGTCTACGACATCGAGCATGATGGTAGCTTTTTCATCCGGCATACCTTATCAGTTTTTTTGTAGAACGCGGCTTATGATACATCAATAAAACACGAAGAACTCGTACTTAAAAAAAGAAGGCACTGAAGTCAAAGATAAGGGCTGCAATGCCTCCAGTGTTTGGGGTTGACTGGTTAAATCTTCCCCCGACTTCAATAAGTAAAATTCCATCATTTGTAACAAAATTTGGAATTGCGCAGGCCAATTAGTTGTTGTCAATTTCTGCGCGCGATTAGTCGCGCGGGAGAGATTTCTTTATGTCAAGGCCTGAATCAGTACGCCCATAGGCGCGACCACAGCGATTGATATGGAAACCGGCCTTTAGTTTCGTCTTCCTAGCTAAACAGCTGCCGAAGTAACTGCTCACCGAGTGAAAATGATTAATGTGTTCAGTATAGCGGAAAGAATAAAAAAAGACATATTAAAGACGTCTTTAATATGTCTTGAGAAAGATGTCTTTTTAAAGGCGTTTAAAAGACGTCTTGGAAGTGCCAATAAAATATGTACTTATTTTAAAGACTTATTTTAGACGTCTTTTAGACGACTTAGATTTTTCAAGATATCTTAAAGACGTCTAAAAGACCTTTTAGCTAGACGTCTTTCTAAAGACGTAACTTAGACTTGATTTAGACGTCTAAAAGACGTCTTGTGCCGGCTGGGTCTGGTCTTCCTTTATTTTTGAGAATTAAATATCGTTTTTTAGGTTCTTTTTGAACTTTCTTAACTTTATGTTTACTGTGGAGCAACCTGAAAGTAAAAAATTCAAGTTTTAAAACAATAAAACGTTTTTAACAATAAAACGTTTAAACGTTTTTAATGTTACTGCATAAAATGTTTTAAGAAATTTTTCGAATTCTTGAAAGGTTTTTAAATTTTGGTAAAAACGTTTTATGGTTTTTATCAAAACGTTTTCTAACGTTTTTTTCTATTGTTTTTACAACGTTTTTAACATTTTTGGAAAAACGTTTTATCATTTGTTATCAAAATCCCCTGGATTATGATATGATTAATGTCACATATATACCAATAAAACTTGATATGATTAGCGGTCATACAAAAAAGCAAAACATGAGGTTTAGTATTCCCATTTATAATGAAACAGTGACAATAAAAACGAAATCTTATTTACAAATCACTTTATTCTTGTAATTAACATTGATTCTGATTAAGAAATCGTTATTCTGATTATGTATATGAAACCAAAATTTAGATTCCATAATATTGAAATTTAGATTACAAAAAATCGAAATCGAAATTCCGATTACGTGAAATCGATTTTTTCAGCTAAAAATTGATTTTAACAGAATCGAAATTTAGCTTGTGATCCTTTTCCCATAAACTGTCACGTACAATTTTTTTTCCGATATAGTTGCATGTAAAACTTTCGCAGTGATAATTGAAGAAGATCAAGTTTTCATGAATGTTCCTTGACAAAGACTAATTACGTTTTAATAACCCATAATCTGTTTATATATTTTAGTTTCGATCTCTAAAAATCTGTAAGAAGCAGAGACAATTATGGTATCATTATCAATTATTTCAAAGATTTCTTTTTTTTTATTATTCTTTTAGTTCACCTCTCGGATGATGGACCTTCCAGGGTTACTATCCCATTCCAGTTGACATTCATTACCATTTGGCACAATTTCTTACTCATCCCTTAGCCAGCCCTATTATCCCCGAAACATCCAACAGTGGTGAATCGAGAGGGTTTTTGACAATGTTGAACCGTTATGGGCGCCCAAAAAATGTTCCCAAAAATTTAAGTTAAGGGCTTTTAAGGCTTTGTTGCTGAAACTTCTGGATTCGGCTCTGTCCAAAGACTTCACATAGTGGGCATGGAAATTTGGCGGTAACAATTATTATCGTTACCCTGTCATTTACACAATATTCAAATGATGGTAACGATCCATCGTTTCCCATAATCATATTTCCTTTTTCCTTAGATAATCACAAAATTTGCGTTTTTTAATGTTAAGTTCTCAAAATATTTGTGATTCAGCCAAAACTAGTGCTTTTAATCTAGCACGATGCTCTTTAAAAAAATGCTCAACTGTATTTATATGACCTAAAACATGCTCAACTTATATAAGTTTTCATGCTCATTGACAATGAAGGATTACTTAGGTTAAGTGATTATTCACCAATTTGCTGTTGTTAGGGAGAACAACCACTGTTGCTAAGGTAATTTTGAAATTTCATTCATACAAATTCATTTTTTCACCTAACAAAAGAATATGAAAACATGGTAAAAAAACGTGGTACGAGCAGGACTAGTTCCTGTGTTATTCAATGAAATTAAAAAGCAATTTCCAGCTCTCTTTACAATCTTGTTTTATTTTGTTAACATTATCATAAATCTAAATCTGCTGAAGCGATTTTAGGTTTTCTGTCATTTCCGTAAGTTAAATAAAGGTAACGATAATTTGTTTCTCATGATGCAACAAATTTCCATGCTTGCAGAGGAACGTGCTTTAGCAGTACCATCAGGGAGGTGGCCGGTAGAATTTGTGTTCTTCCATAGGGGGATTTCAACCCATAACCACTGGTATACCAGCCGAAAAAATTACCATTAAGCCACTGCTGCTTTATTTATTCAATTAGGAAATTCAGGTTTAATGTTGTGTGAAGTCAAGGTTACCACAGTTGATTGGGATAGTCAAGATTACCACTAACCTGAAGAACCTTGTGACCCATTTCACCCAATTTCAATTTTGTCTTTGAAATCACTGGAAGGTCTGTATATCCGAGAGGACAGATTTTCTTCAGTATATATATATAATGAAGAGAGAATACAAGGGGATCCTTTTTCTGAAATGAGCTTGAATCTGGGATTATAAGGTCATTGAGATACAGTTTTGTATATATGTATCCCATTAGTATGTATATACTAACTTTTGTTATTTCATTTTTGTAGTCGAAAAAGCGAGGTTTGAGTCATGAGGAAAAAAGACAGAGAATGCTTGAAATCTTCTATGAAAAGGTACAAAAACAAACTGAATGATATATAAATTTAACATAAAGATGTGTCTGTAAGTTTTTTTTGACTGCATCCCTTTTTAGAAGATTTGAATAATGTTTTTATTGATGGTTTTAGAAAACCTTTTTCCAGTTGAAAGAGCTCGAAAAAATTGCTCCAAAAGAGAAAGGAATCAGTAAGTTGAGTATGAATAAAGTTTCGAAGTTCATTTGTACCAGATGGCATACGTTTTGCTAATTTATAATTCAAGCACCAATGTCGGTGAAAGAGGTTTTGCAGAGTTTAGTTGATGATAACCTGGTAGATAGTGAAAGAATTGGAACTTCAAACTACTTTTGGTCATTCCCGAGCAAAGCCATCCATACGGTAAGCCCTGAGAAATATTCACATACTATAATTTATAGATATTGATAAAAAAAAACGCTGGAAAAATATATATATATAAAACAAAATAAGACACTGAATATTATTAAACTATTTTGGCACTGTAAGTCTTCTTCAGGTTCCACCAGGTTTAGTATAAATCGCTGCTTATTTTGTTCTTTAATTTATTATATTTATAATTGTATTTTGTGACACATTTATGGTGCGATTGAATATGTTTATTCATTATGAATAATTGTTGTTTACTGCTTTCAACGTATACACAAAGCTGTTTATTTAGTTGCAATACTGTTTCTCCACTATCAAGTTCCTAATTATAGAATTTTCAGAGTTCAGTGGTACCATTAAAATAAGGGTGCTTATTGCAAGCATGATTTTTTTGAATGACATGCATTGCATTTTAATGTGTAATGGCAAGCCATTTTAGCAAAAGTTGTGTGAATAATTGCTACGAATAAAATTAAATGGAGCTACTTTTGTATTTCTTCAAGGAAACCTGCTTTGATGTTTGAAGCTTTTCTATCATGTACTTTGTTATTTCAACAGAAAACTCTATTCATGAATCTGGCAGTTATTTTTAATAGCTGTTTGCTAGGGGTTTAAGTGTGTGGGAACTTACTGCGAATTTCTACAGATTTTGGGGTTGTTTATTATTAGACGGACCAATAAGAGGCAAGACAAGACAATCATAAAAGGTGGAATGTCAAGCTGGTGTAGCAAAAATTTTGTCAATAATTCCTATCAGTAATTCCATTCTTTCACCCCTTTTTATAGAGGAAGAGAAAAATCCAGAATTTGTCTGAAAAAGTTGGTGAATTAAAATGCAGGCTGGAAGGGAATGAAAAGAAACTTGAAGAACTAAAGAAAGGGAAGGAAGAATCTGTCAGTTTGCCTTTTTTATTCTTCCACAACGTTGTGAATTTTCCATTTTTTAATGATTTTAATCACAATGATTTATAGGAAGAACGAACAAAATTGATTGCTGAAATGAATAATCTCGAAGAACGAAACAAAATTCTGAAGTTGACTCTGGAGCAGTATCGTGAATGTGATCCTGAAGTTTTGAAGGGAGTGGAATCTCAATGTTTAACAGCTAAAGAAGCTGCTAACAGATGGACAGACAATATTTTTAATCTAAAATCCTGGTGTAACAAGAAGTTTAATATTGATATGAAAGATATCGAAAAACAGTTCGGTGTGCCAGAAGATATGGATTATATTGAATGATGATGTTCTGTGTTCACAGTCTTGTTGTAGAGTTTACTTTCGTTCTATTCAAGGTCTAATTAAATTTTATTGATTCTCTGTTTTTGCATGATACGTTAAGTGCATAACAGTGTTCTCTAACAATTTTTCATGAAAGGTTATATTTTCAACATAAATATTTAAAGTACATAACTTAAAGTTTCATGCTTACTGCATTCATCAGATGTACATAAAAGAATTCTCTGACGATTTCTGAGTTATTTTGTCAGTGGAGAATTCGTTATTGCGTCGCCAACAAATTTGGTTGTTGGTTGATTGGATTTTTGTTTTTCCAGAATAAAATGGAAAATGAAAATACATGTATTGAGAAATTGCGCTAAGTGATAACAAGTAGAATACGTTCTTATTGTGTGTAGCAGTTTTAAGGAAGTAGTCTGATACACACTATCTGTTGAAGTGTTGTGTATATATATTTTTTTATTGAAAGCCTTTTCTTTTCTTTGTTGTAAGTTTCCGTTTGATGGAAGAGATTCCTATATCGTAAACGACCAATTAAATCTATACTTAATAAACTCCCCGTGAAAGTCCCTGCCAATAAACGCCCACATTTGAAGAGACAGCCGTGCTAAATGTTAGACTTATATAAAGTTGAAGCCCAATGCTGATGACTCAAGGTTACGTCACTGCATCGTCTCGCTAATCCAGATCTAGTCTTACTACTTCTTCTTATACTTTCAGACTGCAATGAGCGAAAAATTAAAACAATTGAAAGAAAGATCAAAACTCCGTCGGCAGTTGCTGGCTCAACAGCTTGGCGCCAAAAATGAAAATGATTTTGGTACTATCCTTGGAAAGAAGGAGGATATCAAAGTGACGCCGTCCGTTGTTATAAATCCGACTGACTTGACGTCACCGACATCAAATGAATCCTTCCAGCTACCAGGTATGTCGGTTGTTGCTTTACGATGACGAAGATAGTGACACGAGTAATGCGAATTGTGTTTCGTGTGGAGTTCCTTTCATGTAGAAGAATTAAAAGCCTTTTTTTAATGACATCGTTTATAGATTTCTTAGGAAATGTGAAAAGGAAGTTGCAAATAAAATCATGTACCACTCTGTTTCGGTTTAATCCATAACTTTTATGATTTTGTTATTCTTGAATTCACGGCGCAAGCGTTTTCCAATCAGAACTTGAAATTTTGATTATTTTTGTTTCTTTTTAATATTCGCCACATCTTCCTCCTCGTTGCCGCCATTCTTTGGATAAAGGCGGTTATCATTGCATTAACGTTTACAGGAACGTTAAGTTAACGTTTAGTTTTAACTATGTGTAATGAAGCATATCTTGAAGGATTTTTCACTCCCCTTCACTGCTTGATGTATGTGATTGTGTAGTATTGTTTCAATATATGATATAAACAAGTGGCACTTTATGCCAGTATCATAACTGATATTTTTCAGTTCACAAGCAAATCGACTGTATGGGCAAATTTGTTGAAAAGTCACTGCGAAGGAGCGTATTTCTATAGAAATATACACACTATTTTAATATGAGCGCTCTTCATTGCAACGACTTTTTGGCTGCTAGGTATTCACTTGTTAAACTAGGTGTTTATTATACAGATGTATTGACCGTAAACATTCACCTCTGAAAATAAAATGAATTTTGGTTGTCAACTGAAGCTCTTATCGTGTTACCATTTCTCCAGGCAGCATGATGAAATACTCAAAGAAAAGGACTTTCTTTTTCATTCAGGGAAACTCATTGGTAAACCGAAAGTCCTTATATCCGACGCAAAAAGAGTTTCCAAAAAGCGGAAAAAGAGTGCTGACCAGACTATGACCAGTGAAGTGTACACAGACTCTAAAACCTTTTTGAAGGGAACACATTCCCTTAATCCTCATAACGATTACTGTCAGCATTTCGTCGACTCTGGGTATCGTCCACACAACTTCATCCGTGATACGGGAATCGTTGATAGGTTTGAAGAGTATCCCAAATTAAAAGAACTGATCAAGTTAAAGGATGAGATCATCACCACGCGAGCCACGCCACCAATGTATGTCTACCTTTAATTGGTTTGTATGTTCTAACAGATTTTTATGGTCAAATAAAATGAAATTCATTTAGGGCAGAAAAGATTTGGGAAGAAAATATTACGGAATGAAAGAATGCAGAATGATAGTTTGCGAGTTTTGGTGAAATTCAATTTTAGTTTCACGATCCGAGGGAAAATTTATGCCATGGAAATTTCTTCTGCGAAAAACTCAGATATTTGCATTTTTTTATTCCGCAATATTTCCATGCACGATCTTTTCTTCCTTTAGGTAAGTATCGGATGGTAAGTATCGGATGGGATACATTTAGGGATTTTTATCATTAAAACACATCATGTCTGTAATGCAGTGTAATTGTGCTATGTGAGAAATCGGGTTACTGACACGCTTAGTAAGGAGGTTCAAAGCAGCGGTTTGTAGTCAATAAGTAGGATGTTCCTTGAATTCAACATTTGGAAATCACCAGTTACAGAAAATATACTGTATATAATCCATCCGGTTTCAACACTGATAAATCCTTTTCTGATATAGGCATGTCCAATGCGACCTAGACACGTTTGACCTGACTGAGTTAGATTACAAGTTTGATGTGATACTTATCGATCCTCCGTTAGAGGAGTACCAGAGGAGGTGTCCTGGTCTCATGTTTAATTGGAGACCGTGGGAGTGGGAAGAAATTATCAAACTTGAAGTAGGACAAGTAGCTGCACAAAGGTCGTTTTGTTTCCTCTGGTGTGGATCTGCCGAAGGACTCGACGAAGGAAGAAAGTGTCTGAAAGCTTGGGGTGGGTTGTTCATTATTCATGTGTATACTTTTAAAATAATGACATGTGTTAATCTTCTGTTTGTGATTTGTTTTTTGGCAAAGGTTTTCGGCGTTGTGAAGACATATGCTGGATAAAAACAAATAAAGGTAACCCTGGCAACACCAAGTATATGGAACCCGATTCTGTGTTACAACACACGAAAGAACACTGCTTGATGGGTATCAAAGGCACTGTTCGTCGAAGCACCGATGGAGATTTCATTCACGCAAACGTGGATTTGGACATCATAATTAGTGAAGAACCAGAATATGGGAATACTAGTAAGCCGGAAGAAATATTCAAAATCATCGAACATTTTTGTCTAGGTCGGAGACGTTTGCATATATTCGGAAATGACCACACAGTTCGTCCCGGATGGGTAACAGTCGGTCCTGATCTAACCAGCTCGAATTACTCGAGCGAACTCTATCACTCTTACTTCAATAAGGATGTTGATGATTATCTGGTTGGTAGTACCGACCTCATTGAGCAATTACGCCCCAAATCTCCACCAGCTTCGAAGTTACAAGGCGCCACGCGAGGGCGTGGTCGAGGTCGTGGGAATTCTGATAATCAGGGAAGGGCGCAATCGTTAGGGGGTGGTTCGTCTTCTCGTGGTGGTTTTACTGGTAGAGGTTATAATACAAAATTTTAATTGAAATTTTGTAAATGTTTTCAATATTACATCGAATATCAGAAGAATTCAGGGCGTTTTTTTAGTCAACCCGAAACAGTTTTTTTATGTACAGTTCGTTTGTGCAAAGTAAAAAGTTCAGAAATGATATGTTCTTTGTTTGTTTATTCGTTCTCCTCTTGTTTCAACTTTTCAATTTCTTCGTTTGCCAATTTTCGCGCTAACTCTTCATCATAATCGTCCTCATCTTCAAGGTGCGGTTCAACTGGTTCCGACGGAGCTCGTTGACGTTCGTCTTCTTCAAATTCTTCGTCTCGTCGTCGTTGCTCTTCACGTATTCGTTCTTGTTCTCGCAAGTATTCTTCGTCGTCCTCATCTTCTGTCGGATGATCGTCGTCCTCTTTTGTGATGACAACTGTCGGGGTTTTTGGTTCGTCTTCGTCACTATACTTGTCAAATCTTTCAGACACTTCACCCTTTTCTGCGTCATCTTCGTCGAGCTTTTCTTCGTCGTCATCCACTATTTTCTTCGGAGGTTCCTCATCACTGTAATCATCAAGCTTGGCTGTAGTGCTCTTAGCTGTAAATTCTTCTTCATCATCCGAGTATGCCTCTACTTTCTTGGAAACGCTTCGAGTTGGTACTGAGGATACATACTCATCGTCACTCTCGTCCGAGTATACATCTCTACCACGTGCAAAAGATTTACTGCTTGTGGTTTGGTAATCACTCGGTTGTGTGCTCAGGATGTAAGACTCTACATTCTTGTAATTCTTTGCAATCTGGTCTTGCTTTTTCAGCAGTTCCTGTGCTTTCACTCGCATCTCTTTTACAACATCGATGTTATCTTTCAGCTCGAATTGCACGCGTTGTTGTTTTTTCTGCACGTTTTCTAACGACTCGCAAATAAATTGCGCTCGTTCTTGTAAGCGCTTAAAAGTTGACTCGATTGCCTCTAGCATGTCTTGTGTCTCTTCCTTCTCAAGATTGTCAAGTGTTTGGGTTAGTTGAGATAAATTTCTAAAAGAAAAAGAAACGGTTATCAGTTAAGCTTTTTGCTTTTATATTTTTCACGAATAGCAATTTGCATTCTTTTTTTATATATATAAATATAGACTTCATCATAAGCATACTAAGGCTGAAAATTTGTGAAAAAATAAGCATATGACAAGCATAATCTGAGGCTGAGCACGAACCTTATGGGATTTTTTTAGAAACAACTACAAAAATGAACTTCTGCCTTAACAGCTTTCGGGACAAGGTGGTTTTAGGGGCAGGAAAATAAGAACATAATCACAGGCTTAAAATAAACAACAAACCACGTTTGGACGAAGTCTTATAAACAACTATTTAATGCGTTATCAATAACTTTCTGCAAACAGCTTGGACAAATTCTACGATAAGCAAGCATTATATCTGGCTGTAATTGGGGCTGGACTTAAAAATACCCCATGCTTATAAAAAAAAAGAGTGTACTTGACTTTAAAAGGCAAAAAAAATATTTTTCGATAAGTTTCATTTTCATATTAAGGTATTGTTTACACTACTCAATTTCCTACCGCGAGAAATTCATATTCATAATTGCCGTAAGCCCAGTTTTCACTAGAAGTTTTGGAGCAAATTCTCCACATATACTCGTCTGGATCATTAGATTCTCAAAGAAGCAGTCACAGATAGTTTTATAATAGAGTTTTAAAGACCTCGAAAAGTTTCTTTTAAATAATGTTTTAATGCTACTTTTTCATCCATTTGTCACAGATTTTGAATGGAATGCATTCTAACTTTCATTGGAGTCATTTCACTTCTGAATATTCAACAGAACCAAACTATCAACGCACAATGAAAAGACCAGCTGTTGTATGCGTGGAACTCAAAACATTCTGTAAATTACCCTTACCTTTTTCTCTCTTCGTTTAAGCGGTCCTTTTGTTCTTTGGTCACTAAATCGTCGCCACTGAATTCGTCACTGTCTGATGAAAAATCAACAGTAAATCGAGGTGAAGTTGGTCTAACACTGCTGGCTTCTAACAGCTTTGCTTGTATATACAGAAGATTATTCTTATCAGAGATATCAGGCGTGTTCATCACCGTCTCTTTTGAACGATCCGATTGTTGTATGACATTCCCATTTACATCCATTGTTTCGTTTAAATCCATTTGTTTAATGATTATAAAAAAACCTTCTTGCAATATTTAAAACACAAACGGTTTAAGCCGATAAAAAATGTTTTTTTGAATTTCAGGAGAAAATTGTTTTCTATTTCACTATTTTTCTTGTGTTTACTCCTTACAATGACTTGATAGGATTTGTCATCTGAACGTTTGAACGTTAAATTGGGATGAGATGACCAACTTATTAAAATAACATTCTGTTTTTGATATCAATTTAACATTTTATTGTCAGCGGAATCATCACAATAGTGCGTCCATTTTAGTTTGTAAATTTCTAATCGTTCGAATCCCAAAATGTTTAATTGAAAAATTTGCATCTGAATGCAATAATTCGATGAAATATACATATAAATATATATTTTGGAAGTTTTTTACTATACACTTCGATACCAGACCTCTTTTATGATGTCAACTGGAAGAGAACTGTTAGAAAATTTAAGAAGAACTTGGTATAGGTATTTATTCAAAGAAATTTTTTTGAACTCAAAAGGTTTGGAAGATAGGGGCGGAAAATGAATGTATCTATATATTAATAGCCGATTCTCTGTCTGTCTGTCTGTTTGTTTGTCTGTCACGCAAAATGGTAGATATAAACTGCGAAAGAAATCGGGAAGTCAGCAATGTAAAATCACACATAAATTATTTCTCTTCTTGTGCGCGAACGTTAATCTGAAACCATTGCATTGGGACCCAAATCGAACGTGACGTTTGGGGAAATTTATCTCGGTAACCAATAGAGATAACTGACGTTTTTTGGGGTCCGCGATACGGGCGATGGGGTGACGAAAAATTTGGATCTAAATTTTTTGGGACGAGTCTGTGACGTCATCAAAATCTTTGAACGATGATATCTCCGTAACGGTTGGTCGTAGCAAAACGATCCCATACATTTTTTTGATCAGTTTTTCAAGCTCTATAACATGGGTACACTTATCATTGCCGATTCCTTGATTTTATTTTTGTGAAGTCAACGCATGCTGAACATGGGCGGCGAACGACGCCGCCTTGGCGGCTAGTATCATATTATTTATCGAATATTTATTTTTCAAAATCAATGAGAAAAAAATAATTTCGCTTTACATTATTGTTTCTATTATCCACCACCTTGTTAAACCAGTGATTGGGAAAATAAGCAATGTCAAAAAATACGAAGAATGGGAGAGAACCCAGGACTTCCAATCTTCCTTGATAAAAGGTCTGTTAAATGTTTTTGCTTTTTTGTACTATGTTATCTACTTTGAACCCACTAAAAGATTTCATTATGCTAATTACGTTTTTCAAGAGTTATTTAAATAAGTCCACTTTGGTTTGTTTAATTCCTTGTATATTCGATGAATTTCTGAAACTCTCCATCTGATAGTGTAACACCACTCGCCCACGGATGTCCTCCTCCGATGGTGCTTCCACTCACAGACATGACAAATTTGGCCAAATCTCGCGCATCATAATTTTTATCCACACGGCGAAGAGAGAAATAGTGCGAATCTTCTCCTTTGTTGTTTTTTCTTGCTGGATTCATTAGCACAGCATATTGTGTGTTTGTCTCGATCATTTTCTTCCGTACAAACAATTCCAAACTTCTTCCAAAAGCCATTATATCCATGGCAACAAGAAATATATTTGATGTCTTGTTCCCAATCTCCAAACCGGTTACCACTTTGCCATCACGCAACTTCGTCTTCATGTCCCGCAGCAATTTCAAAAATTTCTGACTGGCCTCCTCGGAGAACACTTCTTGGGAATCCCCATTTATGACACTATTGCCATGACGCGTGTACACAGATATTTCTCTTAGAAACAAATCCGTGATGACTTGATTATCCAGATTGTTATCGTAAAGGAAACACCATTCGTGTGTTTTAGGAAGAACATGATCGAGCACATAATATAACTCCATGTTCTTTTCAGAAATTTGGCGTAAATTTTCATTGCATTTGTTGCGAGATGGTGTTTCGTCTTTGAGTTGTTTTGCAAATGCGCTTTTAGCAATTTTCATGCAGTTCCAATACCCTGCTACCTCGGGGTTCATGCCTTCATATTCACTGTATTGAATAATTTGGACCAAATTTTCACAGTCCAGTTTCTGTTTTTGATCCAGTGTCAGCAATGCATACATCATCATAGCAGCACATCGTTCCGCATCGAAAGAAAACTGAAAATTCGCCATTCCAATCAGTCTGTTCATGGGGGAATCATCTTTTCTGGGGTGATGATCATAAACATCCAATTTGATCTTGTGAAGAATAGTCAAAAAATAGGCCACTTCTTCTTCGAGGTCTGGACTGCAATCAACGTAAATAATGTGACATTTTGCTGAGTCAGCTTTTTCTACTGCAGTTTTGACGCGTTCAAAAGACTCATGAGTTCTCCAGTAGGGGACAAATACAATACTCGATCCTGAATATAGTATTGACGTTATAATGGCCGACATTAAGCCGTCAACGCATGGCTTGTTGGGATAAGAATGGAAAACAATGACGGTGACAACATTTTGATCCGACATCTAAAAAGATCAGAAATTAACAAATTAAAAACACTTAACTTTTTCAACACGCAGATAACAAATATATTAAACAAATGGATGTAGAAACGGGCATGCTACCTAATAGTAGATCCTCGTTTTCCTAGACAGCAGAATTCGACCGTGATTCATGAGACTGAACAGTGCTTAGCAAAACTTTACGTACTTTAACTGCAAATTTGAGCACATCAAAACTTGTCAGTGTAAACCTTGTTAAATTTGTTTGGGACAGCGAGTACTTAGTCACGTGATGATAAGTTCTTTTAAACTTAGTCACGAGTCATCACTCGTTCTCTGAAACGCTTTTACAAGAATTTTCACTGACAAGTTGATGGACTCATATTGGAAGATAAACATACTCTTGGACTGGAAAATGTTAATAATAACTTCACATGTTATGATGATGACGTTACTTTGATGATCGTGAATCAATGCATGTTTTCGATTTAAAATATACTTTTAAAAGTCATTATCTATTTATCCTTTCAACTTTGAAAATCACGTTCTCCCTCCAAAAAATGAAACAGAAAAAAAAAACAACCTAACTTTAGGAAGTGAGTAGATGCATCTTAGAATTGTGTTTTATAAGTCTGCAAATAAACAGCAACATTTCAAAGAGTGCTTTTAATAATCTTCAAATATGTTTTATTAACGACAATGTTTTTACTTAGACTCTCCATCATGGTGTTTTTAGCAACAACAAACCCTAGCTCAAATCTGTTGCTTGTATTCTTATAAAAGCAATCTTATCATGAAAATGCGAGAATGCGACGAGCAATGCATTTTTCTTCATTATGCTAAAATGATTTTTCATGTGGGAAATAGCCGAAATGTGCAGAGAGGGCAGTGTGTAAATTACTCAAAGGCATATTCTGTTTTGACCTTTTTTGTCAACTCCACTATGAATTGATATAGAAGAAAGTCTTACAAAAGTGTTTGACAGTGTGTCAGACATAAATTCACCATAGTTTTGCTGGTGAACGTTTATAAGTTTTGGAGAAATTTGGTCACATTCTACAATTTTGCTACAAAAGCATCCTATTTTTCGTATCTTCTTTCCAGAAGAATCTCCCTTCTCTCGCACGCATTGATAAAAATACAGTGTGTTTCGTAATGTTGGAAATGGAAATTTTAAAGTTGTTTTTTTAAATGAATATACCGAATTTCAAAATAATTTTTACATCAATGGAAAGCCATTTTCAAGTCTTTCGGCTAGTTTATTTTTGTGTAAAATGGGTTTTGAAAAAATAAGGAAAATGTCGTCGAAAAATGTAATTAAATTTTTAATGGTCGATTAAGATGTGAATGAAAAGAAATTAAAAATTACCATTAAAAATTTAATTACGTTTTTCCATGACATTTTCCTTATTTTTTCAAAAGCCACTTATTCACTTTTCACAAAAACATATCCGAAAGAACTTCAAAATGGCTTTCCCACGGTGTAAAAATTATTTTTAAATTCGGTATATTCATTTAAAAAAACAGCTTTAAAATTTCCATTTCCAACATTACGAAACACACTGTATCACACTGACTACAAAACTCCCTCAGGAGATATTTGGACTACAATAAAACTCGATTCACCTAGCGCGGCAGATACTTGAGAATGATAAGGACAGCTTTTACAAAATGGGATAAAGAACCCACAGTAGAGGATAATATTAAATAATTTTTTTGCGAAAAATGTTGGTAAATAAAGTGGTAAAAAAAGACGACAATCTACATATAGGTGGTATATGCTACTTAAAATAAACACTCATGGCTAGCCCAGTCTTATTTAGAAAGAAACAAATAACAACGCATTCATAAATGTCGTTGTCATTGGTCGTCAAAACCCATCAAAGGTGTTTTTACTACTGTTGTTGCTCCCCTGGCGCATGGTGCTCGTCTAAAATTATTCAAAAAATCAACTATATCCAGTTCTTTTTCAAAGCGTTTCTTTGAAACCCGTTTCATGAAGTGGATAAAGTTCTAATTTTCTCCGTACCTTTGCTTCTTGTGCTGTTAATACAACTAAATTCTTGTCGAAAAGTCACTACTTAAAGATAAACGTCATAAACTGTGTCGTGGAGAAGTATAAGTGTATGCAACAACTACGCGAAATTTATTTAGTTTCAGCATTGGGTGTGTTGTGTAAATTACGTGCATGCGCTTTTCAGCAATCATGTGATAGGTGTTGAAATACCCATTGTTTTAGTTTGGGGATTTACAAACTACTACACTGTGTAGTTTACAAAATTGATTGTACTTCCCAGATCGGCGGCGGAGTAGTTCACTGAAAATTGGTATAAGCGAGCAGTGGTGAGCGAGAAAGCAAAAGTATACAAATATGGCGGGTTGAATTGCGCGATGTTGCGGTTTGACAACGTTAACTGTTTGCTCCACGGGTTACTTGCCATGGTTTTTCTTCAAAACAAACACAAACAATTGCAATGCGACTAAAAGGAGTAGGAAATGGCCATCCGAAAAAAAGGTATCGTTGTATCTTTTCAATAGAATTACCGAGAAAACAAAAAATAGCTTGTTGTGTTCTTCTTTCTTTCTTTCCCCTCGATTATTTTAATTTTTGTTATTGGACGCCGCAATTGTTTAGATATGTCCTTTGACTTCCTATTGAGTTATTTTTCATGGACCAAATATTATATGGTTATTATATTATATTATATTATATTATATTATATTATATAAAAATTTACTCAATATTTCGTTTTTCAATCGGATTAATTAAAAGTTTTCGTTTGCAGACTAGAACAACTTGATTAGTTTTCTGTAGCCTAAAAAAATACACAGTCTTAAAATAATTAACACAACAATTTCCCCACTTCTAATGCGTATAATACACACAAAAGAAATGAGAGATTAATTTTTAAAATATATATATAAAAGTATATACTCAATAATAGAGGGAAATTTCACACAATTTTTAGGGAATATATATAAAGCTGTTAATTCTTTACTAGGAGATTTGGATTCATTTAAAAACTTTGTTATTCTTCAATAACATCCATAGACGTGTTTCGTGTGACTTATCATGTTGTCGTTCCCACCCAGTCCCATGCATGGTTTTGGAGGCAAAAAAACATAAACAAACACGGAAAATGTATGAGAAATATTAAGTAGACCTCTAAATATACACATAAAACTTAGCCATCTTTGTTTTTGAAATTGTAAGAGCAACAAACCCTTGTAAAATATGGTTTTCTTGTGCTCGATGACTCAGCTTCAAAAAAAAATTGGCATTCATAAAATTATAGTTGATCATGAAAAAATATCGTTTGATTTGAAAATTTTGATTCTCCCAATCAGATCCCAAGTATTGCTTAACAAACATGTGAAGCTTTTCAATCTTTTTTAATCATGTTTTGAAAGCGTGGTTATAAAAAATGAAAATCTTCCATTTCCAAACACATGTGTTCGTTTTCGACATAAAATGGTGTGGAAAACATACAGTACTCTGGATATTATATATAAAAACTTAGAAAATGGTGATAAAGCACAGTATGTTAAGAAATTGACTCTCAGCAATGGTGAACTACTTCAAGACCCATATATACAACATTTCAGATGGTTGGGTTTCTGTTGCTCAATTACCCGACGTCACTTGGCCAGACACATACAATTACCTTATCAACACACCCAGTGAGTTTAGGAAAGACAAATATTAAAGGAATGTGTCATTACAGGCTTATAATTTCTTATATATCTACAAGATACAAGATATTTACATATATGATATGAAAAGCCTAAGCAAATTCTGCTGTGTTAAGACATCAGATTTTACTAATGAAAAATCAATGCTTGTAGCTAAAAGATTGAATTGAACATGTTTGTATCGAAACACATTTTCGTTCTTGATATTGATTACAGCTTTCTTCAATCTGTGATTTTCTTTAATGCTGTGTCGAAGATCAATTCGATATATATTTGGAAAGTATGGCATTACTACTATTGTTTGGTTGATTGTAGTTTTTCAATTGTAGCTGCCAATCTTCGTTAAAGCTGTCCTTGTCTAAAAAAAATGTGTTATGCAGTATTGACATTGTGTTGAGGTACAACAAACTAGAATAGTTGACAAATAATTACAAAGCTGAATTTCCTTAAAATGTTGAGAAAATATGATTTAGATTACCTGATACGAAGTGAGCACTGCACAATCTAGCATTTTCAATGTCTGCATCTGTTTAAGGCCACTCATTTTTCTTCAGTTTACTAACCCATTACCTTCCTTTTGATCATCTCTTTTCTTTGGATGAAAGCGATAGAAAATCAACTCAGAAGAGCTTGATTTTCTGTTTGTACATTCATACGCACAGCACGAACTTCGAATAATGATATATTTTCAGACACATATGAAAAAAGTTGGAAATTACAAGTTAAGTTTATGACCTTCGCATGTACTGTTTCGCTGCGAAAATCACTACTAAGTGAAAAAGCATTTAATTGATTCACTTCAACGTTTGTTGAATGCACCTGAATGCAAAAATGTTTCAAATGCGTTTATCTAGTGTAATTGAGTAAAAATGTTTGAGGCAGGTCAATCTAAAGTAGACTGGATCATTAGTGAAGATACGAGTTCAAAAAAGAGGTTTTCAAAGTAGACTTTAGGTTATTAGCAGTTAGATCAAAAAGGCGCATTTTATAGGGTAAGATTCTATGGCAGTGATTCCATGTTAAAATGCATTGGTTCTTAACTGAGTTGATACCAAAGGCAGTTGTTCTTTTCGAGTAAGAATTTATGAGTCCTTCAACAGAAGCTCTGGTTGAGAAATCGAACGCAAACGTATTAGAAATTGACTCAGGAATATGATTGTGATAAACAGAATGTACAAATACTGAATTGCAAAGATGAACTAAATCATCGAGCTTTAGAATGCGCAAATCAAAATATAGGGGGTTCACAGGAACATGATAGTCAGCAAAGCTCATTATTTGTTGAAGGCATCAGCCATAGCTTGAGGATCTGTGATAGTTTTATCATTAATAAGAAGTGATGAAGGAGACAAAGATGTTTTATTTTTTCCAAGAAGAGAATTTATGCCTTTCCATACTTCTTTAATCCTTGTCGAGTTATTGCGAAAGTAGTTCTTAAAGTAGTTATTTTTGCTAGTTCTACAAAGTGATGTGATGCGGTTGCGGTATTGTTTAAATCTCTCACGGAGAAAGGATTTTCTCTGTGGATTTTTAGCTGAAAGGAAGGATTTATGTAACAAATCTCGGATTCTTATAGAGCGTAAGAGACCTTTAGTTAGCCAAGGGCTAGTTTGATTCGGAGGGTCCCGAATCTGGATCTTTATTGTAGGAGCAGATTCATCAAGCAGACTATTAACTGTGTTGTAAAGGAGTTCAAGGCTAACGCTCGGGTCATTACGGTGAGGTAAGACAATCTGATCCCATCGCACAGAGGAAAGCTTGTTAAGGAAGATATCTGAGTTAAATTTCGACCAATCACGTACATATTTATAATTGGGGAGACTTTCCTTTGCTTCATTGTGAATAATTAGGAATTGTGAAAGATGATCAGAAATAGCGGTGAGAATATTCCCAGACTCAGTGTTTGTTATATCAGACGAACAAAAAATGTTATCAATAATCGTATGTGATGTTGCTGTGATACGGGTAGATAAAATTATATGAGGAAGAATCGAAAAAGAACCTAATATGTCAATAAAATTAGAGGCATCGCTACTATTGTTTGGATTTAACAAGTCAATATTGAAATCACCCAATAGGACAATAGACTTTTTCTCAACACTACATTTGTGGAGTAAAGGCAGTAGAAACTCCTTGTTGAATACATCGATAGACATACCAGGATGTCTGTAGACGCAACCAACAATGACATTCTTTTTATTTGTTTTGTGTATCTCAATAAAAGTAGATTCAAGTTCTTTCGCTATAGAAAGTTTACTCTCAAGATCGGATCGTCTTGAGTATCTTAATCTATTGGAGATGTATAATCAATTAAATCAATTAAATGCTTTTTGACTTAGTAGTGAATGGTGGAGGTAATCAATTTGTTTTGCCTCCACTTTTTTGTGCATGCGCAAAAATGTAAACACAGAAATGTAAACACAGAAACCCGTCTATTTATTGATGTTTATTTTATTGGTGTAAAGCAGTTGAACTGAAATTTTCTAAACTGAAAAATACAGCAAATCAGTTTTATTTGTGTTAATGATTTGCATGGTGTTCTCCTGCACTTGAATAGTATTATAATAATCTTTAAAATCATGAACAACCAACCCTAATTCTAGTTAGTCATCTGGCTGGTTTTTCACAAAAAAATTTTTCTCCGATACAAATAATCTCCTTTAGAATTTTGAACCTTTTTGCATTCAGTCTAATCCAGTATTTCTGATGACTAGCTGGTTTCAGTGTTTATGGGAAATTGTTTTTGACCTGAGCATGGGGAACTTACATAGCATGCAAGACATTCGCAGAAATCTGGGGGCAGTGTGAACAAAGAAAATTTTTTTGCGGTTTGAACTGCTTAAAATGGTTTATTTTTCAACCTTTTATTTGAGTTTTCACTCAATTCTAAGCACTTCAAATTTCACAAACCATGTTTTTGCAATGCTGAAATTGAAGTTTTGCAGAATACACTGCGTGCCAAATTATTATGTAACTAACTTTTTTAAGTATAAATCATAATATAGAATTCATTTTTCATTCAAATTTTGCATGAGAAAAGCCTAAACCTATAGAACGGTGATGCTTATCATTAAAAAAGGCAATAAATGAATAATGGGGTAAGCCATCAAATCCTACTATTCGGATGTGGCAAAGTATTATGCAATCATACTCAAAAAGCAGAAAAAATAAGTACACATTATGCTGATACCATTGATTTCACTTTATCAACTAAGTATTAACTATAATACAATTGTGCATCAACCAAACATCAATTATCATACAAGAAAATTACATAATAGCACTTAATGCCCAATATAGCCCCCTTTTTTCAATTATACTGCAGAGTCTTTTATCAACTGAACTTGTCAATTTTTTGATGATGTCTTTGTCAATACGTTTTGCTGCATCCACTATTTCTTTCCAAAGCTCATCTAATAAGTGATACTGCTTTCCTTCCTTGTATAAGTCATTCTTTATGATTGACCATAAATTTTCGATTGGGTTCAAATCAGGGGAAATAGCTGGCCATACCATCAGACAGTCATCTACCAAACCACGTGAAGCTAACCATTCACGTGAATATCGGGAACCGTGAGAACTTGTTATCTTGCATAAATACAAGTGTTTTCTTGACTTTTGCTGGTACTTTTTTCCACCAAGGAAGAAAGTTCTTCTTTAAAAAGTCACAATACGTTTCAGAGTTTATTTTTACTCCATTTTCAACTCTAAAGGGGCCAACTAACTCGTCCTTGATAATTGCAGCCCAAAACATTACACCACCGCCACCTTGTTGACGTCTTTTCCTAGTTGGTGCTGAGTGGCCATCTCTGATCCAGTCAGATGCCCAGCCATCCGGTCCATCCAATGTTGCCCTACATTCATCTGTGAATATAACTTTCGAACAATCTAACTTCATATACCTTTTGGCCCATTCAACCCTTTTTTTCACGATGCTTTTGGGTAAGTGGCTTTTTCTTTGACTTCTTCACCTTGGCTACTTGTCTGAGTACTCTGCACCTTGTTGAACGAGGTATATCATTGAGCCCAATACCTGCCAAAATATCTAATATTTACTTGTAGCCAATGCTCTCTTCACAACTCCTCGCTTAATTCTATTCATGTCTCGATCACTCAGCTTTCGAAATGGCTTTTCTGCTCTCTTTTTTCTTCCATCCTGACTGTTGTTGATAAATCTCTTAATTGTACGATGATCACGACCCAGATCCTTTGCAATGACATTGGAAGTTTCTCCATTACCAAGCATCAGAACAATTTTTCTCTTTTGATCCAACGTAAGGTCTCCTTTCTTTCCCATGGTTGCAGTAAAAGAGAGATGCATGATAATTTGGCACGTTTAAATATACAAAAATTCTGCCGATTATGCATTAGGGGATAATTACTTGAAAAAAACAAGTTTCTTTATCCTAAAAACAAAATTTCAACATGCTGCGATTAATCTCTCTCGAGATATTTGTAAAAACTCAGATTTTCATTTGCATAATAATTTGGCACGCAGTGTAAGCAAATTCATTGTAGACATACTGTAATTTATTTCAAACCTAGTTTTTGCGAGAAAAAAAACTGAAAACAAATCAGAAACACAAAATGTGTATTTTGAAATTAAAAATACTGAACAATCAGTAGCGTTACATTATTTTACATAAAGCAGTATATATATATATATATAATATACATCATTACAGCTACTTGTGGATACTTCTACACTTACTTATATATACTTTTGTATACATGATTAAATTAGGAAATTAATGAAAATATATATTTGATTGGGAAATAGCCTTTAAACAGCTAGTCACAAGTTTATTTCCAGTTCTTTTTTTTCACGATTTTCTCCACCTCCACAAAATAAGAACAACTCGAGGCTCAAAACATTTTCCCAAAAACTAAGAACATCCTGAGCCTGAATTTTCTTGGAAAATAAGAACAATTCATGATGTGAATTCTCTAACTGGTAAATAGTTTATTGGGTTTTTTTTTCACTTTCAATAATGTGTGAATGGGTCATCACCGAACAGTTTTCACTTTCAATAATGTGTGAATGGGTCATCACCCAACAATTTTTAACTTTCAATAATGTGTGAATGGGTCATCACCGAACAGTAACCATACTTTTTACCAGTTAATTTTAAAAAAGATTTCTATTTTACTGGAAGTTCCATAAATAAGAACAAAATGACGCTGAAGTTTGAAACTGTTCTTAAAGCAAGGAACAAAATAAGAACAATTCAGTCTGAAAAAGGCTCCAAAAATAAGAACAGCCAGCCTCAGGTCAGATTTTACTGGTTCTTATAAAAAAGGGTGTATTATCATGAAAGCTGCTAATTTATCTTCATCAAGGGGAAATTATTTTTACTGGTTTCATGTTCTATATCATTTCTCCTAATTTCTTCCAACTTTTCTTCATTTTCAGAAACACTTCTTTTGCATCGTAGTTTTCATGAAATGTTTCCATCTTTTTTGTTGTTTTGAGTGGACCACTCCTATATAAAATACTTGTGTATATGTGTATAATAACTTTGCACGTGAAACTCATTTTTATCTCGCATTTTCTGAGAAGATATATAACTGAAATGCCCTCATCTTTAGTGTTTTGGAGATTAAATTTTAAATGTGAAAGAGAACACTTTTTCATATTATGATATAATAACAAATTAAGTAAGGCCATTATGAAGAGATAAGTGATTCTCCATTACATTTGATTCATAAATGTTTAGATACATGGTGATTTTGTTGAGCAGAATTAGCTCTCCCTATTTTGCATTCATATTAAAAACTGGAGTTTGAAATGAAGATTGACAGTATGATGAACACCAAAAAAATTAAGATAGTTAAACTAAATACTCTAGCATAAGAATTTTAAGGACAGCTTTATACAGCCGCATAATCGCCGCGTCGAATTAAACTCTTTATTAAATGCGACGTAAATTCGACTGTATAAAGTGAAAATTTAATTAAGTGCGACATAATGAATTAAGTTCAGCAGAGTTTGTCGAATAAAACGGCAATCTTCGACATAAATTCGGCATCACTTTATACAGCCGCATAATCGTCGAATTTAATAACAGCTTGATTGAACTTTGTGAAAAAAGTGCATGAAAGTAGTGGACAGCGTGTAAGAAACACACGATGATAAATTTATTCGACATTTATGCGGCTGTCTAAAGTCATGTCGAATTTGATATGCTGCAACAAAACCTGTATAAAGTGACTGTCGCATTTTTGTCGAATTTTACCCGAATTAAAGTAATTTAATTCGACACGGCGATTATGCGGCTGTATAAAGCTGTCCTAAGAAGAAATAAATAAATAATCAAGCATCTTTGCACAATTTGTATATGGAAGCAGATAATAAAAAGGAAACATTAGCAAATCTGCCGTTCTGATTTATCTGTCAACACTAATTTTTGTTGGTTCATATTTATTTATTTATTTACTTTTGTTTACGAATCTTTATACTGGATAAAAAACTTCAGTTTATATACAAAAGTAAAAAACTGTTATCAACGTTTGTCCTGTTATAAAAATGATCATCTTGTTGAGCCTGGTGGCTGCTTAAAGTACCGGTGAATTCTCTGATAACTAAATGTATTTGTATCTATGGAAGACATTTTATTATTGTTAATATTATTTGTTCATTTAGTCACATAGATTTGAAAAATTACAATGGTAGCATTTAGCTGATGTAGACCTACTGTATACAGAAAAAAATACACAAAAATATAAAATGTAAGAATATGAAAGACTAATGGTACCTATTTGAATTTGATGCTCAAGATTTTTGCAAACAAGAACAATAACAGTGAAAAAGGTGTTGAAGTTAAACACATGAGGAAATGCAGTTAGAATGACAACCGAAAGAGGAGATCAAAAAATTTGTCAATTAGGAGTGTCTACTTTACTTCCTCATTTATATATAATGGCAATCCGCATTAATGAAACACTTACCATTGTAAAAATCTCACAAAAAATGTTGATACATGGCTGCATAAACAAAGCAGGTGTAGTTTATTTAGGTTTGGCTGTTATCACTGAACTTATATTATCTGTTTTACTGAAATCAAGAACTGAGATCTGAGGGAACTGTGATGTCATCTTGATGAAAATGCTTTTAAAGGGCTTTAGTTAGACCCCACAGATGATGTAACGTGATTTTCCCAATCAAGTTAATGACTTTCAATTTCCCAATTATGTCTAACCTTTTGAGTTTGTCCCCTGTAACCCTATACTGGATCTTACATAATGCCCCCTCAGACCCCAAGCTGAAATTTTACATACTCACCAACATCCCAATACACTGAAAAACATCATGTTCCCAAAAGTTCTGATAAACAGCCTGATTTATTGCATTAATTATCTGCAAAATCCTTTTCAATTGACCTCAATGTGTCAGCTATTACCATGTTTTTCACTTTGATAAACAGGAATAATGATAACAGTGTATAAGGAATATTTAATGGCTAAAATATATTCAATATTTATAACACACACAAAAAATATCTTGGAATTAACTTAAAGGCAGCTATCGATAAACTAAAGTTTTAAAGATAATGAACTATTATTATGGAGAGTTGAGGTTTGCACTATGCTGATGTCAGTAGGAATAGGATAATTGCGAAATGGTCTGGTAATAAGCAGCTGTTTATTATTAAAAAAACCCTAGAACAAATTATAAAAATGATTCACAAAAAAAACCTGCTGACACACTTTTTTCACATTTGTATAGAACAAAGAAATTACAGCTTTTTACTGTTTTCAAATATGGAAGCAAAATCATAAAAGTTTTTTATACAATTTTTTTATATGTAGATTTTCAACGAGTGGTGGTTGATGTTAAAGACTTTTTGTCAAAGTTATCAGGGCAAGACACATGTGAACTTCGTGATGCACTCAATTTCAGTCTTCTACATCTTCACAAGTATTACAAAAAATTAAGACATAGAAAGGTGAAGGTTTTATTATTTCCTGTTGTTTTCTTCTTTCCTAATTCGAAATCGCACAAATTTTATTATTTCATGTTTTTATTTTTTTCAGAATACTCCGCTTCTCGACGGCAGTCTTTCGTTGACAAGTTCGTTGAATTCATTGACACCATCATCACCTTACTTTCCTGTTGTGGATAAGTTTGACTGGCGTTGGATACATCTAGATGCAGCAAAGTTAAGTGCTAGTTTTGGTCATGGCGAAAGCAGTAACTTATTGCCTGAAATTTTTTATGTTATCAAAAATGGAGACGTTGAAAAACTGAAGGAAATTCTTGAAAAAGGTTTGAATCACATTCCTATTTTTCAGGATAGAAAAAATTGATTATCAATTCTTTGCGTTTTATCAATAGATAATGACAGTGTGAATGAAGTGGATGCCTTGGGTCGTTCAACGGCTCTACACTGTGTGTATGGAAAAAGCAGTGAACATCTGCAATGTTTGGAACTCCTTATCCAACATGGCGTGGATTTACAACATGAAGCTAATGGTAAACCTATGTTTTTATTGGATTCATTGACATTTTGGGAATATTAACATTTCATATTCTTTCACTTCTACACATAGAAAATGGAATTGAATTGTCAATCAAGAAATAAATAGATACTACATTTACTTTTTTCGTAGATGGAATGACATGTTTACATTTGGCAGCTATATTGGATAACATACAAATCATCGATCTACTGTTCGAGAAGCAGGTGCATATAGCTATAGTTTTGTTCTTTTTAATCATACTACGTGATGGAAACTACCTTTATGCTTTCTCTTCTTACTATTTCCAGGTAAACATAAATTCTGAAGATCACGAGGGACGCTATCCATTGCATTTTGCTGCTGCTTATGCATCTGATACTACTGTGAAGGTTAGTTCGTCTCATTTTCTTTTGAGTAAAAGTTTACTGGAACATCTCTTGCAATACTTCGGATGTCGTGGAAGTTATTAAGCTTATATTGTGCTTTGCATCTCTTCAGAGAATGCTAAACGCTGGTGCTGATAAAAATTGCTTGGATAATGATGAAATGACGCCTGTCATGTGGGCGTGTTATTTTGACCGATATGAGAATGTGGAAATCCTGCTAAACATAACTGATGATGATGAGATGAAATATGAAACTATTGATGCTGAGTTGCAAGATAAGGATTTGAATGGGAAAAATTTGTTACATTGGAGTGTAAGCCGACCCACAAATAAATTATGTTTTAAAGTATGTTGATTTTAAATGATATTTTGATCTGATGTTTTAATACATCTGTTTATTACTGTATTCCCTCTAACTCAATGTCTGATGAGTGTGTAAATGAATGTTCTCTTCCAGCTGTTGTTTTCTTCACAATATGCAGAAGTAGGCGACGATACAGGAAAAAGTATCCTACACACTATTGCTGAAAACGGTAATTATTCTATAATTATAATAAGAATAATGAACTTCACGAGGTTGGATGTCACTGGAACTTATACTGGTGCCTAATTATCTTCTTTTTTTTTTGTAGGTGCTATTGGTGCATTGGATGAATATCTTACATTTTGTGACACACAGTACATGGAGTCTTTGGATCATAAAGATCGCACACCACTTCATTTAGCTTGTTTGAACGGTCATGGTGAAATCGTTGACGTATTGCTCAATATTGGAGGTATTTCCTTTTTCAAATGTTTTTGGAAATATATCTTTTCATCACTGATACTTTATTCAGATTGCAGCAATATTGGATATTTTTTAGCTTCTTTTGATGCTGTGGATAAGCAAGGCTGCACTCCGTTTGATTACGCCAAACTTAAAAATCTCAATTACTGCATGCTGGTCATGTTGTCCCATCAGAAGTACCGCGATCAAGTCGTTGAAAAGAATGAAGAAATCGTCGAAACTGGGCAATTCACACAGCCTCCACCTGCTCAAAGTAGATTTTTCGAAACGAATCAAAATGGAGGGTACACCATTTTTATCTTACTGTTTACAATACTAAACGGAACGGATTTCGTTAATTCTCGTGAAATTTCGTGGGACAAATATTTCGTATTAGTTAAACGAGTTATTTCAGGCAAATAATATATTTATATTTTCATGTACAGTCTGGGATAAGGGTTTTGTTTAGGATGAGGCTACTCTCTTAATTTCAATCGAAAGGAGAATATTTTCTTTCTGTAAAAAAAATGTGTCGTGTAGTGCAATAGTTACCTTTGATTGCGACCACTGCGACCCAAGGCCAGTCGATACTCCGCTTCGATGCTCTTTAAAAGCAGCGTATCAGTCCATTAGGAGCCATCGACTGACTGCACACTGGCCTTAGGACAAGTTAGAACAATGTTATACGTATCTCTGGCCGTAAGACAACCAGTTGGACAGAAGAGCCAACCATTACGGATGGAAGCCCAACGACTAAAAACTCGCGGTCACTCACTTACTATGTGGGGTTTATTTTCAGAAAACAGTTGGTACCTTCCAGCTCAACGAAACCGAAACTAGAATTGGAATTATCTGGTCGACCACCTGTGAGTCGTAAATCATCAGACGTCTCACAGTTTGACACCCCTCAAAACCAAGATGATGTACCAACAGCAGGAGACAATATGAATGTAGGAAATCATGCAGAAAATCCCCCAAAGCAGAAAGATAACATTTTGCCAGAGAAAGGTGTGGTCGAATCGCCAGAACCAGATGTTGATTTCGACGATCAAATGATAGTTTTAGTACAACATCATGGAAGCGACGACGAAGTAATCATCGGCGTTGACGGAATGTCGGAACCTGTTAACGAAGCCAGTGAAGTGGAAATCGACTTGGATGAAGATCTGTTAGATGCGCCGCCGTTCGCTCGAAACGGTAGTATCACAACGGTTGGTGTAGTGAGCGAAGGAAGTATGGCTTTTAACAGTGTGTCTGTCAATCCTAGTGTAAGCAGTCTAGTGAGCAGTGATGACAGTGATAACGAACATCTCAAGGTTAGTTTCTTTCTTACGCCAATGCTACCAGCATTCATGGAACTTGTTGTTTTTTTATTTTGTACCAAATTCCAAATGCGATCCAATCTGGAAATCATTCCCTACAGACGAATTCCTCTCAGACGCTTGAAATTTTTTAATTCAACATTCTATCAGCATTCCAGCTGTCCTTGCCACTAGTAACTACACGCTACCTGACGTCACATCTATAGAAAATTCATTCCACGAGAATGCTGTTGGGTTTATTCTAATTTTGTACTGTCGCCGTCACAGAAAGACGGCTGTTCATTCTCATATTCAGTATGTTTCGCTTTATTTGTTCTAGGCGAGCAAACATGCGTCATCAGAATCTAGAAACACACGCCCAACACACGCTAAGAAATCTCCGACTACACAAAAGTCGCCCACTAGTCCTTTGCCGCCCAAATCGAAAATCTCGCCATCTTTGACTAACTATAATAGTATTATAGCGCCCGTTCCTCCTCCATCACATTATTACCACGGTAACAATATTAATTCGGAAATGTTGGTGGTTCACGGCAATGACCAAACAACTAATGAAACCAAATCCAAGAAACAGGTACTAAAACATTCATTGTTACTGCACGCATGAAATTTACACTGCCTTATTCTCTTTTTGTACATAAAAGCAAGATCAATTGATTTTTATTTCCCAGAAACCTCAAGACCGAAACACACGAAAACATCCTTCAAAAGAACTGCCCCACACGCCGATAGGGCGTGAGCAATTGCACCATAATCGTACCTCTTCCGGACAACTTCTGCCAATTGTTCCGAAGTTAGCGCCTCTCCAAGCGCCAAAACCACCTCCATATAGATGATTGAATTTTGGATTTTGGAAAGAAATGATTGTGACTATCAATCATGTATGGCCGCCACATTTTCAACACGTCTTTGATATGATTCTGACGGGTGACGAAATATCACACGGAAGTGTTGTTAAAAGTATTAGGATTGTGAAAACAAGATGTCCGTCCTAATGACAAATGATGTCAAATTTTAATGGTCACATGATTTGTTTGTGTTAACAAAACTCTTTGTAATGCGCTACTGTATTTATAATTCTGATGAAGGTAGTCAGTATTCAATGGAGGTGAACATTTCGTTATAACATTTTACTGATTTCACATTTCACTATTTGACATTACAAAACTTTCTTAAATTTTTGCTTTTTTGTAATTAGCTTAAAACCAGAAATCTAGAAATCAAAAAACGTTTTGCAAGGAGAGCTTTCTCTCTGAAAATATCTGTTTGAGACACTGATGCATGTCATATCTCGAACTGTTCATCACTCAAACTGTCATTAACTCGAAATATTTGCTCTGAGCGACTCCTTTAATCCATTTTCACAAAAGACACGATCACTCGAACATTGTAATTCGAACATCCTTTGTCGGTTCCTTGGGTGATCGAGATATTAATAGTTATTCATAACGGATATACTCAGCAAACGGGACTTATTTATTTATTGTGGTGTTTGTATATTTGCACATATTATTCGTATATCAACGTGGTGTTACTTGTATATATCTATTTATGTGAATTTCTCCATGATTCAACGAATATTCGGCTCAGCTAACCACTTTGTTCTTTATCTTGTATCAAATATGGTTGCTAAGAGAATTTTCTCATTTCACTGTCAGTATAGTAGGGCTTGCCCATTCTTTTTTAGGTGTACAGAACGTCACTCTGTACACAAAAACAACATAACTTCTATACTTTTCGTACAAATGAAATAAGCTATGGTGGACCACCTCTTCGAAATTCGAAACTGTGCTACCATTACTATTTTTAAAAAATTAACGATGCAAATCTGTGTGTTTTTCTTCAATAACTTTCCGAAGAATAATCATTTGCTTGAACATTTTAATAGAAAGTACTGAAGAAGGGCTTTCTTGTGATGTAAATTTCGCAATACCGTATTCTCTCAAATAAGCGCCCGGGCGCTTATAAAAATTTTTTGAAAATTAGGGGGCGCTTATTAGAGAGGGACGCTAATTGGAGAGGGGCGCTTATAAAAACATTTTGAAATGGTCATGCTAGCTGTGAACGAGGCATTGCTTTTTATCATATAAAAGAGTTAAAAAAAATGTATTTTTCATAGCAACGAAATAAGATTTTGTACTTATAACTTAAATTTAGACATCACGAAAACATACCCTTCCGTTTCTATTAAAGAATATTCTGTTTTTGTTCAAAGTTCTGATTACCGCCCGGGCGCTTATTAATTTCTGAGTAATGTTAAGTCACTCTAATAAGCGCCCGGGCGCTTATTGGAGAGATGCGGTTATAAAAATATTTTTGACTAGAGGGGGGGGGGGGGGGGGGGGGGGGGTGCTTATTGGAGAGGGGCGCTAGTTAGAGAGAATACGGTACTTTGACAAATGATTGTTGAGAAATAGACACTGAAAGTTTGTGGATAAGTCTTTCCTGTTAAAAGTATTGATTCGTTGAATTTGATTGCAAAATATAATTTGACTAGTTTATGAACTTTGGTTCATAATTCAAGTTTGATATGGATTTTCTTCGAGATTGTTTGACCCCATTTACGCACCCCACCCCCACCCCGCCCTACCCTTCCGTAAGTACGTACTTTATGGATGCCACCCACCCTTCCCCTATCTTCCCTTACTAAACTTAAATACATAATGCATTACGCAAATCGTGCTATTAAGATTGGCAATTAGGTTTATCTGTCTGTTGATCGGGCTATTGCCTTGTTGTCAAAACAACACATGCATAGATACCTTTTAATGTTCGCGTCGTCCGGGAAAAAGTTTCATACTTTCTTTACGTTAATGAAAACAAACGAATGGAAAGTCAAAATCAAAGCGATAATTTGACGTATTTGTTGTGAAGACTAGTGAAGAGTGTGAGTGTGGAGTGTGAGTGTGAAGAGTTATGGCCAAAATAAACTTTCTATTAATTAAGGCCGACCTCCACTAACAAATTTTGTAAGGGCGGGCGGACGACAATTCAATACGCATGCGTGCAAGCACACGCTGCGAACACATTTCGTTCGCAAGTAAGTAGACCAGTGGTCTACTAACAAGCGACAGCGTACGTTCGCAGAAAATAAATGATGTAATCAAAACAATTAAAACCAATCAAATGCTGCTAAACATTTTAACTGTAGTATTGTAGTAGTATTATTATCTTCTTTTCAGTTTGACAGTCATGTTTGCTATTATTTTTTACCATCTAAGGATTACTTGCAGATACTCAATATCCACTCACGCTGGTACATACACCGGCTTCGTTCGTCCGCGCGTACAATATTTGTTGAGTGGAGGCCGGCCTACGCTCGCTGCGGGGGCTATTATCGTAATTCTAAGAAATCTTTTTCTCTTTTCTAAAGTTATTTGTTTACGTACGAAAGAAAAAGATCGCATATTGCTATATCTCTAAAAATCGCCAAACGTGTGTTATGACTATAAATGGATACTTTATTGATAGCTTATTCAGTTAAAAAGATAAAGAGGTCGAAAGGAAGTAATTATAGCATGGACGTACAGTGTGTTTCGTTGGAAATGGAACTTTTAGAGCTGTTTTTTTAAATAAATATACCGAATTTCAAAATAATTTTTACACCGTTGGAAAGCCATTTTGAAGTTCTTTCGGATAGTATGTTTTTGTGTAAAATGAAAAAGTGGTTTTTGAAAAAATAAGGAAAATGTCTTGGAAAAATGTAATTAAATTTTTAATGGTCCATTAAGATGTGAATGAAAAGAAAAAATTTTTTGAAACAATGACAGCAATTTGGAAAACAATAAACAAATTTAAGCTGTGTGTTCACGAAAAACGTTAAACTTTTATGTTTTGAAATATCAATTTGGGGGTCTCAGCGCAAACATAAAATTGATAAAAAATTTGAATGCATTCAGTGTTTTGAAACAATAAGCACGATGTAATTAAACTACGTGTTAATCGACCATTAAAAATTTAATTACATTTTTCGATGACATTTTCCTTATTTTTTCAAAACCCATTTTTCACAAAAATAAACTAGCCGAAAGACTTGAAAATGGCTTTCCATTGATGTAAAAATTATTTTGAAATTCGATATATTCATTTAAAAAAACAACTTTGAAACTTCCATTTCCAACACTACGAAACACACTGTATAATGAGAGAAAGACTCACAACTCATTTCAATTGGCTTTGTTTTCTATAGAAATTCGCTATTGTATCAACTTTCTTTTGATGATAATTCTCGCCTCTCATTTCGCTGAATGTTTGCTAAATTTCAAAGAGGCGAACTCACTCACACGAATACGATAATTGAAGTATAATTTACTCTCTCCAGAGGGGAAATCGTTTTCTTTGAAGGCTTTTGTATTTTAGAAGCTAAAAAATATACTTCTAAGCCACTTAAACGTTGATGAATAACTGAATTCTCTCTGTGAGGCACAAAACAGTTGATCGACTCCTCTTTATACGCTCATGATTATAGTGCGTGTATAAGTTGTGCACCGCTATTTATTTCTAGTAAGAGAAACTACAATCAGTGAATTGATTCAGGTAAAAATTGAACAATTCATGATGTGACAGAAGAAACCATAAAAACTGAAGTGTGCCAGTGTGCCAGTGTAGATTATAAATATTCAAATCATTTCCGCCCTTTCCCTTTCCGTGAATTTTTCTTGGCAATTTTTTCTTGTTTTTTCTTGGGCTTTGGATACCATAAATTCATCCAATATATTACCAGCTTTATTGTTGTCTATTTGTCGCAGGTGTTCTGATAACGTCACTAATTTCAATTCTGGGTTTTGTACGTTAAGAATATCAAACATAGTTTCCGTGGGACTATAGCGACCATCATATTTAATGGTTGATGCGATGCCGTTAATTTCATGGTTTTTATACCTAAGTTCGCCAGCTAAAATCTTCCAATCGGAATTGTTCTTCAATCCTACTTCACTCACCGTTAGTTTGTCTGCTAGTGAGTGCTGGGTTTCAACAGACATATCTTGGACATATTTGATATCAACAAGATCAGCACTTATACCTTCCACAAAATTGAAATCATCTGAGTCCAACACGTCAGTAATAACTCTCATTTCCTTTAATCCTTGTCTCGTTTTGAGATTTTCCAAAAAATGATAAGCTGGCCACCCTCCTCCAGAGCGACTCAGTTTTAGAAGTTTGATTTTATCATCGGGGATACCCAATCTCTTCGCTAAATCAACATAGTTAGAACCGATATGAGATGTTCCGTCATTGTCTAATGTTCTTGCTAATTTATCAATGCAAGAAGGTGTAAGATCTAAAGAAGATCAATGAAAATATACGATATCCTTCTCTTAAAAACGAAAAAACACATTGGAAAGGATGTCACAGTGTTGTTCAAAGTAAATGCTTTATAGTTCTGGGCGTTGTGCATCAAATCGGTTTCCCAGCAATACTAAAACATCACTAAGCTGTAATATCATTACCCTTCCGTACCTGAAACTTATTTGCAAAAATCTGGGCTGGATTATGTCAACTCTTATACCAATCTCAAAAGTGATACATCCACAAACAGGTCATAAAATACATCCTATCTGAAAATGGTTATCCTATTTCGACCATACTTTCTAATCCCAGCTGTATTCGAGTTTTCTCCATTTCTTGAGACAATACGGGCATTTCATTCGGCACATCCGGTAAACGATCAATGCAGTCTACACAAGGATTAAGAGAAGTATGCTTAGTTCCGAGTAGAGGGGAATTACAGAAAGTTAAAAGCAAAAGCAAATATACTATAAAGAATATTTGAATAACATTTCAACGAAAAGGCTTCAACTAACCAATGTTATTTGCAGCGATTTCTTTCGATAGAATTGCTGTCTCACTGTATTCAACATCCTCACTTTGAATCGGATGGTCAATCGCATCATCATTGACTTCAGCCTTGCCATTCACTTGATTGTTGATGCTGTCGATGTTGTCATTTTCGTGATCGTTGTCAATTTCATTTGTGTCGTTGTCGGCAGGGTTTATCGCCAGTAGAAGCGGTCTTTCAAGCGTACCTTAAATGGGTGCCATGTGGTCTTTGATAAACATTCATACGATTTTAGCAACCACTTACCGATTCGTGTTTACAATGCATCACAGTCAAAAGAAAACTAGGACCTTTCCTCAGTTTATTGATTTTTTACCTCAAATAGGGAAGGATTTCGATGTAAAAAACATGGTTATTTCACCAAACCTTTTATACCTTTATCAGTTTGATCGGGGTGACAATTTATCAATTCTTGTTTATCTCAGTTCGATTCGGATGCATTCGAGTTGGTTGAGTTAGAAGCATCAATTCTGATTGCAAGGTTCTTCACTTCTCTACGCAATTTATCTGCAAGCTCTTTATATGCGTGCTGATTCTTCTGGTCATTACGTTGTTTCAATTCCACCAAATTTAGCAAGGCTTCCTTGAAGTATATTTCATTCACACCGTTTAATTCCTCTTCCATTTGTTTGAAAGATCTAAGCTTGTAATCATCCAGCTTTCCATGAAATCCAAGACCCACAAACGCATTTTCTATTTTTTGGAAATAACATTTAAAATCGGCTTCGATTAATTTTTTGTCTTCTGTATTCAATTGTCGATTCAAATCAACGAGGTTTTGCAGATGAGCCAATTTATCAATAGCATGTTTGGAATGCTTCTTCCTAGGTTTTCCATAGATCCCATATAATGGAGTGGCTTAGCACACAAAAATGTCACAATACTTCAAATGGTGATAGAAGCATAAACTTTTCCAAAAATGTTCCTCTTGGTGCAAAAAACAATTTTTTTGAGAGAGACACTCTCAAATGTCACGTGATTGCTGACGTCAGCATTTTTTCAGCAAAAAATTTGTTATCCCCAAATCAAGAAGTATTATATACCGTTGGAAAGATTTTTTCATGCTGAACAAAAAACTTGCTGAGGTCATGTCAAAAAAAGTTACCTATGAAGAGTTATGAGGCTTAGAAATGTAAATAATGACGTCATCAAATATATTGAATTTTTCGATATTTCCGAATTGACACATATTATATACCGTTGGAAAGCTCTTTTTATGCTGAACAATAAACTTGCTTATGTCATGTCAAAAAGAATTACCTATAAAGAGTTATAACATGTGAAACCAGGTTAGTTGCATAAGAAAAATATCATTTTCCCTATGGATTGGAAACTCTCTATGACGTTGACTTTGACGATGACATTGTACTGTATATCGAACGCTGCTCACTTTCGAATGCCATCTTTTTCTCTCAAAGCAAATTTTTGTTATTTAGACTCTGACGGATCAGCAATTGTTGTTAGCTTTTTTAAGGAATACACGAAATATTTTTCAGGTTAACAAAAGAAATAAAAAATGAATAAATAGTTCTGTATAGTTATGATGAAAATGGCAGGAGCCGAATTTGAAATAATATCACCATCAAGATTGCAGTCTGTAAATATCAATTGGTTGCTCTGCTTCATTTGTCAGACCAACAATGGCGAGAATCTTGTTAATCCAACAGAAAAGAAAGGTATGTTACTATAACCTAAGAACGGGTTTCACTGGTGTTTAGAGCCTCTGCTTGAAACATATTTGATGATCAGACCTCATAGACGTCATCGACATTTGTATGGGCATGTGCAGCTCTTTTTCAACCAATAATCATGCAAAACTCTTTGACGTCACAACCATTTGACTGTTCACTTTGAGACTCGTACTCAGGCTAGTATGTTATAGATTTTATCAAAGAATAACTAGAGCGTAGATTAAAAGCAACTTACTAAAAATTAATTCAAAAATGGACAGAGAAGGACTTTTTATCTTCTTTTTCAGGTTTTGATCCTGAAAAGAATTCTTACCGTACAATCTCTGAAAATTTAAAAGCATTTCAAGAAATTGACGCACTGACACAGTGCGTTTATCGAATTTGGAAATCCTTTTTCTGAAGAGCAACTACAACTGGTGCAATTATCATCAAGGGTTGTATTGGATAAAGCAACATCTGATTCTGTTTTTGAAGCAAAAGATATCGGTACAAATCAATTCCAAGCTTTCAAAAAAGATAGGCTTTGTAGCAAAGAATCATCCTTATACGATATCATACACAAGAATAATCTTCATCTCTTCCGCAGCAAAAACACAATCGTAACGTCAAAATCTAAGCATAAAATTGTCAGTCTAAAGTCTGATTGTAGATTGTATTCAAATCTTTTCATAGCATGCCAATCCAGGGAAGGAGACCTTGACAGCTTTTTCGCACATGAAAATCACGCCTACCCCATATCTATATCAGAATACGGCAGATTGAGAAAATGCAACTCCAAATCTGATTTCTTAAAGTGTTTGGATTCCTTTGGTGGTACTCCTGCTGAAGAACCACCGACTGTGCAAATGAAAGTTGTAGATGGGGCAGCATTTGTGATGATGAACCCACCACGAGGCGCCTCCACATTTGGCATTTACTGTAATGAGTTGAAAGACAAAGTTAAAGCAATGGGGAATCGAGTAGAAAGGGTTGATATGGTCTTCAATATCTACAAAAGTAACAGCTTGAAATCGCAGACAAGGGAGAATAGAGGAACTGGCACTAGAGTTTCTGTTCGTGAAAATACACCTATGTTGAAGAACTTTAATTCATTCATGAGAAATGAATTGAACAAAACAGAGCTGTTTGTGATGCTGGCGCAATCATTTGCTTCAATTTCAAACCCAGTGATAGTAGCTACGAATCTAGAGAAAGTATCAACAAACGATCCTTTTCTAAACAGTCAACAACTTGTCCCTTGTAATCACGAAGAAGCTGATACTCGCCTACTTCTGCACGTTTTTGATGGTGCAACCTACGGTTACAAGAAAATATCAATTATCACTGTCGATACGGATGTTGTTGTAATTTCACTTTATCATTTTTTTTCAATGGATTTAGAGGAGCTTTGGATTGAATTTGGTACCGGTCGGCATAAGAAATATTATCCAATTCACCAACTTGCAAAAGAATTAACCGAAGAAGTTTGCAGAGCATTGCCATTCTGGTTCACCTTGACTGGATGCGACACTGTTTCGATGTTTGCGGGAAAAGGGAAAAAATCAGCTTGGAATGCTTGGGAAAGTTTTCCAGAAGTTACACAAGTTTTTGTAAGGTATCAATCCATACTGTTATTAAGCTTGATTTAAAAGACTTTTTAGGATTATTCTATTTTAAATGTACCTTTAGATCAAGAATTTTCAATATTTCACTAGCACTAATTTTTTGCAATTTTTTCAATCTTCTTGTATAAAACAATAGGCTTTTGTTTAAAAACAATCGAAATCACGAAGGTTAATGGTTACGAAAATCAATGAAGCGTTTATCTTTAATTTATATGTGAATACATTATTGACCATGAATTGTACTCAAACCTTACAGTTTTTATGGTTCGTTTTTTCACTAGCCTTTCAGATTCGACCAGTTTAACCGATGAAGAATTTAATACCATCCAGCGATTTGTGGTAATGTTGTACGATCGAACGAGTTCTTCTAATAACGTCAATCAATGTCGGAGAATGCTATTTACCAAAAAGCAAAGGCCTGTAGAATCCTTACCACCAACTGAAAACTGTTTGAGACAACATGTACTACGTGCTATGCTGCAGAGCAGGTACATATGAATCTTTGTGTGTGGGGGGAGGTTTCCACAATAACATTTTGTATTTGATATGTTTTTCGTCTTTTTAAGGATATGGTGCAAGTCAATTAACAAAACGATTCCAGAGTTTGACATTAACGAGTGGGGATGGAAAAAAGAGGGTGAAAGTATTATCCCACTTTGGATGACACAACCAGAAGCAAGTCAAGCCTGCAAGGAATTGATAAAGTGTGGCTGCAAAATTAAATGCGGTGCTCGCTGCAAATGTAAAAAAGCCGATTTAAGCTGCACAGAACTTTGCAATTGTGGAGGATGTTGAAATGAATTTAGTATTTAACTGTTTAAGTACTGCTTGTTCAAAATCCCATGCGGGCGAGGAATCTTTCCTTCTTTAATACGCTGCATGTCAGGTGCGGCGTTACAAAGGAAAGATCCCCCCTCCGCATAGGGTATTACTTCAAAATAGGTCATCGTAACTTAAAGTGTATCAATATCAATTTACGTTCACCAAGTTTTCTTAGTGCTTAAATTTTTAAATTTAAATGATTCCTAAATTTGAATGACTCATTAATTTTAATGTCATATGATTGACAATTTCGCATAAAAAGAGCTTTCCAACGGTATGTGGCAATTCGAAACTATCAAAAAACTCAATTTATTTGATGACGTCATCATTTAAAATTCTAAGCCTCATAACTCTTCATAGGTAACTTTTCTTGACATGACATAAGCAAGTTTATTGTTCAGCATGAAAAGAGCTTTCCAACGGTATATTATATGTGGCAATTCGGAGATATTGAAAAATTTATTATATTTGATGACGTCATTATTTACAATTCTAAGCCTCATAACTCTTCATAGGCAACTTTTTTTGACATGATATAAGCAAGTTTATTGTTCAGCATAAAAAGAGCTTTCCAACAGTATATAATATGTGGCAATTCGGTAATATCGAAAAATTCAATATATTTGATGACGTCATTATTTACATTTCTAAGCCTCATAACTCTTCATAGGTAACTTTTTTTGACATGACCTCAGCAAGTTTTTTGTTCAGCATGAAAAAATCTTTCCAACGGTATATAACACTTTATGATTTGGGGACAACAGTTTTTTTACTGAAAAAATGCTGACGTCAGCAATCACGTGACATTTGAGAGTGTCTCTCTCAAAAAAATTGTTTTTTGCAACAAGAGGAATGTTTGTGGAAAATTTCATGCTTCTATCACCATTTGAAGTATGTTTGTGCTAAGCCACTCCACTAATAGCAATGTATAAGCTCTTGACATAAATCCAAGCTAAACGTTTGTGAGAAACACTTATCCCCGTTAAAAATGTCACGATGTGATTGAGAGAGATTCATCTGTATTAATTTTGTTTTGTCATTGTGTGACCTTGAATGGAGTTGTTTACTATTCTTTGGAAGTATTTCGTGGATATCATTCAATAATATTTTTCCTTTGCCGATCTGAAGTAAACACAGCTGTGTGCGCAACCACTTATCGTTTTCTGAAATTAATGACTCTTTCATTTTTAGATATTTTCACTGAAAGAAAATTAATAAGCGAGTAAATTAAGGGGATAATAATACCAGATGGTTCACGACGGTGGAGACCATCCTAGTCAGTTAACAAACCAAAAAAAATTAACAACAACAACAGCAAACTGTTCTGGATGTGACGAGTGAGATTATTCTCAGTTTGCAGTTTCATTCTTTCGACGATATCTGTAGTAGAATATAATGACCCTTAGAATATTTTCACCCCCTGTGGTTTACGCTTATGACCTAACCCTAGCCCTTTCTTTTTCTTGTGACTATGCGTAACCCTAACCCTAACCCTAACAGGTCATAAGCGTAAACCACGGGGTGAAAATATTCTAAGGGGTCATTATATTCTA
This sequence comes from Turritopsis dohrnii, assembly GCA_027922465.2. Classification (NCBI taxonomy): domain Eukaryota; kingdom Metazoa; phylum Cnidaria; class Hydrozoa; order Anthoathecata; family Oceaniidae; genus Turritopsis; species Turritopsis dohrnii. The sequence continues at coordinate 160,370 of BQMF02000432.1, forward strand.
CTACATATCTCCATCGGAATGGCATACCAGTAAACAAGCCTTGAAAACTACAATGAAATTCTTGGCAGCATTACTCTTAAAGTATGAATAGTTTCGCCTTAAATTGTTTTGAAAATAAAAGTATTTTTGTTGATAGGCTTTATTTTTGCAAATAAGCCTTAGAAACTACAAAATAACTTTGGTTTTTTGACTGAATGATGATTCAGCAAAGTGGTTTTGCATGGTGTCATTTTCGCTCAGACAATGCTGAAGTTTTCAAAAAGTCTTCTTAATTTCATTGACAAAAAAAATCTTTAAAAACTGAAATACATAATCCTTAACAGGCAGCTACTTGCATAAAAAAATGAGAAACCATGCAAAGAAGGGGACAATCCAAAAGATAGTGAAATATGCTCTTAAGATAATCAGTATTAATTATTTTTTTATCGGAGCACCTAAAACTATTTATTAAACAAGTTATCACAAAAAGAAAAATCACGCTATTCCAACAACAACAAACTAAAATTTCTCCGCCATCTTTTCTTCCTACTAGACAAATCGGAAAATCGAAAGTACATATTCAGGGGGTGCAATATATGAAAAAAAAATCATTCATTGTATCATTTAAAAAAACAAACAAACAAAACCCTTGTTACTTTTAAATAAAATGTTTTAAAAAAATTTACGTTCGATGTCTTTGTTCAATGTTTTTATAAAAAAATCTTTGTAACATTATTATTTTCAAAAATGTTGAACCCCAGTCTATTATTTCGAACGCTTAAAGATTCCATTATGTCATGGAAAAAACAGCAATGTCGGGTGCACGAAAAGAAGAACAAAAAAAAATGTCGGCAGGAGAAGGGACGAAAGGTCTTCCTTTGTGCCAAACGACACATTTTTTTTCAGAGCTGTGATATTTTTTTGGACGGTTTTGCTAAGATTGATAAAAAGTGTTTCAGTGGTTTTCTTGTGATATGAGAGCGAATCATTTCTTTACCTTCTTTGAACACTTTTATTAATAAACAGCAGCCCGTTTCCAGGCCATTTTCCTATTGTTCTATTTCTAATGACATCGTCATAGTGCAATCTTCATCTCCCCATATAATAGCCCTCAGGGGCGGCAGAACCGGTGGGGGGTCTTTACCCATTGCTATTGTCATTCATTGAATCTATTGGTGAAGATGACCACAAAACAAATGAAGCTTCCGGTAGGGACGTCATCGTCGAAATCGTTGTTCTGATCGAAGGGGATGATAGCGTTACTCTAATCCGCATCAGCGAACTTTTGACTACCTGTGTTGGACTGCTCGTGATAATTGATTTTAACACGTGCTTTACACCTTTTACCCATGAAAATATTTCTTGAATCCTTAACTATAATTAAAAATTATGAGTGTGTTTTAGCCACCCCCCCCCCCCCCCCCCCCCCCCCCCCCCCCCCCCAGCATTACAGCATTTAAGTTGTTGCAAGCTTCTGAAAAATTCCAAGCTACTTTTGCGTCATTTGGGAACTCTTTTGGCATCGACGCCACATTGCTCCAAAACATAGAGGCGTTTGTCTGCGATATGTACGCAGTTAAATGTAATGACACCAACAAAGCCCGTTGAAAAAAGTTTTGTTCGAGTCGCAAGGCTCCCGAACCACAGAAACTACCACCAACAAGAGACGCTTTAAGGCAGGTTTCCAATGGGCGACGAAGCTTGTCGCCCAAAGCGATCAAAATTTCGTCGCCCGACATTCATCGCCCATGTTCGTCGCTTGTGTGTTCCCACCTGCCCATCGCTTTCAATATATATAAGAAAAAAATTTAAGGTTTGTGACAGTGTGTAACAGATCGATGTAAGGACGGAAATGCTTTGAGATTTGTTATTTATTATTTTGGAAATATGACAACCTTCAGTTATATCGAGAGCTTCCTCAACAAGCTTTCCAAGCATTGATTACTCGGTATTTTTCTTTGTTTCCACCTTATCATAAAAACAAGGATACTTCTGAATTTCTACAGACAGTTGTTCACGTTCTTTTGAGTCAAAACCCATTTTTCTATTTTCAAAATTCTTCTCCAGTTGTGTTTTACTTTCATACTTACTAGAAGCACTTGTAAAAAACAGCAAATAATAAAAGTTTATCTGCGAAATTTAAATATCCATTATTTAAAATATCGGTAATCTTTTGATGGTTTCAAAAATGTCAGAAAGTCGCAGGTGAGGGCGACAAGAGAGGGCGACGAATATCAAAATTAATTGCTTGTCGCCGGCGATGAACTCAAAGCGACGAGCTAAATCGTGTTTCCACTGGGCTCATCGCCGGCGATAAGTGAAGCGACGAGCCTTCGTCGCCCAGTGGGAACTAGGCATTACTGTGTCATTGCAAGCGAGTGTCATACGTGACAGCAGTCATAGAGAGATCTCTCGAAAACAACCCCGAGATACCAAGTCCCATTGGTCATGGATGAAAAATGGAGGCTGGTGTCTTAACCATTGACTGGAAGTTGCTTCCTGCAGCACCAATCGACGTCATCGAGTTGATTTCCTGTAATTACTCGAAATCAAAATGCCACACCCAAGTATGCGAGTATCGATCGCACGGCCTCGAATGCATTGATTTATGTGGTTGTGGCGAATGATGCGAAAACTTGAAATTTGATTATGATACTTCTGATGAAGATAATGATGATGGCGATAGTGATAATGAAGGAAATCTTAGTGAATAATGTACATAATGCAGTTGGGCGCTATTTCCTTTTCGCACCCCACTAAATGTATCTGCCATATTTTTTTACTAGTTGGCTCTTCATCACGGAGATAAAAAATAATCCTAAGCCTGACCCTAAAACATCCTAGAAGGAGAGTGAGGGGTGCGAAAAGGAAATCGCATCATGTAGTTGCAAGTCGTTTATCCCTAATAACTTTTTTTAGGTTCAAAATCACACCATGACATAATTGGGCTTTTAATTCAGCATAAAAAAACCTATCGAATGATATAATAATACTTGAAAAATTTCGAAACAAAATTTGGTTTTATTGTGTGACGTCATCAAAGTTAAAATCGTACTGGACACGCCCAGTAAATAATTTCAGATATTCCGGTAATGATTTTCTAGTTCTAAGGGATGATATCTAACAGTTCAAAGTAGTTTTACATTGTCCCTCTCATTTCCAATTTTTTTTGCAAGACTACAACCACCATCAGAAATAATTTTCTTACAGAGGAATCTTTGGCAGAAATCGCAAAAAAGAAGTATAAATACGATTCAAGAGAGTATTGGAAGTTTATGTATGATCACAAAGATTATGTAGAAGGGCTTGAAAGAGGCCTTCAACTTGAAGAAATGCCATAGCCAAGAAATCCATCAAAATAACAAATGTTCACGGGTCATTAGAAGCCCAAAACATTTTATCGCGAGACTAACAACTTCAAAGTGAAAAAGCAGAAAAAGAAAAGAGAATCGGGTAAAGAACTGTTTTACCGTTGTAAGTTAAAATGCGTAAGCAAAGGTAAATGTGTGGCAAAACATTTAAAAGAATGTCCCATATGTCACTCGGATGTGTTCCAAGGCAGCTTTCATTGTAAACGGTTAAAATCCACAAATGGTTCCCGTAGCAACATCTACAACTACACACAAATCAACGAGACGAGCTCCTGCCTGTGAGAAAGGAAATGATGCGTGATAATACATTAATGAACACACATCTGAAGACGATTTCGAATTGCTTCACTAAATTAATACAGTACCCTTTCTATTTGATCAACATCAGACACTTTCTGTTTGCGTTAGGAAAGACGTTACGTTGAGTTAAAAATTTATTGCGTTTTTAGCTATCAAGCCTAAATACAACAATCATACCGTGCTCAATTTTCAATATTTTAACTGTAGAATTGTTTCTTTAAAAAGTAAATAGATACCAATGTTTGATCCTAAAACTGCAGATTTACCGCGATTATTTTCCCTTCTCTGTTTTTTTTTTTTTTTGGTACAACGGAAACAGTATTTAAAAAACGTTTTTAATAACATGAAGTAATTTTTGTAGTGGAATAAAGGTTTTTTCAGAATTTGCCTGTAACAATTCTGCAACAATTCCTTGACAATCATGGGCCACGGCTTGTAGTTTTCAGTGAGGGGACCAAAAGTTGCAAAGTTGTTCCTCAAACATTGTCGCCCACTGGTTGGGCGACAGAGAAAATTTTGTGTTCTAGAAGCTCTTAAAACGACTGAGAGGCTTTCAAAACGCATTTTAATTGTTGATATACTAATGTAACTAACGGCAGGCACCATTATGAGCTCAGGTAGTTTTTTAGGCTTTTTTGTTTTTAATGGTAAATAAAAAACGAGAGGCCCTGTGAGGCCTGAAGGTCAACACTTTCAGGAAAGTTGAAGAGTGATGGACTGTAAACCGTTTTTGCAGCAGGAAGGTCAAAATAGTGGCACGATTCAGAGAATGACACATTCCAGTTATTGCTGTTATTGTTTCAAAAAATCTTTTCTTTTCATTCACATCTTAATCGACCATTAAAAATTTAATCACATTTTTCCAAGACATTTTCCTTATTTTTTTCCTCAAAAGCCACTTATTCATTTTTCACAAAAACATACTATCCGAAAGAACTTGAAAATGGCTTTCCAGCGGTGTAACAAATATTTTGAAATTCGGTAAATTCATTTAAAAAAACAGCTTTAAAATTTCCATTTCCAACATTATGAAACACACTGTATATAAACATTATGCGTCTGTTGCTTGATAATAAGTGCATTACATTACAACCACACAGAATATTGTTGATTAATTCAATTTTGAGTAGCACACAACGCACCTTCACAGAGGTAACTAAAATGTCTTGTTATATAAACTTTGAGATGTTGTCTGTTTGGGTGACACAAATTGAAAACTTTTCTAAATTGACGGATGTAACTATATAACAGATTACAAAAAATAACATCAACATATGTAATGAATGCGTAGGTAATGCATCATAATGTATATATGCATATATATCAGAAACAGCATCAGGTGCATATATATATATATATATATATAGGCCCTTGGCAGAGCTCTCAAATCTCCTGATCAATTTAATAACACAAAACACAAATTAAGCCACGATCAGCAAATAGCCTCTATTCCAGCCTTAAAACAAAGGCTTGTGTTTTTAGTGGTATCAGCCTACAACTGGGGACAAAAATTTATGGTCTTACGGACGGACGGACGAACACTAATGCTAATGAAAGATCAGCTGCTGCCGCGCTGACCAATTACAAAAAATAGACCTCTTGAGTACGAGGCGTTGTTTGTTGTGACGTAATTCATGAAAAGGTCCATGCAGTAAATACTGACAATAAAAATATACTATAAAACAGTAAAAGGCCGATCCTGTGGTACACCCGGGAGAGGCCAGTTTGTTCTTTTAGATATATAGAATAAAGAGAACAAATAAATATTTAGTGTTTTTGGTAGATGAAAGGAGAAGAAGGAAACTGAAATCTTTTGACATCCGAAGTCAACAAAGAAGATCCTAAGAAACTGTCATTTGGAGGAAAAAGAATAGCTGCACACCTTCCAATGTGCAGTATTCAGTTAAGTGAAAGTTGAAAATAAATCTGTTTTGATCCTTTTGATACTTTGGCTTTTATTGGTAGGCTTAAGTGCTCTTTGCTCTCAATTGGGGTTCCCATCTACCAGATTCTTTTGAAGAGTTAATGAAAAACAATTTTGATCGCAGACTCAGGAGTAGTTACTCCCTTTAAAGTTCCTGGCTTCCACTACCTCTGCTCAGCTTGTGAGAGTGAATGTGTCAAACATCGTTATAAAGGGATTGATGCAACAGATGACCAAATTACTCTAAGATAAGCCAACTGAACGATGATCATGTAGATCTTACTGCTTAGTCCATTACCCTTGGTTTTATTGCTACACAGATGGAACAACTATCTACTCATCTGAATGACAACAGTGATTCTGATGTGACCAAAACGACGAAAAGGCAAATGCCACTGTTTCCAAATGTGGTCTTTGACAATCCAAATCCAAAGGACTATAAAAACAAGGGTGAAAGAAACCATCAAACGGAGTTCATGAAATTAAAAACAGAAAGAGATGTCATAAACAGCAAACCAATTGAATCAAACCAAATCAACAACAAGGATTCAAACTCAAAGGAAAAGTTGTGTCGCACATGCAAGTTTGGACTTAGAGGCAAGGCTTGCCCGTATCACCACCCTAAGCCATGTTCAAAGCTGTTAAAACATGGCACAAGAAGACCCAGGGGTTGCAATGCTGGAACAAAGTGTAACAACTACCTACCTCGTATGTGTGGTTTATCTATAAGGAATAGTACTTGCTACAACAAAATCATATAAATTTGTTCATGTCAAGGGAACAAAAGGAAAACAACCAGCCGAAAATGCAATGAACAAGGAGAAGCCTGCTAAAAGTGTTAATAACCATCGACAAGTTACAAGCAAGGATTTTTTAAAGATGTTTTACAACTTCAAGAAGGAAATAATCAATGCTGGAGGAAAGAATACCATGAATGCTAAAAGTCAACATTCCACAGCTAAACCCAAACCAGCTGCAACAACAGCAACTACAAATATCAACTCCCTCCCTAGGATTGATGATAGCACCCCAGATGTTTTTATTTGTGGAGACTTCAACTTGTCAAAATTTGTAAAGTTAGCAGGAGATTGTGACAAAGAAACTACTACTATGGACAATACTATCAATGACTTTATGACTAATCTTCAACTCAGCCAAATGATATATGAATCCACTCACAACAATGGAAATGTGTTGGACCTACTTCTGAGTAGTTTCATGGGACAATTTGAGTTCATCAAACTTTTTGCAGGAAAGTCTTATAAAAATGTTTGAAAGAACGAGGCATGACGTAATTTTATGCTCACTGATCCAAGCAAATTTAACAAGGTTTTCACCATGAAGTTTTAATGAACTCAATTTGTCACATGAACTGTATGTTCTTACCAACAATTCACCCCTAATGCACAGTTCAACATCCGTTCCAATAACTTTTTCAGACCATCTTATTGTGTATGTTAATTGTCATCTGTACGGGCCTACCAGCTCAATATATAATGATGACAAACAAGAAAACAGCATCTTCGACAAATACAATTTTCATGGAAAAATAAACTGGTCCCTTGTCAATGAATCATTTAACAACATTGACTGGGAATCTCAATTTCAAAACTTAAATTCTGATGAGTCTTATAAAACATTCATTTCAATATGTGACAACCTACTAAAGACTCCATGTTCCAATACAAAAAAGAAGAACAAAACCAACCAAATTCCACGCGACAGTCTTCAGTGATCCCCTCGATGAATACAAACAAATGAGAGAAAAGCCAAAAATTTAAAAGATTTCAGACTTTGATTTGTCAATTGACGATGTTGAGAAAGAAATTGATACTCTGAAGCACAATTCAGCTGCTGGTCCTGATGGTGTGCCTGCTGTGTTTCTTAAGGAATGCCGGTTCTTAACAAGGTCTATGCCTGGACAACTGACAACATGAATCTTAGTGGTGAAAAGTTTGAACTGTTGTCATATGGTAAAGATGCTAAACTTAAAGAAAATTCCATCTATTTTCAAACAACAACACCATTATCAAAACCCCAAAAACATGTCAATGATTTGGGGGTGATCATCACAGATGATGCCAAATTTGAGGAACATATAAATGCTATAGTAAAGAAATGATCTGATCTCAGCTCATGGATTCTGCGCATTTTCAAGTCACGAGAAAAGAATGTGATGTTTGGAAGGCGCTTGTTATTCCGCATCTTGATTATTGCTCCCAGTTATGGTCACCAACAAGAAGATCAGATATACAAAAGATTGAGATGGTCCAACATGTTTTTGTCAAAAAAATCAAAGGCATGCAAAATCTATCCTACTGGCGGCAATTGAAATGTCTAAAGCTCTACAGCCTGGAAAGAAGAAGGGAATGCTACCAAGTAATCTACATCTTGTCAATTCTAGAAGGATTGGTACCAAACTTTCAACACACTGAAGGCGGACAGATGGTTGGTGGTATAAACTACTACACACCAGAGACTTGGGAGAAAGTGTTTTACCAGAGTACCCAAGCTTGGGCCTTAAAGAAGTCTGATCGCTAACAGCTTTGCTTTTCGTGGTCCAAAACCCTTCAATGGGCTTCCCAGAGAACTAAGGAAATGTACCAATTGTGCTAAGAATGTCTTCAAAACAAAACTTAAATATCTGCGTACTGTGCCTGATCACTCTCTTATTCCAGCGTATGTCCAGTTCAGGCAAGCTGAAGACCTGCATTGGACTCAACGAGTTGGATGCGTGAAGATTCACAGAAACAATATCATTTAAAATCAAGTAAGTAAGTAGTTCTGGCAAATTCATTCAATTCCAGCACGCTGGTCTTTACCAGCTTCGTTCCGATGGGTTAAGTTGTTCCACAGCAACGATTTGATGAATTAAAGTTGTTAAAAAATGTTTTTTTCAAGCATTGTAGCAAGCGTCGCAGAAATCTATTAGAAAACGAATACTGAAAACAGCATTGAAAAAGAACGTCCTGTTTTCAAATATTGACTCTTTCCTGACACAGGGTATATTTAGAATACCTTAAATGCCCCTCTTAGCAACGGGAAACTCTTGTAAAAAAAACTGTCAGAAAGTGACAATTTCTACGCTTTTTTTAAGTATATAAATCAAATTTGTTTTTTCCGAGCTCTTGTTAAAGGTAACAGTTTAAAACCTTTTCATAATGCACTGAAGTACTTGAAGTTTTCCGAGTTGATGCTGGCCAATTGCTCTACAACTCGGCTGATTTCGAAATGTGTCATGTCTCTATCAATATTGTGGTTACCGTTAGATAATTAAAATAATATGAAGCAGTAGAGAGCAATGGAGAGCAAGTAAACAATTTTTTTAATTTGATCTTGCATCATAAGTATAACCCCCTGTGTGTTGATAGCCGAAAACTAAATTCATAACTTTACATTATGCTGCTTGAGTTCTTTAGAAAAATATATGAAATTTTCAGGTTTCCTTAGTAACCAGTTGTCATGGCAACTGACAGATATCTTTTATTTCAAATTGTAATGGGATTTAGATATACTATTACATGAGATATGTATGAATGTAAAATATTTGTTATTTCAAGAAAAAATATTTTTACGGGGCTTCCCCCTTCAAGTGAAAATTTCATTGCAACAATTTTAAGTGAACATAATACCAACAAATAAGGGTACTTACTCGAAGATTATTTCTTACCGTAACCTTAGCCGGAATAACCAACAAGTACCCAAATAAAGTAGCAAGATATAAACGAGACTTGCATGGGCAAGTTAGCTCGAATTAGTATTAGACTGTACACATCTATCGTCTTTAACCAGCCTAAACTTCTCGATTAAAACCTTTTTATAATTGTCTGAATTGAACGAGGCATAGTCTGAACCTAATCCTCACTAAGCCAAACAAATTTAACAAGGTCTACAACACAAACGTTTAGCTGTTTATGGACATATTAGTACATACCATAAAAAACTCACTAGGGTTTATTTAAAAACTATTTCAAAACGTACTCAAACCACCAGACGCTTTAACACTGTTATAAAAGAAAAATGAGATGTCGAGATTTATATTTTATATTTCATATTTATATTTATATTTATACGTTACATTCATGTCAACGTTATCATCAGAAAATTGCAAAACGTGGAAAAAATACAAAAAAAGATAAGGAAACATAATAAAAATTATTTCTACAAAATACCTGCCAGTTATGATAATGTAAATCGTTTGATACCAAATTTAAACTAATTTTAATATCATCAGAAAAGCAATCAATCTCTATTAACACAATGTAAACACGCTGTGCTGTTTTCTCAGAAGGTTATTGTGCCATGATATAACTAACTTGATGACGTTGCTGAGAAATTAGAAAAAAACAACAACAATCGTTTCAGGCAGATGGCACGCATCATCAGATGACGACATCAGATTTGTCATACTCGAAATGTTGAAAAATATGTCTCATTCTTTCAAAGGTTTTTATAAGACTTTCCTACGAGAAGTTTAATGTTGATGAAGTGAAATTGTCCATTGAACCTAATCCAAGTGATGAATATTTATATCCCGGGTTCGACGAAGTTGTACATTTGTAAACAACGAACCAAATAATTTCGGACGCGCTTTTTTTATAAGAACCCGTAAAATCTGACATGAGGCTGGCTGTTCTTATTTTTTGAGCCTTTTTCAGCCTGAATTGATCTTATTTTGTTCTTGGCCTTAAGAACACGGTTTTACTTTTTAGCCTCATTTTGTTTTTTGTTATTTATGGAACTTCCAGTAAAATAAAAATAAATCTTTTTTAAAAACAACTGGTGAAAAGCATGGTTGCTGTTCGGTAATGACCCATTCGTACACTTCAATTGAAGCTGGAAAAAAGTAAAAAACAATAAACTTCTCAACCATTTACCAATGAAAGAATTCACGTCATCAATTCACATCGGTGATGACTCGATATGAGTATGCTAGGTGAAAAAACAAACTTCTAAACCATTTGCCAGTAAAGAGAATTCACATCGTGAGTTGTTCTTATCATGAATTGTTCTTATTTTATGAGGAAAATTGAGGCTCAGGCTGTTCTTAATTTTTGGAGTAATGATTTGAGTCTCAAGTTGTTCTTATTTTGTTCTTATTTTCTTCTCAAATCTGAGGCTCGTGGTCTTGTAAAATTGTTCTTATATAAAATAAAGCATGTATCGCTTGTAATGTTCAATAATGAAGAGTGGGGTTCAATTTAAAAATGATGTAACGTTAGGGTTTTTTTCTATGATTAACAAAAAGTCACCAAAATTGCGAAAATGTTTTCATTGTCTGATAAAACTTTGCTTCAAGCTGATAAAAGTCGCGTACATTAAAGGTCGCGGGACGCCATTTTCTAAAAATTTTGAATGTGCTTTTTTCATGGGTTCGGAAGAACCCTAACCTGAATTTTGTATAAACATTCCATGATCAAATGCAAGTAAGCGGATAGAAAACATATAACATTGGAGTACTTCACTGTTTTTGACTGACCTCAATGTATAAACCAGCTATCAGCTAGTTTCCAATGCACAAAAACCTTTACAATCTGCCAACACACGCTTTTTTTTATAAGAATAGCTTCTATAAGAACATCAAGGCGAAATTTGCCTAATTTGTAAGAATATCTTAAGCTGTCTTCATAAATTCGCAACATTATTGTATATTGTGTACATGTGGCATTGTCACGGAATCCTATTTGGAAAGTAATAAGAATACTTCACCCGCAACGAAATTCCACTATGTTTATAAAAAAAACGTGCAATTGTTTATCTATTTATTTATTTATTCACGAATATTTAACCAGGATAATCCGTCAGTTATAATCATAAAATGAAAATACTGTTGTCAAGGGAGTTCTGAAAAATAAATAAATAAATAAATTAAATTTTGTATAAACACTCCATGATCAAATGCAAGTAAGTTGTGGAAACGTTTGTTGTATAACATACGAAAGATTAAGCAAACAAATTCATTGCTATTCAAATGTTATGCTATTGGTAACCAGGGTTACATTCGTTTAGGGTGATTCCCCTAATGTCGGAACAATTGTGCAAGGGTAACTCCCCATTACGAAGAAATAAAATATTAATTAACCTTTAAAATAAAAATACCTAGAATAACTAATTATAAAGCAAACGTGGTCGAAACGTTATGAATGACAATTCGTAGAGAATTTCTAAGAAATTGCAAAAAATAATGTACATTTTGTTAGACATAAGACATCCTGCAAATCTGTTTCAAAGAGTTTCTTAAAAAAGTGGAATTCACAGTTTCGTGGTAGATTACATTAAGTTACTGAAATTTCCAACTGGTATTATATCAAATCTGTCTGTCAACACATAGATTTGAGAAACGCAGTTTAAAGAAAAACGGTTAAGACGCATGCGCAATTAGTGAAAACCACACAAAAAAATTGTTGTTTTGGCTCATGCAACTTGCTCTTGGAATGCAATGCCTTGGCGCAATTATCACTTATCTCATTGCCCGACAAAACATGCTGAGTCAATGACATAATGCGAAATGTGTGGTGTAAGTGTGGTGTAAATAGTAATTTTCCTAACCCTAATAAAACTTCCAGATTCTCCTTTTATGTCATTTCTTTGATGTGCTGTGTTATCACTTCCTAAGTACAAATATTATATGGCTTGGGAATATTTCATGATTCTCCTGAAAAAAATACCTAAAGATAAAATATTAAAGAGTTAAAACCGTTATCAAAAAATGAGAAACTCTTTGCAGTGCATGTTTACACATCTAAACACGAACAAGACACTAAGCGAAACAGAAGTAGCTATATATTGGTTCGGCATTTCAAAAAAAGCCTCTGTCCAAAATATGAAAAGAGATGCATAAAGAAACAAATTTTGTAAAGTGTTCATGATTGCAATAAAAAAATGGTGACTATATACAAAGAAAAATGTTAGAAAAAACTTATATATAACGTTTAGATAACGTTTACTGTTGCTAACATTTTACATAACAAAGATTACTCTTCATCATCACATTTGTTCCAAATTGATTCGTGAAATTCATCCAATAATTGTTTCGCTCCTTGACCAAACGGAATTATTGCACTGGCAAAGATCGAAACCCCCACTTTTCTTAGAGTGTTCCACGCCACATGTTCGAGTAAGTATTTTGATCCCAAAGCACCAAGCGTCGCCACCAAGATGCCAAGATTACAGAGAAACAGACCAACTTGTAACCAACCGTTACCCTTTGCTATCTTTGTCACTAACTGCCATGCAATATTCAATGCATCTAATAAATTTTTTTTGTCTTTTATCTCTTTTGCAAACCCTTCCATAGAATATATCAAAGTTTGCCCTTCTTGTGTTTTAGCAAGTTCATAAAATGTCTGCCCGAAGTTTTTTAAGTGCTGCTGTGCAAGGTGGTTGTTTTCAAAAGATGAACCTTTGAGTAGTTCCTGAATCGTATCAACAAGGTTGATTGCAGTACCAGAACTAAGTCTGACTGACTGGTCTCCCATTCTTCAGTGATTTTCTTACGATCAATATATATGTAACTTGCAAGAAGAGTGTAATATAAACATTAAAATGTTTTTAGTTTTTTATAAATATAATTCCCTAACAACAAGGTAAAATCCCGTTTCTAAGAAATCTTTTGAATAATTAAAAATATGAATAGAACTATTCAAAACATGAAGAATTAGTGACATAAAAACATTATTATAACACTTTCAAATATTTATGGAAATTTTGATAATTCATCTCACAATGATTCAAAAGATATTTTGAGATACGGATACGATTTTGAATTTTATTTCATAAAATCTCCATAAGATATAACAATGCATTCTTCCAACTATGTGCTCCGTATCAACTCCGCAGAGCTCATTTTCCACCTCTACCAACACATTCCGAAGAGGCTTCGTTATACTACGGTCTTCATATTTTTCATCGAGTTACATCTAAATATATCATTTGAATCATTGAATAAATATTCTCGTTTTCCTACGTTATGGATAATATGAATCCTATTGATGGCGAAAGATCAAGAGAGGTCGAAGTGACAGCAACGCCCGATGTTTCCAATCCTACGAACGATTCGGTGGGTCCACAGGCAATTCTCATCAACACCCATCCCACACATGAATCAGTGGGACAACAGGCAGTGACAGGCTCACTAGAGAGCTCAGCTGTACTGAGGGGAAGGAAACGTAAGCAAAATCGCAGAAATCAAGGAGGTCGAAGAAAAGAAAGAGATCTTCTTCCAGGTCATCTTCATCGTCATCGACATCAGACGACAGTGGTAGTGAGGACGACAATGTCAATCTAAACGCTTCACAATTAGATTGAAGCAAGATCAATACAGATGGTCACTGACAGAAAAAATGGCCAAATATGCCAATCACCAGATAAACCCCTATATTCCTGAAAAAGAAATTAAGGAAAGTCTTTTGGAGAGAATCCCCATTCCAGATAATCTCCAAAAACCCCGTGTGCTGGATGACTTTGCAAAGGTTTTGATTAAAGAACCTACAAAAAATTGGGACGAGATCCTCTCTAAGTCACAAAATCGTCTCACTCAAGTGTTCGCCCCACTGGGAACACTTTGGTCCAAAATGGAGAGGTATTTGGAACCTCTGAAACCAATATCTTTACCGACTGGTAGCCTTGTGGTAGAGTGCTCGCTTCCTGTTCGGGAGGTCGCGGGTTCAATCCCCGACCGAGTCATGCCAGCGACTATAACAGTGGGAATCAATCCTTTCTGCTTAGCACTCTGCAAGAGAGTAGGAATGATGTCTAGGGTGGTTGTCTAGTTGAGCGGTTCCTGTCATTACAGGTTCTGTAGCCCAAATGGGGGCTTTAAATGCTCTAGGACCTCCTTCGCAGGACCCTCATTGATAACAGTACCTTACGGAACTGAAGAGGCTATCCTGGGTAAACATTAGTAAATAAATAAAAATAAATAAAATCTGGGGAAGGATCCATGACGGATACAACAGAGGTAAAAAGTAGTAAAAAGTTTATTTGCAAAGGAAATTTCAAAAGTACCATTGGCAGGAAGACTAAAATACTTCCAGCAAGAATGGAAAAAACTGACAAACGACCCAGAAATCCTAACAACGGTGGAGGGCTGGGAAATATCTTTTGTTACTAATCCAATGCAGGATTATGCCCCTCAACCAGTAAAACTTTCAACCGAGGAAACCAAAAAGGTGGAAACAGAGATACAGGAGATGCTGGGGAAAGGAGCGATACAGAAAGTCCTACCTTGTGCCCATCAGTATGTCAGCAATCTATTCCTAGTGGGAAAAAAGGATGGAGAGAACAGACCTGTGGTCAATCTAAAGCAATTGAACTCTTACCTTCCCTACGAACATTTAAAAATGGAAAATTTAACCCACTCTTCAGAAGGGAGACTACATGTGCAAATTGGACATCAAGGACGCCTATTTCTGCGTACTTCTAGGGAAACGATCCAGAAAATATGTGAGATTTCGTTTTACAGGAAACCTATACGAGTTCATTTGCACCTGTTTTGGCCTAGGTCCAGCCCCACGGGTATTTGCCAAGCTTTTGAAGGTCCCAATTGCTCTATTGCGAAAGATAAACATTCGCATTATTATTTATCTGGACGATATGCTTATAATGCACCAGACAATTTCAGGTTTAGTAAGGAGCAGGGACACAGTGATTTTTTTCAGGAACATCTTGGTTTTGTGATAAATCAGAAGAAATTGGTTTTCAAGCCGACTCAGGAAATAGAATTTTTAGGGCTATTAATCAATTCAATAACTATGAGCCTATCCCTGACTCAAGAGAAATTGGACAAGATTTCCAAGGAGTGTTGGGAGATGTACAAAAATCCTACAATGTCCTTTTTAGATCTGAAAAAGCTCATAGGGAGACTTCGTTCCACAATTCAAGCAGTTCTTCCTAACCAGTTGCAGTACAGGTACTTGCAACGAATTCAGACCCAGGCTCTTTGCTTAAATCAGGGTTGCCACCACACAGTAAAATTGGACTGGAGAGCCAGGGAAGAACCTTTATGGTGGGTGGTGAATTTACAGGTCTCCAATGGAAGGAAAATACTCCCAGAGGATTCTCAGTTGACAATTCAGACAGATGCATCCAAGAAGGGGTGGGGAGCCTATGCCCGGAGCATACCACTAGGGGGACCTTGGAATGCAGAAAAAAGGTCCTTTCACATAAATATTCTGGAACTTTTGGCAGTGAAGTATGCCCTCCTATCATACACCAAAAGATTCGAGTCAGTGAGGTTCATTCACTTTTAGATAAACAACACAACAGCTCTTTCATATCTACTGAAAATGGGGGGCACACGTTGTGTGGAGATGACCAAAATAGCAAAAGAAGTTTGGTCATATCTGCTGCAAAAGTCGATCACAATTACAGCAGAATCACTCCCCAGTGCTATGAATTACAAAGCGGACTGGGAATCTCGGCACACAGTGGACAGCTCAGATTGGAAGCTGTCAATAAGAGTGTTCCATCAAATTTGCCAAAAGTTAGGCATCCCCAATATAGACCGGTTCGCTTCAAGAGTAAACAATCAGCTTCAAAGGTGTTACTCTTGGAGACCGGATCCATACAGTCAGGGGACAGATGCAATGCAACAGGATTGGACAAGAAAGTTTCCTTACGCATTTCCCCCATTTTGTATGATAAGTGCTACTCTGGCAAAAACGAAAAGGGAGAAAGTAGGTCAAATGATAATTGTAGCACCAGCATGGCAGTCACAGCCATGGTACTCACAACTCATTCAAATGTCAATTCGGAATCCAGTTCTTATTCCACATCATCAAGACTTGCTGGTGAATCCCCAAATGGAAGTACACCCACTAGCTCAGACAAGAAAACCGCAGTTGGTGGCATGGCTAGTTTCAGGGATAGCTTGCAGAGTGCAGGTCTATCAGAATCAGCTAGCGATCTTGTCCTCCACTCCAGGAGAGCAGGTTCTTTGTCAAATTACGAAACGTTTTGGCGACTCTGGTCTGGCTGGTGTAGTAAACAATCGATTGATCCTATTCGATGTCCTATAACTGATATTTTGAATTGCCTCTCATCCTTGTATGATAATGATTGGCTTATAGGACGAAAAATAACCATAGGTCAGCTTTATCGGCATACCATGAGGTGGTCGATGGTAAAAGTATAGGAAAGCACCCACTTGTTTGTTCTCTTTTAGCGGGGGTGTTCAATAAAAGGCCGCAAAAACCACGTTTTACTCAGGTTTGGAGTGTAAATGATGTTCTGAAATGTTTTCATTCCCAGGGCGAAACAGATTTGTTACCCGACAAAGATTTAGCCCTAAAATTGACAATGCTTCTATCTTTATCATCGGCTTGCAGGGCTTCAGCAATTCACCACTTGGATATACGGTATATGGTAAAGGGGAGGGTTGTTATGTCTTCTCCTTTGACAAATTACATAAAGCTTGAAGAAAAGGCAAATCTCCACCACAAGTTGCATATTTTGCATACCCAGAAGACAGAATCTTGTGTGCAATCACTGCTTTGGAAGAATACTTAAGAGGTTTGAGCAATGGCGGAACAATAACAAAACACAGTTGCTACTTAGTTTTATCAATCCACACAAGGATGTTGTCTCTAGCACAGTTTCAGGCTGGCTCAAAAAACTCCTCCAGTTAGTAGGCATTGATACAAATGTTTATAAGGGACATTCGACTAGGGCAGGATCAAGTTCCATGACAGGTCTGAAAGGTCTATCTACTCAAGACATCATAGAAAGAGGGTGTTGGTCGAATGAGTCCACCTGGCAAAAGTTTTATAACAAGGACATAAACTCTTTAGCCCAAGTGTATCAGGAAAAATTGATGTCAAATTGAGCTTTGAACAGAGGTGGCAAACGAGCTTCGCGGAGTTGATACGGAGCACATATTTGGAAGAATGCATTGTTATATCGTACGGAGATTTTATGAAATAAAATTAACCAATTACGTAAGGGCGCAAAGCGGCCGCAATGTAATTGCGATTTTATGAATAAAATCGGAGTTGTTTTGATCTGGTTGTTACGATCTAGCCTATATCAATTGTGATTAGTCTAATTCAGATCTTCTTTATTTTTACCCGTAGGAAAAATGGGAAGGGGCGAATGCAAAATAGATTAAAAAGGTGTGCATAAAGGCAGTATTAAAATGATAACAATGATAATGGCAAGTCGGACTATGAGGGCTGGATACTCAGTTTGGAGTATTTGAATCATGCACGGTTGATATCCGTTGCAGCTGATGGAACCGTTAACCATGCTCTCCTTGCTAATGATGGCACAAAAAAAAAAAAAAAAAAAAAAAAAAAAAAAAAAAAAAGGAAAAGAACAATAATAGCAACATCAACAGAAACTCGCTTTCCACGGAGCTTCAACGGAGCACATAGTTGAAAGAATGCATTGTTATATCGTACTCCGATTTTATTCATAAAATGGCAATTACATTGCGGCCGCTTTGCGGCCTTACGTAATTGGCTAATTATGAATGGATGTATTTTCTTTCACGAGAATTGACATTTTGACGAAGTACCATGCCAGACATGAAAGACACCGCAGACGCATGTATTTAGACGGTGTGGTCTGTATATCGAAAAGGCAAGATACCTGGGTTCAAGGTTAAGTTTGGTTTCTAATAAAAAAAGTTATCGTGCGATCGTCGTGAAACAAATGTTGTGCGGCTTGTCCCACGACTGCCTTGTTTCCATTACACGATGTCGCGTGGTTTGTTTAAAAATTATTGGTGGAAAATTCTAAATATTATTACAAAATGGACAAGCGTTTGCTGTTAACTTGTTAACTTGTTTTAAAACGTAGAAGAAATATGCAGAAAAAGAGAAAGCACTCTTTCTGGGTTCGCAGACTCTTTAAAAGTCGTTCTGTAGCAGGAACATACCACACGTTAGTACCCGAATTCAGATTGCATGATCGTGAGTTGAGTTTTTTCTTCTAAAGTTGACTTTTGAGCAAAACGCAGACGGAAAAAAACATGTTACCAACAACACATTTGTTGCAGGATCTTCCACATGTTGCACGACAAATGTTTTCATTACTTTGGAGGACTGTAGTACGACTAGAGTGTGACGATCGGACAATAAAATTTCTATATTGGAAAACAAGCTTCAGAAAATAATATGACAATAACGAACAATTAAAAAAATGCATGGTTACGTGAGCCTTACGAAATTTTGTTTCCGACCCAAGACAAACAAACGCCACCGGGACAATTTTTATTGGATTGAGGATATATAACATCGGCCAGATAGCGCCAAACAGTAGCGGTAAATGCGCTTACCACACACATGCTTTCGAAAGTTTAATTAAAATGAGAAGAGAAGCAGGATCAAAAAATTATGTCTGATAAGATTTATTAATGACAAAAGGATTTATCTAATTTCAAATGTTAGAATATTTTCAGCATCTGAAATAACTATTTAAATAATATTCATTTTTCAATAGCAGATAATCAACCATTCTTTTTATATACAGGCATGGGGAATCCAATTAGGACTGTCATAACGTATACAATTTACAATATACAATCACGTGGCAAAAATAAAAAGCCGAAACAAACACCATTCCTGAATCGTAAAAGATTGGGAATAGGGAGTTTGAATATTTTCTATAAGTGCTTGTAGGAATTTAATGGAATACCCACAGGAATATTCATTTCAGCCATTGCTTTGCACTCTCCCGATATAGGTACATAAATATAGTTATGATATTATAAATATAATTATGATAAATATATACAATTGTCTAAAAATGTGTTTTTTAGGAAGAACTCTGACCTGACTTCAATTAAATTTTGTATAAAAATATATACTATATGCAAAAAAACTGCAACTCACGCTTTTTTATAAGAACAGCTTCTATAAGAATATCATGAAAAGTTTCAAAAGTTTTAGTGACATCATAGATCCTCTCTCCCAAAAACGTTTGCCAAAACTTTTCGTCATCTCATCGCCAATATCGCGGCCCCCAAAAAGTGTCAGACTTAAACTTCGCGTTCGATTTGGGTCTCATTGGTAAGGCATTGGCTTTACCACACTGATGTCGCGCTTGTTTTATCATACTTAATGTTTTGTGCTTTTACCAATACATATTATTGTTGAATATTATCAGAAGCTAGATTTTGTTCTTGAATTTCTGTCAAGAGAAATCGATTGTCTATTGTTTATTTACACTCCTCACTAGTAAAACCAACAGTTAAATGAATAGTTCTTAAAAACCCATTTAACTGTGTAATCGGCTGTTTTTAAGTAACCTTGTTACCAGAGCTATTTTCGCTTTTGAAAAATAAAAAAGCGACACCCCATATTTTTCAAAAGTGAAAACACGTCCCGGGAACGAGGTTGGTTTAAGCGCCATTTCGACTACGCATGGATTCCTTTCGTTTTTAAATTTTTGAAGCATGGGGATCTTAAAACTGAAATTTTTACAATGTGTGGTATTAAGGTTATTATAAAGTGTGGCAGGTATTACAAAGTGTGGAAAGTATTACAAAGTGTGGCACAACAGGGATGTGTGGAGGCTTGAATATCTAAAAAATCTGTTGTTGTTGCTTTTGTGCCGCTACCATGTGATGTTCTGACTCTGTTATCAGCGGAAAGTTTGAAATGGCGAGTGATAAATCGTATGTCGTAGGGGAACTGAAACTTGATTGCTAATATTAACTGTATTTTCAGAACTCTGAGAGGTGCCTAGCAAGGAAAAATATTCTTGAGTTATTATAGGGTTAAATAGGTTTAAAGTGCCTGGACTGTCGACGTGGCAAAGGAGAAAAACTATTAAACACGTTGGTAAACTTTCTTAGACGAACACTTCACGTTGTTAAAAGTGAGTGTTTCAGAACTCAATACCTGCTATAAATAAGGTCTGGAAGTTGTAACTAAGTTGAAAGGTATCCTTGATCACCATAGGTTGCATTTAAGCTTATTATGGCGACACTTTGCACTTTCAAGCAGCACTTGGATAGAAGTCACTGCAGTAAACAGACTGAATTTGTTATCATGTAAGTATTCCTTTCATATCTGATGGAATAATTGTCTTTTCAGTTCAAATTGGTATCAAATTGATGTATTGGTAAGTTATTGGCTATATTTATAGGGACATTTCACAAGAGAAACTATAAAGTTTGTATGCTCTGTATGTGTCGTTGATGTATGATGTATAATGGACGGTACCAACCCTAGCACATTTGTTTCTGGATTTTGAACTAAAAGTTATTGACCTTCTTAGATAACTATACTAAGATAGAATACTTCACCCTCACCGAAATTTCACTATGTTTATAAAGAAAAGCGCATAATTGTTGTGGAAACGTTTGTTGTATAACGTACGAGGATTAAGTAAACAAATTCATTGCTATTCGACTGTTATGCTATTGGTAACTAGGATTACATTTTCTCAGGATGGACCACCTAATGTTGGAATAAATGTGCAAGGGTTATTCCCCATTAAGAATAAATTAAATTTAATTAAAATAAAAATATCTAGAATAACTAATTAGAAAGCAAACGTGGTCGAAACGTTATGAATAACAATTTCTAAGAAATTGCAAAAAATAATGTACATTTTGTTAGACATAAGACATCCTGCAATCTGTTTCAAAGAGTTTCTTAAAAAAGTGGAATTCACAGTTTCGTGGTAGATAAAAGTAAGTTACTGAAATTTCCAACTGGTATTATATCAAATCTGTCTGTCAACACATAGATTTGAGAAACGCAGTTTAAAGAAAAACGGTTAAGGCGCATGCGCAATTAGTGAAAACCACTGAAATGATTGACATGTTAATGTTGTTCACACTGAAAATTTCATGGGTAGGTATATACATATAATAGACGGTGCAGATACTGTGTTGTTTTTGTCTCTTCCTGTCAAGCAAGCAAGGAAAAATCGAGAACAATTAAGAAGACAACTGATAAAATAATTATAGAGATTTTATATTTATCTAACCTCAAAGCTGGCAGAAAAAATTATAATTTTGGCTCATTCAACCTGTTCTTGGAATGCAATGCCTTGGCGCAATAAGTATTTTTTAGTTACTTCCCTTATCACTTATCTCATTGTACGACAAAACATGTTGAATCAGTGACATAATGCGAAATATGTGGTGTAAGTGTGGTATAAATAATAATTTATCTAATCCTAACAAAACTTCCAGATTCTCCATTTATGTCATTTCTTTGATGTGCTGTGTTATCACTTCAGAAGTACAAATATTATATGGGTTGCGAATATTTCATGATTCTCCTGAAAGAAATACCTACATATTGGTTCTGCATTTCAAAAGAAGCCCCTGTCCAAAATATGGAAACGAGATGCATAAAGAAGCAAATTTTGTAAAGTCTGCATGATTACAATAAAAACATGGTGATTAGCTATATACAAATAACTGTTAGAAAAAGTATAGATAACGTTTAGATAACCTTTCGCTAACATGAGCATGGGTTTCAGGGGTTCCTTCTGCATAACAAAAGATTAGCCATCATTCCAAAAATTGACTCCAATCTGGTTCTTTAAATTCATTCCGTATCTGTATTGCTGCTTGACCAAATGGAATTACTGCACTGTAAAAGATCCAAACTCCCACATTACGTAGAACATTCCATGCCATATGTTCGAGGAAGTACTTAGATCCCAAAGCACCCAGCGCCGCCACCAAAATACCAACGATACAGAGAAATAGACCAACTTGTAACCAACCATTGTCCTTATAGTCCAAGAGCCAGTGACATGTTTGCCTAACCCATTTGGCACAGAAGGTTTGACATCACCAACGGACACTAAGTATCAGTTAAAGCATTTTTAACTCGGTCAGCTGCTCCCGCTGTGGGGGGTCTGGTTCCCATGGACCCCCTAATTCCCCAAAAATTTACATAAAGGTAACCCATTCCGTAAATGGACATAAATTGCAGGGAATAAAGTACTTGTTTAATGACTTTGAAAAATTTAATAACTTACCAAAATATCCGGGGGTAAGGCTGGGTCAGCTGCCCAGCAAGAACCCGAAATTTTGCAGCAGCTAAACCCATCTGGTAAATGGCTGAAATTCTGCTTAGAGAAAGCCTATGTGATGACGAGATAATTGGTCAAAGAACTTACCGAAAAATCCGGGGGTAACAGCTGGTCAGCTGGCCTTGATTATTTCTGTGACGTCACCTCAAAGGGTTAACACTTTCTAACCCATAACGAAAATGGCTGAAACTTTGCACGGTGGAAGCTTATGGTATAAAGTAACCATTGGACCAATAGCTTACCAAAAATTCCGGGGGTGAGTGTGGGTCAGCTGTCCTCAGTTATTCCCATATTCCGAACTTTCTGGAAGTAATAAAAACTTTTCTCTATTCCACGAAATTTACAAAAACGAGCGTTTGATTTTGAAACTTACAACGCTGTTTAATTTGCTTCTGATGTATTTGCTTCTGAAACGTTCGATTGAGCAAAGATTAAAAGAATTGTTTTCAAAAGATGTACAATAATAATAATTGTATGTAGTTTATGTAATATAGTGTAGTATGATTTGTACTTTTCCCTGGGATGGATGTAACTCAAGACCAAACGAAAATGATGGTATGTAAATTTACTTATTTCTAGTTTTATTTTAAGTGTTTGTCAGTCTTCAGATTTCTAATATTGGTAGATGATACATGTAAGCATAGAAAATTTAAATCATGGAGAGAGCAGCATTCACATTTAAGTTGATTCATTCTTCCTTTTTAAGAAGTCTTAAGGAAAAATACGTAACATAAATTTACTTAAATGTGACTACCTTCTTAAGTGCGCCGTAAATTTAATGTATTATCTGAAACCAAATAAAATTTACTTGAATGTGAATGCGGCTGAATAATAAGAGTTTGCACTGCACCAATGTCGATGTTACAGATATGACGATTTTCAATTTCAGAAAATACAAGAATAAGAATCATGTTTATTTAAGTACCAAAAGTTCATAAGTGCACGTATATTCTCTAGGTCATGACGGCAGTATTGCACAGGCCAGCGACAACAACCATCTGAACGAAAATAGAAATGGCAGTAGTAAGAAAAAAGGTAACAATAAAAATCTGAAATACACAATGAATGACAAACCTTTCACACCCATAACAGAGAAAACAGTTTGAAAAATCACCACTTATTGAACTTAACACATGTAGTCATTTGGAAATTCATATTATTTTTCAAATGTTTTTGTCGTTTACAGGGTTTTTTAACCCACTGATGTTTCTTACCCTTTGGAAATAACAAAAACTACTAGAATAATACAACAAGAGTTCTAGGCTGCTATGTGCAAAAATCTCGGATGCTTCATTTCACAAAATCAAAACTTGTGAATATTTTGCACAATAAATTTAACAAAATTAAATCTTTTTTCCATGCAAAAAATAAAATCAAAACGTTTTTATTCCATCGTTTAGGCAGTGTTTGCTGTTTGCATGATCGAAGAATCAGGCAAACAGGCAGCTCAGGCAAAGAAGATAATAAGGATGACGACGTCATTTTGTTCAACAGAGATTCCTTACGAAAATGCCACATTGTATTGAAAATTCGTGCTGATGCCCAGCTCAAACATTGCAATTTTAAGTTACCAGATGAAATAAACGAAGACATTGGATATCACATTGTTTGCTACAGAACATTTGTTGCTTTACCATCTAAGCATAGAGATAAGCTGAAAGAAATGTTAGAAGAACAGCCAGTGCCGACTGAAGCAAAACCAAGTCAAGTCTCTGGATTCACAACGAGATCAAAAATCAGTGGTCCGAAACCATCATCTACCACCGGTGTATTTCCATCAGTTTGCTTATTTTGTGGAAGATCTAGAAAAAAGATTCAACGGACAGAACAGAAACTGGTACTAGTAACAACTGAAGAAATGGAGGAAAACATCAAAAGGTATGCTGAAATCAAAAAAGATTCTATTTTATTAGCAAAGATAACTGGCGTCAACTTCTGCGTTAAAGAAGTTAAGTATCACAATAGTTGCAGATTAAAGTACAAAAAAGAAGCGGAAGTAATGATGGATGCAGACAAACAGTGCTGCGATGTCAATGTTCAACAGAGAAGTAGCTGGCATAAAGAACGAGAGATTCATAAAAAAGCATTTGATGGTCTTAAGTATTTCATTGAAGAAACTGTCATTTTGAAGCGACAAGTTGCGCTTATGACTGATGTGAATGCCTACTATCAAGCATTGATACATGAGATAAGTGGTTTTGAGTTCCCCGAAATTACGCCATCATCACAAAAGCTCCTTGAAAAGATAAAAAAAGAGATGGATGGGAAAGTTCGTTCCGCAAAATCAGTGAAAGGAAATATAATTTTTAGAACAGAAATGACAGTGGAAGAAGCATTTAATTCACAATCAGTCAGCAGCAAGTCAACAAGTCTCAAGACTAAATTGCGAGAAGTTGGATTTCTTTTACGAGAAGCTATAATGGAAGCTGAAGTCACACCATTACCTGATAATTTGACAACTGCTGATATTGCAAAGGGTGAAGTTGATGTACCAGAGGTAGTCCATGAGTTCCTTCAGCTTGTAATTTCGGGGCCAGATTTTAGAAGACGCAGTGCAGCAAAAGCGAGAAGAACAAACTCTATTGCACAAGATCTGGTCTTCGCTGCAACATCAGGAAGAAAAAAACCAAGAAAGCACCTTCAACTTGGTTTAGTATTGAAAACTCTAACTGGCAGCAGAAGAATTATTGAATTAATGAATCGCATGGGTCATTGTTCGAGTTACCACACTGTTGTTGAACTAGAAACTGAAATGACATTTGAAGCAAGAAAGCGAAATGTTAGTACACCGTTTGGAATGGATTTGTTGAGTACTGTTGGAACAGGAGTAGCCTGGGATAATTATGACCGATTTGTGGAAACAAGCAGCGGTAAAAACACCCTACACGACACTGTGGGTATTGCTTACCAAGTAGCTCCAGTAGAAGAAGTTGTTGACCTTCAAGTTGCTGAACAGTCTCATGAAGATGAACATACAGTTGGTGGTATGAAAAAGGTTGAACAAACAGGAATGACTTTGGTAAGAAAGCGGAAAAGACGCGTACTTGAGGCTTCCGGGCTGAGTATTCAACCCTATCGAAAGAAACCAAAGATGAAAGGCGCATCATTGTTACCTGAAGATGATCACAAAAAAGTACCTACGGAAAATGCTACTTCAAGAATAGATGACTCATTGTTTAAGGACAAGATGTGGATGATTGATGTGCTCACCAATCCTGAAAAGTCAACGCCTATGTGGGTAGGATGGAACGCGCAGAGAGATTTGCAAGTTCAGCAAAGTCAAAAGATCTTTTACCTGCCACAGATTAATCAATCCCCAACCTCAAATTCAGTGGTCGTAGAGACAATGAGAAGATCGTTGAAAATTGCAGAAGAATGTCAACGTGAGTCTATAGCAGTTACATATGATTTAGCGATTGCAAAGGTCGCTCTACAAATACAGTTTGAAGAAAGGCCAGTATTTGACAAACTGTTCATTCACTTAGGGTCATTTCACATTGAAATGGCTCTCTTTAAAGCATTTGCAAAAGTCTTAAACGAGTCTGGTGGACCACAATTTTAAACGAATGCGAAGTATTGGCTCAAGGCTCACTTTCTACTTTCGTTGGTAGCTCAATAAGCTACAAACGCGCCAAACGACTGCATGAGCTTCTAGCACTTGCTCTTGAAAGTTTACATTTTGAGCAGTTTATTAAAAACAGAGAAGATGGAATTGAAGTGCAAGGCAGACTTGCTGCTGAAATGGACAGACTTAGAAAAGCGCAAGGAGATAGAAGATCCCGTTTTGAAAAAGGAGAAGTATCCAAAGAGCTTACTGAGTTTTATGATGAATATATCAAATATACTAAAGATACGAATGCTGGAAATCACGGAAAAACAGCTCAGTTTTGGATGAATTACATTAACATGGTCCAGGACTACCACGATTTTACAAGAAGTATCCGGCTGGGAGACTTTGAGATGTTTGTGGCTGTGCTACCAAAATTGACAAACTACTTTTTCGCACTTAATCATCACAACTATGCCCGGTGGATGGTCCGTTATCACGATAATCTGCTGAGACTTCCCGAATCACATCAAGCTGTTTATGAGGATTTTAAAAAAGGTTGGTTTGGCATCAAAAGGACCTTAAAGCTATAAAGTGAAAAGTGATAACAGAGCTTTAGAAAACATCAAGACGATGCTGAAAAACACAATGAATCCGTTTGATCAAAATGTAGATAAAGATCACCTTTACAACCTTGGAAGTGGAAAAGCTGCAAATGATGATACTGAGATGTTTTGCTGAATATCAAAAACATTGGTGATAAAGCAAGGAAAACGTTTATTGAAGAGTGCCTCGAGGACACCTCTAGATTTGAAGCACCTATCAAGAAACAGAACCTTCAGACATTTGCGACTGAATTAGGCAGAAAACGAATTAAGAAGACGGATGGAAAAGTGGTTTCAGCTTGTTTGATGAGAGATCTCTTTGGGAGTATCTTGTACTTGTCCCTTGAGAAAAAGGTAGACTTGGCAGAGGTTCTGACGTATCCATTAACTCCGTTGCCGTTATCCCTTTGTCACGTGGATGGGTTGTTTCACAAGACACCGAAATCAGCGCTTTTAAAGTACCTGGAGGCGAAAATAGTTAGTCAAGGACCATCTCATGTAGATGTTACAGTAATCGATGCGATGTTTTTCTTACATTTGCATGTAAATTTACCAGCTACGTTTGGCGGCATTGCTCTGTACCTGCTCAGAAAAATAATGGAATCTGAGGGCCAAGTTGTGCACTTTATCTCAGATAAATGGATACAACCGTCGATAAAGGATGTTGAAAGAGCATCGAGAACAACTCAAACTGGATGTATCTCATACCAAATAAAAGGAGAAAATCAAAAGCGCCCACAGAACTGGTTAGCAGTTCTTAGAAATGCCAGCTTCAAAGAATCTCTAATATTGTTCCTTATAGAGAGTTGGAAAGAAGATGTGTGTATTCCTATACTGGGCAACAAAGTTTTATTTGCGAATTATAATGACACATGTTACAAATTAAGTGTTGTTAATGGATCCATTTTTCGAGAAGAGGCACTTGAACTATTTTCAACACATGAAGAAGCAGATAGTCGCATGTTTTTTCCATATCTCATTGGTACCATCCCCATCGAATGTTGTAGTAAGAACTGATGACACAGACTGTCTCATCATTGGACTTGCGTGTAAACAATACTACCACAAAGATATCAGCATCTGGATAGAAGCTGGGAAAGACTCCGCAAATAATCTAAGATACATCAACATTAACCAGTTGTACACAGAACTTGGAACGAACATTTGTGCCGCCCTACCAGCTTATCATGCATTCACTGGCTCAGATTATACGGCATCGTTTTCAAGAAAAGGTAAAGTCAGGCCTTTAATGGTATTGGAAAAGTCGGAAGTTTTTCAAGCAGTATTTAAACAATTGAGTGGAACCACCGTTATCGATAATGACATCATGAATGCAATGGAAAAATTTGTATGCTCAATCTACGGCATGAAGAAGTTACAAGATGTTAACCAAGCAAGGTTTGAAATGTTTTTGAAGAAGTATAAACCAGAAGCTAAAGGAGATAAAAGGATATCCACTGTTAAGAAGTTAGATGCAAGTTGTATGCCTCCTTGTCGGCGAGTGTTGGAAGAAAAAATTAAGAGAGTTATTTACGTGGCTAATACATGGTTATCATCTGTATCTCCGCATCCACCACTGATTACCCCATTAGAATTTGGTTGGTCTTTAAAAGAAGAGAAGTATGAAATAGTTTGGTACAGTGGAGAATGTTGTCCAAAGTCACTGGACGTTGTAATAGAGGAAGAAGGCGATGATTGTAGTGATGGTGAAGAAAATGGTACGATAATCGTTGTTTGAAATAGAACAAACTGTCAAAGTAACTCAAGGTTTTCTATAATACGGATTACAGTTTCTCAAACTTGTAGTACTTACATTGCTGTTTTTTCTATTGTCAATCCAATATCATAAACCATTCAAAGGAACTTATGCAAAATGTCCTAGAACCATATTGGATTACACCTTATATTGAAAGGAGACTTTCTTTTTTTGCTAGATTCAGATAACGAAGAAGCTGATAGCAGTGACAGCGACAGTGATAATTGGGGAAGTGATGACGAAAATGATTAACATGTCAATGCTTAACAAGATGACAACAGGTATAAAAATGTTACAAAAACAACAAACTCTAACAGCTAAAAGGCTAAAGCTTTAAAATAAAAGTTAAGATCGTACGGATGTTTAAATTTATTCGGAAAAAGCGTAATGCTCTGCTGTGACTGAGGATTGCTTTGCTTTTATTTAGGAACTGCCGGCTCCACGGAAAGAACTTAATTTTAAAGAAGAAAACAACATTTATGAAATTTATTTGGTTTCATTTTTGACCCTTTACTCCATCACAACGAGAAAACTGTCATGCAGTAGCTTAATAAGATCTTACAGACTTTATTTGGGCTTGTCAGCTTTGTGTATTCATCCCTCCCTAATACTACTAGTTTATAGGCTTGCAATAGCATCAGCAATTACTGTAGGCAATTAACGAACATGTGTAGGAACTTTTAAGTGACGTCATATGGGAATAACTGAGGACAGCTGACCCACACTCACCCCCGGAATTTTTGGTAAGCTATTGGTCCAATGGTTACTTTATACCATAAGCTTCCACCGTGCAAAGTTTCAGCCATTTTCGTTATGGGTTAGAAAAGTGTTAACCCTTTGAGGTGACGTCACAGAAATAATCAAGGCCAGCTGACCAGCTGTTACCCCCGGATTTTTCGGTAAGTTCTTTGACCAATTATCTCGTCATCACATAGGCTTTCTCTAAGCAGAATTTCAGCCATTTACCAGATGGGTTTAGCTGCTGCAAAATTTCGGGTTCTTGCTGGGCAGCTGACCCAGCCTTACCCCCGGATATTTTGGTAAGTTATTAAATTTTTCAAAGTCATTAAACAAGTACTTTATTCCCTGCAATTTATGTCCATTTACGGAATGGGTTACCTTTATGTAAATTTTTGGGGAATTAGGGGGTCCATGGGAACCAGACCCCCCACAGCGGGAGCAGCTGACCGAGTTAAAAATGCTTTAACTGATACTTAGTGTCCGTTGGTGATGTCAAACCTTCTGTGCCAAATGGGTTAGGCAAACATGTCACTGGCTCTTGGACTTTGACTAACCGCCATCCAATACGCAATGCATCTAATAAATTTTTCTTGTCTTTTATCTCTTTTGCGAACCCTTCCATAGAATATATCAAAGTTTGCCCTTCTGGTGTTCTAGACACCTCATAAAATGTCTGCCCGAAGTTTCTTAAGTGCTCCTGTGCGATAGGGTTGTTTTCAAACGATGTACCTTTGAGTAGTTCCTGAAGCGTATCAACAGGGTTGATTGCAGTACCAGAATTAAGTCTTACTGACTGGTCTCCCATTCTTCAGTGATTTTCTTACGATCGATATGTGTAGCTTTCGAGAAGAGTGAAATATAAACATTTAAATGCAATTCTTCTTTTTTTATAGATAGTCTTAGGGTAATCCCGTAATGTTTTTTAAAAAGGTAAAACCCCGTTTCTAAGAAACCCTTTGAATAATTAAAATGAATAAACCGTTATGAATAGAACTGTGATGTTCATTGTGGTGGATGATCTAATCAATGGGAATCCCTCAGTAGAACATTAAGAAATGGGTCTGGTAAAGAGCAACTGTCAAATTTCAAATAGTAAATAAACAAGGTAAACAAATGTATGGCGATCTCGTGTCGTATCGTGTCGTGTCGTTTCGTTGTTGCTTTTGTTTTCTCACAACATTTTTAAAAGTGCATTATCTTTAAAAACAAGGTTAAACTTGAATGGAACGAAGAAATTGAATCTCCAGTTTCATAAGATAACCTGGGAAATATTTCAATAAGTTGCAATTACGTAGCAGGAAGAACACGGACATCTGAGTTGATAAAAGATATGAAAAATGTTTCCAGCATTAGATTATGATTGTAAGTAGATAAAATAGTAATACTATAACGAATATTATCAACCTCAAAACCCAGAGTCTCTTGAATCTAGACGGCGTGGTCCGTATATCGTAAAGACAAGATACCTTGGGTTCTAGGTTGGAATATAATATGACAAAAATGAATAATTAAGAAATACATGGTAAACATAAGATAGCCTGACGATATTTCGTGGTTTTCTTTGATATTATTGTCCTACAACATTCAGCAGGTATTTGGAAGAATTTGGCGACATTTGCATAAACCTAAAACAAAGATTTTGGAGATAATTGTGGCTTATTGTGTGCGTTATTATATCAATAACAGATCAGCACAATTTTAGCCTAACGAGCTGCAAATCGTTGCAGTATATACAAATTTCAGACTAGCTTCAGGAGATCAGTATCAGTTTCTCTATCAAACGAACGAGTGTAAATCCATGTGCCCTCGAATGCACCAAACTGCAAATTCTACCATAGTAAGTTTCTCTTTCGCGAACTCCTATCACAATAAGCCTCCTTGCCGGGAACCATAACACAATAAGCCTCCTTGCCGGGAATGTAGATCTGTGTTTAAAGCCCTATTTATGCTATCTCAATTTTATTTATTTATTTTATTTATTTATTCTTTATTTATGGTTGGAGTGTAAAATAGTACAATAGACTAATAAATTCCAACAGCAATGATAAAATATAAAAAAAAAATTAAAAAAAATGTATATAGATAAAACAAACAAACAAACAAACATGCATTATTTGCAATATTTGCATTTGCAATAAATTGCAGATGATTTAAGTTTACATTTAAATTTAGACAAGGACTTGTCTTGCTTTAAATCTGATGGAAGATGATTCCAGGCTAGTGCAGCACGAAAATCAAAGGAATTTGTTGCACGATTTGTTCTAGCTCGTGGAATAACCAAAGAGAGTCCTTGTCTTAGACAATGAGCTTCAGGCTTTAGAACAAAAGAATCCCACATAAACTCTGGATTTAAATGATTCAAGGATTTAAAGATTTCAATAACCAGAAGTTGGAGGTTTTTAGCATGTACTGTGATGGAGTTAGATGACGATAAAAGCTCCTCAAAGGTTGCTTCGAACCTGTCAAATCTTGCACAAAGAGCTTTATGATGAGTTCTATCAATCAAGTTATGCGCCATCTTACTACAAAACATCCACACCAGTGGACAGTAATTAAAAGGTGACATTATGTACGCCTTATACAAGTGATCTGCCTGATTTTGTGTAAGAAAACCTCTTATCCTCATCAAAGCCTTTATTTTAGAGGAGGCTTTCTTGCACATACTAGCAACATGAGGATAAAAAGATAACTTACGATCTATTGTGACTCCAAGGAGGGTGACGCTATTGGAGCCAACAATTTTGGCTGGACCTAAATCTAAACAGATATTATTATCTTCAGTCCCCAGAAAAATTGCTTGAAACTTATCAGGATTTGCTACCATGCCGTTACTCGAGAATTATTGTAATACAGAACTTAGGTCACTGTTAATTCGACGAATGATATCAGTGATATCTGAGCCGCAAACATATGAGGTGTTATCATCGGCAAAGTTGCATATGTTTTCTTGGACTGAAAAGTTATCAAAGTTGATAAAGATGTTAAATAGTATAGGTCCAAGCACAGATCCTTGTGGAACTCCAAGTAAAATCTCAAGTAAATCACTTAATGTTGAACCAATACGTACCCGATGTTTACGACCACTCAAATAGCTGTGAAATAGATTGAGTGTTTTAGTCCCAAATCCATAAGCTGCAAGTTTTGCAAGAAGGAGGTCATGTGGAAGACAATCAAAGGCCTTAGAAAGATCCATTAGCACCGCCCCTATAATGCCTGAAGTATTGAGACAAGATTGCCATTTGCGGATCATGTTAATAATGGAATGTTGGGTGCTAAAGGACTTGCGAAAACCACAAAGAAACTGAGATAACCATGTATTGATGAAAGGTTCAATTTGTTTCGCAATAAGTCTTTCAAATACTTTTGACACTACAGGTAAAAGACTAGTGGGTCTAAAATTTGCCTTGTCGGTGGTGCTGTTTTACTTATGGACTGGGATAATATCGGCTATCTTTAATTCATCTGGAAAAATTGACCTGTCAATAACCCAGCTATTAAAGATTGAAGTTAAAACGTCAGCACACTCAAAAGCACAGAGTCGCAAAGCCTTAGTAGAAATAGAACCACTGGTTGACTTACCAGGATTAAGGGCAAGAATTTCCCTAATCACCATTACATCTGTTACTGCTTTGATTTCAAACTGGGTAGCAAAGTTTAATCTTGATTTGATGGCTACAATGGATGGATGTGAAGAATATTTAGCAATAGCAGATAATACAGGATCCGAGTCGCTTGTATTTAATCCTGGAATAGTTGGAATATCTAGGCTATCAGTAATTCTATTAAAATATTGATTGAAATTGAATGATAGTTCATCTTCATTGCTTACAACTTCATTGTCCTCGACAAGCAAAATTCTCTCTTCACAGTTTCTCTGTTTTGAACTAAAAAAGGGTTTTACTGCCGTCCAAAAGCTTTTCTGACTGTTAGTGATGTCTGCAAAGTGAGATTTTTTGGCTTGCCGGTTCATGTTCACTACTAAATTTCTTTGCTTCTTGTAACAAGCTATGTCCTCAGGATCTTTCGTTTTATTGGCTATGTTTTTCAATTTTGAGCGTTTCATGATAGCCTTCCTGAGATCTTTAGTCAGATGCTGCTTGTTATTTCCACGCAGAAATTTAGTTTTGACAGGTGCATACTTATCTAAAGCGGTGGTAAAAAGTTTTTCAAAGTTAGCATAGTTATCGACATTACAATCTAAGTGGTAAGATAGTTCACTTTTAAATTTGTTGACATCAAAATATTTCCACTTCCTATAATGTATAATTTTTCGAGGCAATTTCTCATAAATTGTTTTAAGCATTGAAAAAATTAACAAATGATGATCACTCAATCCTGTCTCGAAAGTGCCAGTATTCATTAGAGATTGCTTCCTGTTGGAGATAATCAAGTCAATACAAGACCCAGACTGTGATTTCCAACAGGTTTTTTCTTTCACATGGTTATACATAGCGTTTAGTTCAAGAAAATTTACCAATTTTCCGGTTCAAGATTGAGGTCACCATTTATTATGATGTTATCGTATTTGCTATAAAATAATATTGCATTTGACAAAGTTTCTAGGAAATATTGTGACTTTTGCTTAGTTGGCTTGCAGACGTTGAAAAGTAACCATTTTTTACTTTTTAGTGTCAATTCAGCAGGGATAATTTGAATATCACTTGGGAACTTAAACTGAAACAGACGCCGGGAGGGAATATCACATTTCACAAATGTTAAAAGGCCCCCACTATTACAAGAAATATCAAGTCTGTAAGGGGTTTAGAAATTTGGAAGTTGAAATTGGGCTGTTGGGAAAGAATCATCGAGTTTTGTCTCCCCTATTGATAAGACATCAACTAGTTCCCCAACCAATAAATTCAAATTATCCAGTTTATTCCTAATAGAATTTATGTTTACATAGGACACAATAACATTTTTAGGATACTTACAACGTATAGTTCTCAAACCCTTAGAGGTGCTGTCTTCATCCAAGTTTGGTTGAATATCAAGTCACGATTGATTTTGCAGAAAATGTTTGATATTTTTTGCCAGTCTGGGTAAACCAATGTGGGCATTTAGGTGTAGCTTCTTTTTTGCAAGACAACCATCATCTATGTTTTTTTGTCGATCATTTTTAAACCATATGCATCCACAATTTTTGAGATTAATTTATTCATTTCCGTACGTTTTGGTTCAAGTCTTGGGTCATCTTTCCGTAAGCAGACGTTTGAAAGTATGATTTCTGTGTTGGGTGATATCTGTCTCACAAATTCAATGATAGTTTCTAAATTTTCTTTGGTGTTTTCAATCTTCTTGGTTAAATTATTCGTGCCGACATGGAAAATTAGCTTGTCAGGCTTCTTGTTTACCAGAGGTTTACAATAGTCAATCATGTCTTTAGATGTTGCTCCAGAAAAGCTACGTACACTGACCTGATTTGATTTTGATGAGACACCGTTTCCGTCTATTCCATTTACCATTGAGTCACCACTAACAATAACATTTTGTCTTACACTTTTATTTACTATCGCTTTATCATTAGTTTCCACTTGAAACTTAACGTGTTTTACACTTGATTTTGATTCAGATTTTGATTTCAAATAATTGTTATGATTAAGTTTCTCACCTCTGCTAATTGATCTTTAATTTTGTCCTCCAACGCTGCTTTATTACTTTCAGTAAAAGTAGATTTGTTCGGTGTATCTAGAATTTCGATATCAGGGACGGCGGAGTTCTTAGTGTTTGAATCATTTTGATCTAATTGTTCTCTAGATTTTGTAGTGGGTGTAATACACATTTGTGTAAGCTGATTTATCAAAATGTTTTCTGAACGAAGTTCCTCTCTCAAAAAATCAACTTCTTCTAGCAGAATTTTAACTACATCAGTTGAATCGTTTTCGCTACGTTCCATACGTTCAATCTTAATTTTATCAAATTCATTTTTCAAGAAACTTTCCAGTTCTCGTAAAATGTTCTTTTCCGTATTCTCTTTTAAAGTCATATCAAACATTTTGTCAATGAATTTTTCTGACTCACTCATATCTTGTTGTGTCTTGATAATTTTAATCTCTTTATTTAGCATCTGTGATACCAAATCCATCTTAAAAATAAACGACCAATACTTTCACAACTTTTATAACTTTCAAAGCTTCTTTACGAGGAGACGTCCGTTCTCTTCAATAGCGCGCTGTAAAACGTGAGTTGCACATTTTGGAATGTAGATCTGTGTTTAAAGCCCTATTTATGCTATCTCAAAACTTTACAGATCATAAAGTTTCCATTCCTGCATATAGTTCGTTATTGATTTAATACCTCAGTTCAGCGATTTACTGTTCATGCTTGATTTCTCTGTATTTATTTTTTGCAT
Organism: Turritopsis dohrnii; assembly: GCA_027922465.2. Lineage (NCBI taxonomy): Eukaryota > Metazoa > Cnidaria > Hydrozoa > Anthoathecata > Oceaniidae > Turritopsis > Turritopsis dohrnii. The sequence goes on from BQMF02000432.1 coordinate 195,943, forward strand.
TCCTGTGCACTTCTTCGCTTCTCGTTCGTTCGTGTGATTTGATCTTCATCTTTCTTGCCGAATGTGAGATGGGCGTGAAAGGCGTGAGCATTGGGTGGTGAAGAGTGAAAGGTGGGAGGAAAGATGTGCTTCTGCACAATTGCTATGAGCAGTAAAATCTTCAGCATAAGGTAGGCTTAAGGAAAAATTTTTTCCTTCGATAAATAAATGAACTGGTTTAGAAAATTCTATATCAGCACCAAAAAAATTAAATGTAAGAATAGAGAGCACCTTCCTTCAATAGCTTTTTTAGGGAAAATGATTTTTGCTGAAATCACAATTCTTCTCTGAAATAATAAGTAAAACACGTCCATAAGAAATAGATGAATTTCCGTGTTACGTCACACCGAAATAAAAACGTTGTGCGCGCGCATATTCGTAGGTCAGAAAAATACTAGCGACCGAATGAGTAACAGCCAGTTTGATTAAATCTCAACTGTTTTTCATGAAAACCTGCCTGATAGCTGCTGTGTTGTTGATTGTAGTAACAAAAGAAGTGGGAAAATAAAACTATACCGTTTTATACAATCCCTAAAGGTCGAACTGCATTTGAAAAAAGAAGAGAAGAATGGATAAAAGCTGTGAGTAGAGAGGATTGGAAAGGTTGGAGTGAAGAAAAAATATCTCGTCAAAGGATATGTGGAGCTCATTTTGTATCAGGTAAAGATAGCTTCATTATTTTCAACGATAGTTAGGGATAGTTTTCTTTTATCTGATCTCTTTTTTAAATTTCTTTCCATAGGAAAAAGGTCTGATGATCCAGAAGATATAGACTTTGTACCCACTATATTTTCACATGCAAAGAAAAAATCATTAAAAAGTATCACTCAGCTTTCACGATCACATATTGTTGAGCCTGGACCATCACAAACACCAGATGTTACTGAAATTGTTGTTGACGATACTGATGATAATGATTTTAGAACAGATCCAGATCCATATTCGCGATTGCTAAAGGAAATTAATGATGGAAAAGCAGAACTTATGAAATGTGAAGAACAACTGAAAATTTATAAATCAGAACTAAATGAACGTAATAAGGAACCCTATGGTTTAATGGAACACAAAACAAGGATGGTGCATTTTGGGATGCATAAAAAAGATAACAAGAATATTTCTTTTTACACTGGTCTTCTAACAAGCAATTACTCCATTGGATATTGGCAAGAATTAAAAATGAGGTAGACTTACAAGTTAAATCACTCACATTAGAAAATCATTTGTTATTAGTACTCATGAAAATCAAACTTGGGATTCTAAACAAAGATTTGGCTGATCGCTTTGGTATCAAACCTCCCACTGTTTCTAAAATTTTTCGAATTTTTATTAAAACACTTTCATTGAAGTTGAAGTACTTGATAGTATGGCCTGATCGTGGAGCAATTCGGTATAATTTGCCAGAATGTTTTAAGAAGAAGTATCATGATACCATTTGCATTATAGATTGTAGTGAAGTTTTTATCCAGCGACTAACCAATCTCACAGCAAGGGCACAAACATGGTCTAATTATAAACACAACAATACTGTGAAATGTTTAATTGGTATTTCTCCAGCAGGTGATGTCATGTTTCTTTCCTCTGGTTGAGGTGGAAGAGTATCAGATAAACAAATTACTCTTGATTTTGACTTTTTCTAAGCAAAGTAACGTTGGTGACGTTATATTGGCTGATAGAGGATTCAATATTGCGGAAGAACTGACAATAAATGGTGCAGTGCTAAACAATTCACCAGAGGAAAGCCACAACTACCAGAAAGTGATGTTGATATGTCTCGGCAATTATCGAATGTATGGAACATGTAGAGAGAGTTATTGGTCGAAACAAGACATTTCGTATTCTTCAAACTATAATTCCTATTTCACAAGTTGACTTATTGGATGATGTAATTGTCACAATTTGTGCTTTTGTAAATTTGAATGGTATCCAATGAAAAACTGTAGATACCAATTTGTCAAATAGATTCTGCTATATATAGATTATAAATATATTTACCTTTACATGAAGGGCAAATCCATTTCCCTTTTGGGGCACGACACAAATTAACACACGAATAGTGATACCATTCATTTAGACAGTTACTGTTATCACATCCAATCATATTACCAAAAATTGGTCGTTAGCAGCTACAATATATTTTTCGTTCGTTTTCAACTGTAGAGTCCCTTTTTCTAGTAACTATTTCTGGTAGTAGAGTTTAAAAAAAGGAAGTTCTTTGATTTCATAAGAAATTCATCTATCAATTGCTGGTCTATCTTGATGTTAATTACTTTACTGGTAGAACCATCCGTATGCGGAGAGCATATGAGTCAGTCAGCTGAGTTTATTTTTGTCAGAAGCACTTGAACTTGTGTTTGAATAAAATACATGTCATTCTTCTTAACTGTTCCATTTTTTCCAATACAAAATCCTTATCTTCCTCCCAGTTGATACTTATATGGGCACTTGATCTCCAAAACTCTCTGTCCGTGACAAGAGCAGTTAACAATTCCATCAGGTGATGCTCCAATATAAGGGTACACAGAATAAACATGGAATCCAGTTTCTTCAACAGTTGCATTCACATGTTCTTTCAAGAAATTACTTTTATAAAAATTTCTAGCAATGGGCTCATTAGTTTTTCCATAGCGTGTGTACTTATTATCTACAAGTTCATTGTACTGCATAATGACTTTCACTAGTGATTCACTGACATCTCTCATTGTTGATAAAACGCTCTTGGCAAGCGAAGCAGTTATTCGTCCAGCTCTGTGGTGCATTCAAGCAGGACTTAAAGCCTGACATTTTGTTATGAGTGTATGTTAAGTGTATGTTGACTCACATTGTATGTAACGTTTTTGACATAGTTTTGATAGCTCTTCTGTTTCTAAATTTATTGCAGTTGGGTCAAGCAAGCTTTTTAAAGTTTCTGGTAATCAATCGTCTTCTGTTTCAGTATCAGTAGTACTTGGTTCATAATTTTCAGAGTATATGGAGGCTGGGGTCAAATAATCGTTCACATCAACATTTGTGAAAAATACCGTATTTGGTACAATGTTGTAAAGAGACTTGATCTCCTCTCTATCTAAGCCGTGAAGACCAGACAAAGGATCACTATATGAATAATGTTTTATAACCGATGTTCTCTCGATCACTAGGTCTCTAGGTAGTTCCCCTTTTTTAACACGTTTAAAAATAATGTCATCTAGTTGTGAAGGGTTCACACGTTTTTTTTATTTCTTCCATTCGCACAAAACACTCGTAGGAGCAGATGGTTTGTTTAGCTGCATCTGTACAGCAGTCCTCCAGCTTAAACAATAAGGAGCAACATACAGGAACAGTTTCCAGTCAAAACCGAACCATGATGATTATTCAAACACACCCAAACTTGATACATGGTAGTATTGTCTGATTGGCGTTGAATGGGTAATACCTAAGATTAATAGATTATGGAATAATACATAACAGCTCCTTGTATAAATATAAATACAAGAGGCCAAGAGGCCTGAATGTCAGCGCTTTAGCCAAAGTGGAAAAATGTTTGACTGTGAAGCAAAATGGAAAAATCACGTTTTTGTTCCAGGAAGGTCAAAATAGGAATTCATGAGTGATAAATGAAGTAATAGTGGTAATAAGACATTCAATGTTAAAACCAAACAGGTCTCGTCTCAAAATTGTGTCCATATTAATTCAATGAAATGTTTTAGTGTTTAAATGTTTTTGAAGTGTTCTCTTCAAAGATACAAAGTATATCAACACTTATCAATGTTTCATTTGACTTTGTGAACAGCTTTATCTATGCTATCTAAGGACATCTTTACAAATGAAATAAATACGATTGTCTTTGAAGTGAATTAAATAAAATTGGATTGTGAATGAATACAGGTTTGCATTAAAATCAAAAGAAGTTACCAATTCCTTAAAAAAAGTTTAGAGTACACTTCACAAAACTTCATGCAGACCTTTATTCTAATGATTACAAAGAGTTAAAAAGTAAACTTCTCACATACATTACAAAGATGAATTTTGCAAAGGAATGACTAAAAATAACTGATGATATTAAAAATAACACCATGTGCTTGTATGAGTGGTAATGCACCATTCATATATTTTTCACTGAAAATAAACAAAGCATGCAAAACAACTACCGATTATTTAAGAGCCACTTTTTGTAAGAGGCTAACACCAGTGATAGTGACCACCTCAAATGATGTACCAAAATTGTCAGCCTCTTACGAAAAGTGGCTCTTAAAATTAAGAAAACAAGAGACTGCTGGTCATGCAGAGACACAGAGTAAAAACCAATTTATGATTCAAAAAATATATAAGTGACGAAATTTAAAAAAAAAATGACAAGACTATAAGTAAGTGAAGAGACACATAATGACTCCACATAGGTAATTTGTTTAATGTTGATTGAATAGACAACATTCATTCTATAAAGTGATGTGTGTGTAGAGCTTACAAACATATATTTCGTTCTTTTGCTTGATAATCACAACATTTACATTACAACAAACACAGAATATCATTGTTAGAGTCATTTTAGATTATGTGTACCACCCACGCACTGCTTACCGAAAGCTAGCCGTACCTAAGCCGTACCTTAGCATTAGCATTATTTCGTATTCCATAAATCAATAAGTAGTATGTTAGGCGATAAATTTCACAGGTAAACGCTTTATAAGATGTTGTCTGTTTATTTTTGATGACTAGATAGATTTCTACAACTACACATTTTATTTTTGTGTGCATAGTAATTATTGTATTCCTGCGTAAGCAAGGAATACTTTGAAACCGTTCGTGTTTTTTTGTATTCCTGCGTAAGCAAGGAATACTTTGAAACCGTTCGTGTTTTTTTTGTTTTTTTTTTTTTTCACTGTCCAAACCTAGACCAATTTTTGTCGATGGGAAATAGCCACTCAAATCATTAATGTTCCCAACTTACATTCTTTTTATGATTTAACAGTCTAAACACACACTATATTCATTGTATACAAGTACTTTGCTTGAAAAGACTCTAAAAGTGTAAAATATAAGCTCTAGTGAAAGGAATAATTAACATATGGCTAAATCGCAGATGCCAAGGTAGAAATGTTGTTTCATGTGAGTCTTATGCAACGTTCTTACGTTTTCCGTAGTTGTTTTAAAAATGGAAGCGAAGAAGCATGCGTAGATCTGTGAAAGTTTCTTTGTTGAATATATGGATATAGAAGAGGTTGTAGTACGGCTGTAAAACTTAAAAGAATCAAGAACATTTATGATCCAAACTGGTAATCTATGTGAAACTAATATTCTTAGTAGTCATTCTTGATAAATATATAAGCAGTTCTTGATGCTTCAAATCAGATATGAACGACTACAAAAACGGTATGCTTACATCGATTTAAAAAAATGCGTAAGGTTTCTATTAGTCTTTTTCTAAATATAATACAATTTTTTATTTCATGTTCCTAGGTAAGCTATCCTGTTTTTATAAAGCTCTGGAATCTTGAAGCACAGCTCATCTTCCTCATCAGCTTATACCCATTTTATTAATCAATAGATGACCACTTTTTTAATTGACTAGTCGAATTTAAAATATTGTATGATTCTAAAATTTGTATACTATCAAGCTGACGATAAAAAGGAAACACAGATATTTTGATTATTTCGCAAGGCCAAGTAAAAGTTTTTATTATGAAGTTCAGGTACAAACAACATAAAGATTTTCATACTGTATAGTTTTAAAAGGAGTATTTTGAAACATCCACGGAAGAGTGTTCTCTAATGGATTTTTAAACTGACGGTGTTCCTTTTTAAGCTTGATCTCCGGCAAACTTTTTCACAGTCTCTTAACTTTTATGATGCTCTTGGGAATGTAATTAAATGAATTCGAAGTTATTACTATTTACGCCACAGGTTTTGAAGGGATTCAAAACTTAATGTGACAAAGTTTTCATTACTTAATTACTTTTTGAAGATGCTTTAGGGAATATAACTATGAATAAAAAACTTTTTGAAAAAATCTCTAAATGATGCGAAACAGTGCAGTTTATATGAAATAACAAATATTACTTCTTTCACAGCTACAAAATAAACTGTAAAATACAAAGAACATCATACCACATTATGCATATTGTTTTAAACCGTGAACAAACATTCACCTTTTAAAGCACAGATTATTCTTAACGCGATAATCTTTTAATTAGTTAATTACTTCTTGAAGATGCTTTAGGGAGTGCAACTTCGAATGGAAATCTTTTTAAAAAAATCTCTAAATTGATGCAAGACTGAAGTTTCATATGAAACAACAAAGTTTAATAGTCATCGTAGCTAAAAGGTAAAATGTAAAATACTGCAAACATCATTCCGCATTATGCATATGGTTTTAAAGCGTGAACTAACACTCATTTCTTTCTGAAAAGGCTCCAGAAAGTCTTACAGTCATCCGCAGGAATACTTCTGCCCGGTAGGGCATCTTGTTTTTTTTCTTTTTTTTGCACTGTCCAAACCTAGACCAATTTTTGTCGATGGGAAATAGCCACTCAAATCATTAATGTTCCCAACTTACATTCTTTTTATGATTTAACAGTCTAAACTCACACTATCTTCATTGTATACAAGTACTTTGCTTGAAAAGACTCTAAAAGTGTAAAATATAAGCTCTAGTGAAAGGAATAATTAACATATGGCTAAATCGCAGATGCCAAGGTAGAAATGTTGTTTCATGTGAGTCTTATGCAACGTTCTTACGTTTTCCGTAGTTGTTTTAAAAATGGAAGCGAAGAAGCACGCGTAGATCTGAGAAAATTTCTTGGTTGAATATATGGATATAGAAGAGGTTATACGGCTGTCAAACTTAAAAGAATCAAGAACATTTATGATCCAAACTGATAATCTACGTGAAACTAATACTCTTAGTAGTTATTCGTGATAAATAAGCAGTTTTTGATGCTTCAAATCAGATACGAACGACTACAAAAACGGTATGCTTACATCGATTTAAAAAAATGCGTAAGGTTTCTACTAGTCATTTTCTAAATATAATACAATTTTCTGTTTCATGTTCCTAGGTAAGCTATCCTGTTTTTATAAAGCTCTGGAATCTTGAAGCACAGCTCATCTTCCTCATCAGCTTATACCCATTTTATTAATCAATAGATGACCACTTTTTTTATTGACTAGTCGAATTTAAAATATTGTATGATTCTAAAATTTGTATACTATCAAGCTGACGATAAAAAGGAAACACAGATATTTTTGTTATTTCGCAAGGCCAAGTAAAAGTTTTTATTATGAAGTTCAGGTACAAACAACATAAAGATTTTCATACTGTATAGTTTTAAAAGGAGTATTTTGAAACGTCCACGGAAGAGTGTTCTCTAATGGATTTTTAAACTGACGGTGTTCCTTTTTAAGCTTGACCTCCGGCAAAATTTTTCAAAGTTTCTTAACTTTTATGATGCTCTCGGGAATGTAATTAAATGAATTCGAAGTTATTACTATTTACGCCACAGATTTTCCCTTCAAAACTTAATGTGAAAAAGTTTTCATTACTTAATTACTTTTTGAAGATGCTTTAGGGAATATAACTATGAATAAAAAACTTTTTGAAAAAATCTGATGATGCAAAAAATGATGCAAAACAGTGCAGTTTATATGAAATAACAAATATTACTTCTTTCACAGCTACAAGGTAAACTGTAAAACACAAAGAACATCATACCACATTATGCATATTGTTTTAAACCGTGAACAAACATTCACCTTTTAAAGCACAGATTATTCTTAACGCGATAATGTTTTAATTAGTTAATTGCTTCTTGAAGATGCTTTAGGGGGTGCAACTTCGAATGGAAATTTTTTTAAAAAAATCTCTAACTTGATGCAAGACTAAAGTTTTATATGAAACAACAAAGTTTAATAGTTATCGTAGCTAAAAGGTAAAATGTAAAATACTGCAAACATCATTCCGCATTATGCATATGGTTTTAAAGCGTGAACTAACATTCATTTCTTTCTGAAAAGGCTCCAGAAAGTCTTACAGTCATCCGCAGGAATACTTCTGCCCGGTAGGGCATCTTGTTGTATTCCTGCGTAAGCAAGGAATACTTTGAAACCGTTCGTGTTTTTTTTGTTTTTTTTTTTTTTTTTCACTGTCCAAACCTAGACCAATTTTTGTCGATGGGAAATAGCCACTCAAATCATTAATGTTCCCAACTTACATTCTTTTTATGATTTAACAGTCTAAACTCACACTATATTCATTGTATACAAGTACTTTGCTTGAAAAGACTCTAAAAGTGTAAAATATAAGCTTTAGTGAAAGGAATAATTAACATATGGCTAAATCGCAGATGCCAGGTAGAAATGTTGTTTCATGTGAGTCTTATGCAACGTTCTTACGTTTTCCGTAGTTGTTTTAAAAATGGAAGCGAAGAAGCATGCGTAGATCTGTGAAAGTTTCTTTGTTGAATATATGGATATAGAAGAGGTTGTAGTACGGCTGTAAAACTTAAAAGAATCAAGAACATTTATGATCCAAACTGATAATCTACGTGAAACTAATATTCTTAGTAGTCATTCTTGATAAATAAGCAGGTCTTGATGCTTCAAAACAGATATGAACGACTACCAATAGGGTATGTTTATATCGATTTAATGCGTAAGGTTTCTATTAGTCTTTCTAAATGTAATACAATTTTTTAATTCATGTTCCTAGATAAGCTACCCTGTTTTTATAAAGCTCTGGAATCTTGAAGCACAGCTCATCTTCCTCATCAGCTTATACCCATTTTATTAATCAATAGATGACCACTTTTTTAATTGACTAGTCGAATTTAAAATATTGTATGATTCTAAAATTTGTATACTATCAAGCTGACGATAAAAAGGAAACACACATATTTTTATTATTTCGCAAGGCCAAGTAAAAGTTTTTAATATGAAGTTTAGGTACAAACAACATAAAGATTTTCATACTGTATAGTTTTAAAAGGAGTATTTTGAAACGTCCACGGAAGAGTGTTCTCTAATGGATTTTTAAATTCACGGTGTTCCTTTTTAAGCTTGATCTCCGGCAAAGTTTTTCAAAGTCTCTTAACTTTTATGATGCTCTCGGGAATGTAATTAAATGAATTCGAAGTTATTACTATTTACGCCACAGATTTTCCATTCAGAACTTAATGTGACTAAGTTTTCATTACTTAATTACTTTTTGAAGATGCTTTAGGGAATATAACTATGAATAAAAAAGTTTTTGAAAAAATCTCTAAATGATGCAAAACAGTACAGGTTATATGAAATAACAAATATTACTTCTTTCACAGCTACAAGATAAACTGTAAAACACAAAGAACATCATACCACATTATGCATATTGTTTTAAACCGCGAACAAACATTCACCTTTTAAAGCACAGATTATTCTTAACGCGATAATCTTTTAATTAGTTAATTGCTTCTTGAAGATGCTTTAGGGAGTGCAACTTCGAATGGAAATCTTTTTAAAAAAATCTCTAAATTGATGCAAGACTGAAGTTTTATATGAAACAACAAAGTTTAATAGTTATCGTAGCTAAAAGATAAAATGTAAAATACTGCAAACATCATTCCGCATTATACATATGGTTTTAAAGCGTGAACTAACACTCATTTCTTTCTGAAAAGGCTCCAGAAAGTCTTACAGTCATCCGCAGGAATACTTCTGCCCGGTAGGGCATCTTGTTTGTTTTTTTTTTTTCACTGTCCAAACCTAGACCAATTTTTGTCGATGGGAAATAGCCACTCAAATCATTAATGTTCCCAACTTACATTCTTTTTATGATTTAACAGTCTAAACTCACACTATATTCATTGTATACAAGTACTTTGCTTGAAAAGACTCTAAAGGTGTATAATATAAGCTCTACTGAAAGGAATAGTTGACATATGGCTAAATCGCAGATGCCAGGTAGAAATGTTGTTTCACGTGAGTCTTACGCAACGTTCTTACGTTTTCCGTAGTTGTTTTAAAAATGGAAGCGAAGAAGCACGCGTAGATCTGAGAAAATTTCTTGGTTGAATATATGGATATAGAAGAGGTTATACGGCTGTCAAACTTAAAAGAATCAAGAACATTTATGATCCAAACTGATAATCTACGTGGAACTAATATTCTTAGTAGTCATTCTTGATAAATAAGCAGTTCTTGATGCTTCAAAACAGATATGAACGACTACCAATAGGGTATGTTTATATCGATTTAATGCGTAAGGTTTCTATTAGTCTTTCTAAATATAATACAATTTTTTAATTCATGTTCCTAGATAAGCTACCCTGTTTTTTTAAAGCTCTGGAATCATGAAGCACATCAACTTCTACCTATTTTATTTATCATTTGATGACCACTTTTTTAATTGACTAGTCGAATTTAAAATATTGTATGATTCTAAAATTTGTATACTATCAAGCTGACGATAAAAAGGAAACACAGATAATTTTATTATTTCGCAAGGCCAAGTAAAAGTTTTTATTATGAAGTTCAGGTACAAACAACATAAAGATTTTCATACTGTATAGTTTTAAAAGGAGTATTTTGAAACGTCCACGGAAGAGTGTTCTCTAATGGATTTTTAAACTGACGGTGTTCCTTTTTAAGCTGGATCTCCGGCAAAATTTTTCAAAGTCTCTTAACTTTTATGATGCTCTCGGGAATGTAATTAAATGAATTCGAAGTTATTACCTCTTAAGCACAGACTTTTCTTGACGCGACAAACTTTTTATTACTTAATTACTTCTTGAAGATTCTTTAGGGAATACAACTTTGAATTAAAATCTTTTTTAAAAAATCTCTAAATTGAAGCAAGACTGAAGTTTTACATGAGACAACAAAGTTTAATTGTTATCGTTGTTAAAAGGTAAAATGTAAAATACTGCAAACATCATTCTGCATTATGCATATCGTTTTAAAGCGTGAACTAACATTCATTTCTTTCTGAAAAGCCTCCAGAAAGTCTTCCAGTCATCTGCAGGAATACTTCTGCCCGATAGGGCATCTTGTTTGATTTTTATTTATAGTGACATTTAAAACTTGCCTATATTGATGGACACATTTGAATACATGAATGCATAAAAAATAACATATACATATCCGATAATACACAGGTCCTTTTGGAGGCAGCAGCAGCAGAGCTCTCTCTATCTCTCCAGGTCTGACTGATGTAGCACAAAACACAAAATCAGCACTCGCTAACTCAACAGCATATAATAACAAGTTCAATGATGATATACGTTGATATTACGAATTCCTTTACTTCTCTGGTGAAAAATAACGCTTTCCTTTAGCTCTCCAAAAAACGATATCTGCGTGATGGCAAACTGTAAGACTCGTGTTTTAATTTGAGGCCGCACTCACCCTGATAAAATAGCTGTAATTATAAATTATCTGAAAAATCTGAATTAAGCCATGATTAGCAAATAGCCTCTATTCCACCCTTATTTTTATGTGGTATCAGCTTTCTATGAGGAATCCAGGCTAGAACTGTGGACAAAACTCTGAGACGGAAGTACGAACACACGCTAATGAAAGATCAGCTGCTTTCCGCGCTGACCAATTATAAGCTTTACTTAGTGAAATATATCTATACAGATGGAAAACAACTTCCTGATCCATTCATTTGAACTAGTGGTTGGAAACTTCCAGACATTTCGTCGAGGGATGTTACTGAATACTTGATTGATACTCCCAGTTCATACACAAAAGAACCCATGAAAGCCTATGCATCACTGGATGCTCATCAGTATTTTGTGAATGGGCATGTAACTTTTGACGTAACTTTTTAAGGGGGTAATCCCCCAGAATTTTTTTTCAAGACTGAAACAATTTCAGAACTTCCAAAGTATGTCACCACATTACATGTTATTACACAGCAAAAATCCTTTAAAATTGGTACCTGCAGTTGCCATGGCAACCGGTTGCTAAGGATCAATGTCTTTTTGGGACTGCGCTGCCGGCCTAAATATCACAAAATCTACTTGTCGGATTCTCTTGAAAATTGGAAGGTGTCTTAGGTTAAGATAGAAGAGTGTTTTAAGTGGAAAAGATTTCCCATATGAATTTCAATTTTCACGGTATTAATGCTGAAAATGAGGCGTAAAAAAATTGAGCAATTTTCATTTGAAAAATGTAAATAATACAAAAATTCACAACAATATAGGGAATCTATTTCACTTAAAACACACAAGATCATAAAATGAATCTCTCCTGAAAATTTCAGCTTGATCGGTCAAACAGTTCTTCAGAAATTAAGGCCGGCGCGTTAAAAAAGTCCATTTTGAGAAAAAGCCCAGAAAACGTAAGATTATCGTTTAAATAAAGAAAAGTGTTAAAAACACAAAACTTTTATGCAGTAATAAATGTCAAAAAGCACCAAATGTCAAAAAGCACCAGCTTCATAAGATTTCCCATCTTGCTGTTCTATTTTGTCATCCTTTGACTTCCTTTTACCACGAATTATTTTTCTATGCTTCTTGGTGGTCTCTAAGTTTGCATATACTGAAGAAAACATTCGTTTTCGATTCACAACAGATTCAATGTATATTTTCCTGGTACAATAGCCATTTTTTCATAAACCAAAATGGAAGCTTTTTTGCCAAAGTTGAAGTTAGCAACAGCATCATACACGCCATGGGTAAGTGGTTCCCAAGCGACATACCGAACTCTTAGAATCCTATCCCATTCTATCCTATCCTATCCCTATACCGTACCATCCGGCTTGTAGGTAGCTCTTTCAACTCTGTGCATACATCTTGCATTGATGAATCAGCAACTTCTTTTACAGCTTTAGCTAAACGACTAACTATCTTATCGAAATTATTACTAGTCATTGGTTTTGGTAAGTTCATTAAAGCCAAGAAACGTTCAAGTCCAGCGTAACCATGACCTAAGTTCCGCATGCTGTAGACAGCTCTAGTATTCACTTCAAATGATATAGTGGCGGTGGATTTAGAAGTGTACTTTTCAATGAAATAACTACAACGTTGGCACTGAAATAACAAACATGACGCAAGTCCACTTTTTTTTGGGGAGACTTCGGTAAGTTTCATGTTGTCTAACATGCACGACGGACATATCAGATGGCTAACCACAGATGATAAAATTTCCATATCAATTATTCTGTACCCACTGACTCTTCTGCCTGAAGTAGAGACTGTTCTTGGATATGTACAACCTTTCTTTGAGAGGCAGTTTTTAATGGTTCAGATTTTGTGTCGACAGTTGGATTATCCATGGATGAAACATTGTCTATATTTACAGTATTTACAAGTGCTGCTTCTGGAGTATTCAAATTATTCACATTACTATTTACATCTTTGTCATTATTTACATCAGCAACAGCTTTAGATCCACAAAATCCTCTTCTTCTTCTTGGTTTCTTGGTCCTATTTATTATTTATTTATTTATTTACGAATGTTTACCCAGGATAGCCTCTTCAGTTCCTTAAGGTACTGTTATCAATGAAGGGTCCTGCGAAGGAGGTCCTAGAGCATTTAAAGCCCCCATTTGGGCTACGGAGGCTGTAATGACAGGAACCGCTCTACTAGACAACCACCTTAGACATCATTCCTAGCTTGGTCCTAGCTTTTACTCTACAAATTTTAGGCATTTTTCACTTTTAGTATGGACAATTTCAAACTCCACCAAAACACTTCCAATTTGTGTTTTTTGCTCAAATTTTTTTTGCTTGATAGCCCAGTTATTTACGGAACATTCTGTACCAACTTTGAACCCAAGGTTATATTATAATGTGGGCAATTTTACCGTTTTTAGAGAGGATGAAAGCGTTGTTAAGGCGTTGCTGAGGACATTCTTAACACCCTTGATGACAAAGTGTCAATTTCTTAACAAAACTCACATTTCCTTGGAAAAATAAGTTCAGAAATGAAATCCTCTATATTTAAATGCCCTATTTTCATATATTTTAAAATTGTGAAAAAAATCAAAAAATCTGGGGGGGGGGGAGGGGGGGGGGGGGGTTACCCCCTTAAAATAATTCGATTTATCTTCATTACTGAGTCTTTTAACGTATTCCGAAGTCATGTTTACAGCTTTAGGTTCATAAAATGAATGAAGATCGCTACACATCAGATTGTTTTCTATCCTACGAACTTGCGCGCGCGTGATTACGGCACCCGATGTAAACAAACGCAACTGGTCTATGAACAGAAGAATTAGAATTATTAGTTGACTATCTTAGTTGATCTTTGCGAAATGTCACTAAATATTGCAATTTTCAAAATTAGGGGTTTCCCAGGAGTTTTGCACTTACAGTTGGTACACAACAGTGTTTTCACGTACCTGCCGCAGTTGCTGTGATATTCTCGTAAGCTCTCCATTCTGTACACTGGATAACATTCTTTACTGACTACTATTGATTTTCTCTCATCTTAATTATTAAATTTCCTTAATTTCATCTGAACACAGGTAAAATTTATCCTCTATTCATACACCCATGCTCAAACTACATTATGGATTTATGAAAAAGATAGTTCAGTCTATCTGAATAAAATCTCATTATTAAGTATTTCACATAAGCATAAAACATAAATTGGAAGTATGAAATGTTTATTAAAATATTTTAGTTCTTGAGAATTAACATTTCAAAGCCCAATAGCCAAACGAATCCGTGCCGTAGTGAACTCAACCGGTTTGAAATTTTAAGCTGTTTGAAATTGGCATTCTGTCTACATCAGAAATTTCGATACGGTTTTCGCGAGTTTTGTCGAGTAAAAATCGAAACAACAAGTTTCTAGCTCTCTCTACGAGTGCGTTTTCACATGAGAGCCATACTGAACTCACACCAGCTTGAGATTTCAATACAGGTAGAAATATTGTCTATACACGATGGAATAAATTTGGCACATTCTACATTTTTATTTCGTATGTGTAAGCAAAATTGCATTAACATGCGCATGCTTGTTAACACAAAAATGAAATGGGAAAACTTTCACACCTTTCCAAGCCGAATCGAAATTTCAAACCTATTTGAGAACTAGGTTTGAAATCACAGGTAAAATTTCAGTACACCCGTTATCATGTAAATATCGCTGAAGGTTTGACCAGGAACCGTAGTGAAATAAGAACCCGAATCGAAGCTCGTAACGGGAGGGTTGAAATTTCAAACCGGTTTGAGTTCACTGTGGCTCTTATGTCTAGCTGAAACAATCGTTGTCTTCATTCAACTTTTTTCAAATCATCTACAGCGACTTGGCTTTTATATGTTGGTACTGCATTTCACAAAACTTTGTTGGTTTCTAACTATTTTGAGTTTTGACCCTGGTAAAGATTTTATACTGCTTAAAGACGAGGGTTTTGAAAATTTCTCCTTAAAGTATCCTAGTGGAAAAAATTGCTGAAAGTACATGCGAAGAAGTGCATTTCAATAAGAATGCTCTTCGTCACTGTGCAACGATTTTACCTGCTCTGATAATAAATATGTTCTGTTTCCCAAAAGAAGTTCGAGTTATGAAAAATGAGAGGAATTGAAAAGGCATCATATAGTGTTTGTGGTTACGAAAAAATTGGTGAAGACTGTTCAAAAATACATGGTTAATATATGGCGTTTATCGTTCTTGTTATACCGTCTATGCATGAATAAAGGAAAAACATTCCCTTTACATATTGAAAATTGCTTATTATGAAAATTTGTCCCAATCAGGTTCCTGTATTTGTTTCCATCTATCTGCAATTCCTTTGGTAATTGGAATAACTGCACCAGATAAAATCGAAATCCCAATGCTTCGTAAAATATTCCATGCTACGCTTTCAAGTAAAAATGTAGATCCCAAAGCACCTATTGCTGCCACCAAAATACCAACAATACAGAGAAATAGACCAACTTGTAACCAACCATTGTCCTTGGCTATCTTTTTGACTAACCGCCATCCAATACGCAATGCGTCTATTAAATTTTCCTTTTCTTTTATCTCTTTTGCAAACCCTTCCATAGAATATATTAAAGTTTGTCCTTCTGGTGTTCTAGACACCTCATAAAATGTCTGCCCGAAGTTTCTTAAGTGCTCCTGTGCGATAGGGTTGTTTTCAAACGAGGTACCTTTGAGTAGTTCCTGAAGCGTATCAACAGGGTTGATTACAGTACCAGAATTAAGTCTTACTGACTGGTCTCCCATTCTTCAGTGATTTTCTTACGATCGATATAAAGTGTAACTTACAAGAAGAGTGTAATATAAACATTTAAATGTAATTCTTCTTTTTTTTATAGATGTTCTTAGGGTAATCCCCTAATGTTTTTTAAAAAGGTAAAAAACCCATTCCTAAGAAACCCTTTGAATAAATAAAATGAACAAACCGTTATGAATAGAAATGTGATTTTCATTGTGATGGATGACCTAATCAATGGGAATCCCTCAGTGGAGCATTAAGAAATTGGTTTGTAAAATTTCAAATAGTAAACAAACAAGGTATACAAATGTACGGCGTTCTCGTGTCGTTTCGTTGTTGTCTTTAGTTTTCTCACATAATCCCCTAATGTTTTTTTAAAAAAGGTAGAAACCCGTTTCTAAAGAAATCGATTAACAATTGGGATTCCCCCATTAGAACATTAAGAACTCAGTCTTGAAACGAGCAGCTGGCAAATTTCAAATAGTAAACAAACAAAGTAAAGCAAATGTTTGTTGTTTCCGTGCTTACTTTAGTTTTCTCATCACATTTTCATTCACTAGGTGAAACTTGAGGCTATAAGTTCAACTTTGTTTTTTTAATACTTTCATAACATAACTTATGGGAAATATCTCAGTAAGTTGCATTACTTCTATGTTTTTTTATTCAGTTAATTCTCGGATGGAAAATCGATACTTTAAACGCTTACAGAAAACTCTAGAGGAACAACTGTGCTATTTTTAGGTGTTAATTAGCTGGTATGGACCTAATTTCTTCCCAAACAATTAAAAGCGAGATCGAAAAAGTTTTTCCTTTTATACTATGGCAAGGAAAAGTAGATTGTCGGACGGAATCGATAGGAATTGATATTGAACAAAACTGAAGATTTTTTAGCTATTCTATCGAAAATAATATGAAGTTCCATACGAGATATGTCTAAAATAATAACTTAGTATATACTAAACGATGTAAACAAAGTTTTTAACATGTACATAATCAACATGTAGCGATATAAGCCGAAATTCACCCTAATGGAAGTTTTGTCGGACGGAATTGTCGGACGGAAGCGATGTTGACTCATAAATGTATATAGATTTTTTGGAAAAAATGACCTAATTCTTATTCTTAGAGAGTGTCTTCAACATACTGCCATGATAAAAGGGCCAATTTTTAAGTTTTATAAGATATTAACGCGCCATTTCATCTGCTTCTGTCCGACAATAAAATACAGAAAAAATGGAAAAACTGTAATTATCATACGTTTTGAAAGATGAAAAGGCAAAGCTAATTAGCTATTTTCATCAAGACGTAAATGCAAAAGATACATTATAGTTTTATACCAACAGGAAACCAGGAAAAGCTATAAACTGACTTATATCATTCAAAACTTTCGTCCGACAAAAAGTTAATAAATCAAAGGAACATCGAAAACAACAGAAAAAATATTTCAAGTTGCAAATCTACTCAAAGAAACAATGACCATAAAGCCATTCCTGACATAAACCAGGGCATTGCATTCATTTTTCATCTTTGATATTGTATTCCTCTCCAGACACAAGGCACAGTGATTTTCGTCAGATAATTATGATAATTCATGACGACAAATAACAAAAATGTAAAATTCGAATCGCGAATGTTTTAAAATCGCTGTATTGCAAATACAAAATCAAAACAAATAGAACGAAGACTAAAAACAGCCATAACCTCATCATATGAATCCAAACAATCATAAAATCCACTGTCATTACATATGAAAGGATCACTGGCTCGACCGCCATAACAATCTGACAATAACGTAATAAAACCAGTCGCTGAGATGCCAATAAAAAATTTGAAAGTGTTATGAGATTTGTAGTCCGACCAGATCTGTGTTTGCGTTAGTAATGACTTTGGTCGTTCCACAAAAACCTCACTGCAATCAATAATGCATCAAACGTTTCCATACCCAGCTTTCCTAAACATTTCTGGCATGTTTTGTGGCACCGACTCGTAAGGAATCCATTTCACCAATTTGCTTCCTATTGTTTCAGCAAGCAACCTTGTATAAGTTTTGAAAGTCTGTGAACAGGTTGCTTTCGATACACAAAACCGATCTGCAAGATCTTCATTCAAAAGTCCCAACCTTAGCCTCAAAAGAGTCATCAGAAGAGCGTCCTTTGTTGACAGTTTTCTTTTCCTACTCTGACATCCAGATGGACCACGAGCAGCCTGCCTTTGTACTTTCTTGGTACCAATCCAGTGAAAAAGCAATGGAAAGAATGGACTCAACATCTGGAAGATTTGGTTAAACATGGCGATGCTTATAATTCCGGTGTAAAAGTTCATTTTCTCATCAGTTTTTATGTTGTTCACTGAAAATGGACGTTCTTCTTTACGATATGCTTTTTCTCTTTGTAAATTTATCCTCAGCTGCTTGACTTGCTTATTCGGTTTAGCGACTTTTGTTTGATAAGTATGAATCAAGTCAGTTTTGGTTTCACAGCCCAGACAAATAGGGGGCTTTTCCAAGCTGGCACAATAACTGTGGTCGAGGTCAGAAGAGGTTCCGGTCTGTAATTGTTGACAAAGTAGCTGGAGGTGGCGTTAGAAGCTGGGGTGTTTGTTGTGTCTTTGTCTGCTGTATCTCAGCCAGTGATGGTTGACTACTTGTAGTTGTTGAAAATGACGATGATGATGTTGAAGAAAGAAGACTAGAATTTTTTTCTGCAGAATCAGAAGGTTTTTTTATTGGGCGCTTGAATAATTGCCTCCTTTGAAATGTTTCTTTTCATAGGCCAGACTCAAAGACGGGTACGGATTTGCTTTCTTTGGGGCACCATCTTTAAAATGCTTGCTGCAAACCCTGCTGCTTGGACGAGGAACCCAGGCAGTTCTCTGAGCTGTTTGTCTTTTCATTTACCGTTTCCATTCCTTTCTGTCGCCTCCATTTCTCAATACGCTGTGAAACATATAAAGCTTAAAGGGTTCTTTACAAGGACAGTCTCTCTGCAAAACAACTCCAGGAATTTTACAAGTCTCCTGCCTCCATTTATAAATCTTTGCCATACTATTATGATAGCCAACTACAGCACAATTAGCTGGACCCATATTTAAAAATTTTCATTTACTTTATTGGAGTGATTATGATATCTTTTGACTCTCTCAGTGTTTTTTTCTAACGGAGCTCGGGTTTTTTTATGCTTTGATGTACACTAATTAGGCGCCAGACCTCCGCGCAATGTCCTTAATATTACGTAATCGAATTTCGCTGAATTGGTGTATAGAAAAGAGGTTTTTTAGAAAATATTAATTGATCAGCGCGCAGTAGCAGCTGATCTTTCATTAGCGTTTGTCTGTCCTTCCGCCCGTCCGTTATTCCAGAATTTTTGTCCACAGTACTAGCCTGGATTCCTCCTTACACTGGAGTAAAGGCTTTTACTCGTTCCACATTGAACTTTGGCGTAGTTAGGTAGCTAAGAATAGAGGCTAGTCTTCAGTGAAGTGGTACGCCATTTTTTCTCTGTCAGTGCAGATGCAGTGGAAGATGTTTTTGTTTTCTGCAAGCTTTTTGAAGAGATGATTCGACAGATGAAATATTAAATGATGGAAATAAATGATTTTAGTTCAGTGTTTTCTTTGAATGTTTTGTGTCATATTTTGAATGAACGTTTGAAAAACAGAAACAAAAATATTTATATCTAAAAAATGTCACTGGTGTTTATTGTTTAGTGATGATAACAACAGTGTTACAATGATTAGTAATTAATTGGAACAGTAAAGGATTGAAGCTGTGGCATTAGAGCAAAGGCGAAATTTTATCAGCCAGGCTGAAGACTCATAAACTGACACTGAAAACACATGATGGCACAACACAGCCATAATGAGAGGGAGCTGTCGAGCCCTTTACTTTATGTGGAGAAAAGTCTGTTATGTTAATTCAAAGAGTATATAATATATATAACAAAAACTGCAAGTAAAAACGTGACGTTGTAATTATATACAACAAGAAGTTCAGAAAACCAACGTAATTTTTTAATACACAGGATTGAGACAAAAATGATAATAACATGAAAGAATCTGATTAAGTGTGCTTCTTAAATAGAATTTACTATGAATGAATTCCATGATCACATATATATATGAACTGTTTTGATACTGTATTTACCGTAAATGATCGAATAAGCGCCCGGGGCGCTTATTTAAAAATTCAATTTTTAGAGGGGGCGCTTATTTGAGTAGGGGCGCTTATTTAAAATACTGTGTTTTTGTTAAACTTTAATTTTTTTGTATCATAAATAGTAAGAAAATATATAAAGGTTTCGAGTAATATTTACAGAAACAGAAGATATATACAGTGAATATTTCTTTTTTAAAAGAAATATTCACAAAATAAAGACATGATGACTATCCTTAACAATGAACTTTTGAAGAAAAAAGAAAAATATGAATATTTTGAAATGAAATTTGAGCATGAAAAGGAAATAAAAAAGAAAGCTATATTCTTTTAAATACTTGTTGTTTTCTATTGTACAAAAACTCAAATAGGCGCCCCCTTTTGCTCTTATTTATGTACTCGAATAATCGCCCAGGGGCGCTTATTTGAGTAGGGGGGCTTATTTCAAAATTCACCTGAAAGGAGGGGGCGCTTATTCGAAAGGGGCAGTTATTTGGAAGGGGGTGCTTATTCGATCATTTACGGTATGTATGATATTTTATTTCTTTAAAATTAATTACTGTTAATTTTTCTAATTACGAACAACCTTTTTCTTATTACAAGCTTAAATCAAAACACATTCCACCATAACATTCTGTAAATTACAAACTATACAATTCCTGGCTGTGTTGTCAATCAAGCCAGAACACAAATGTCTGCTTTCAGCAAATATGTATAAGTGATTTGATTATGAATGTATATTTTTACTACCGAAATCTGTTTATTTTTTATTTCATATTTTTTTCATTTGGGATTTAGGAAGGCTATAGCCATCTTAAATCCCAATAGATTCCAGTGGCGTAACTGAGTTAAACTTAGGGCAGGTGCATTTTTCATGTATTTGGGTTTGGAATATACAATCGTAAAGCACCATGCCAACAAATGCACAAAGCTATTTTATGCAATTTAGTTGACAAAAAGTTAATGATTTATATAAATTTAGTAAAAAGAATATCATTATGAAAAATTGCTTGCTAAGAGAAAAGGGCAACCTAAATCCGAGGGCGGTGCGATCGCACCCAACACACCCCGCCAGTTACGGCACTGTATTCATCACATTAACAGTATGTTTAGGAGTTCTTATTCTGATAAAATAATGTGTGTGAACGTATGTTTTTGAACTACATAATATTAAATCTGAATACTTGAGTTTAATTTTATAAATCATCATTCTAAGCCCTTATTTTTTGTTGTAAATAACTCTCTTTTTTTCCTAATTTGGAATGTAATGTTAGTAGAGATTTTAGTAGAGGTTTTTGATTGCCTTTGACAGTTATTTGCTTATTATGTCTATCCCAAAGTATATTGTTAATACTATTATATATTCACTGTAGTAGTAACATTAGGTTAGAGCGATTCTCCTTATCTTTTGTAAACCTGTATACAAATTTGATTGTATAATTTTGTAAGATGTTATAGAGTTACAAAAGGAACTGTTCTATTGAATTACATTGTTTCCCATAATTTTATGGTACACAGTGGTGGATCTAGAGGTATGTCGAAATTTTTGTAGGACAGCATTAACATAATTTGTGAATTCAATTTATATTACCAATGGGATTATTTGAACGCTTTTCTTTTATGGGTAGATTGCTAACACTCTCCTACACAAATTTCGACATACCTCTAGCTCCGCCCCTGGTACAATAGGGTCAGGGATTGGAAACTTGTCAAGCTTTTGCAAGAATAAAGATTATACATTTATTATGATGAAATTGTCTTACATATTGATGCAGTTGTTGATGTGTTGTTTCTTTCTCCTTGGCAAGAATTATAAGAGAAACCTTATCATTTTGACCATGAACACCTTCATTCAAAATAAGTTCTTTTGTTTTATTAAATTCAATTCTACCCTGATAAGTAAGGACAACATTTTTATCTGAATATCAGAGTGACTTGGTTCATTTTTGCTGAATTATACTATGATAATTATTTAGCGAAATGATGCATTTTTCTTATGGTTTAAAAAATGCTGCTGATTTGCTGCGGCTTCATTTTTTGTTTTTTATATCGATACATAATATTCTCTTCCTATAAATAGTTTTTTTGTATACCTACTGATAAGATTTATTAGACTTATCGTTTCTCACTTATTCATTATAGGAATCGGCCTAGTGTGGGGACCAAACTCTTTTAAAGCTCATGCATATACTATTACGTTTATAAACACCTATTCTCATGTCTGGCAGTATTTTATCTGAAGGAAAAAAATTGATCTGATTTCGTATAATCTGATATTATACGAAAGCTGCGTGTTTATTAATGAACCCAGTAGAATAAAATTAAGATCTTCTTGCGAAAACTGTAAAGCACAGATTCAAAATAAGTTAAATGTAGCTACCTATTGAACTAATAACGAGAAAGAAACTCTAAAAGAAAATGACCGCATGCGAATATCAGCAAATCATGCAAATTGTTTTGGAATAGTAAAAGGCAATCGTCGATAAAAATGGTCGTGTGGTTAAAGAAACATTTCTCTTATTTATTTGTTGCATCTGTAACCCTCCTATAATATGAAGTAAGGATGAAATGAAAGTTACCCGTCTTATTTACTGAGGATTATTTAGAAACGAGACTCTTTAAAAGAGTTTCAACTCAGAGATTTGAGCCGGCGTTTAAACAGGAGCTGCTTTGTCTAGTGCGCTGATCTTCACGCCCTCTGGCGTCTTGTTCGATTTGACTAACAAACAATTAGCTAATTAGCCTTCTTAAAAATGGCGGGAAAAGTATAAACAAACATTTTTATATCAATAACCTAGTAACATACGTTTGGCAGAATACAGGTAAAGCACTTTATAGGTAATTTATTACATTACATCGTGTTACCGGTAATTACCGGTAAACGGTAAATTTATCGATAAATTACTACAATTACCGGTAATTCTCGCATATCGTTCAATCGAATGCACCTTTTTCTCCATGGACAGTCACAAATATGTTTATCAATGTTTACAATAAATCCAGATTTTTGTTGAAAATTCTTAACAAATAGTGAAAGCAAAGGTACGGAAGTCAATCCAAATGGTACAAGTGTTAGGGTTAGAGCAATTTCCATTCCATTAACTTCCCATGAAAAACGTAAATATTGCTGGTGTGCTTAGAAATTTCAATGTGGTGATAGCCTTGTTTGAAATCAAATTTGAGCATATATCCTCCTTTGTCAAAAAAGTTTTTCATGAGCTTCCAATCGACAAACTTCAATGTTTCATATGCGCCTGAAATCAACCTCTCCTTATTGTTTGTTAGTATACTCACTGAGAGGGTTAACAGCAAGAGACCCGGTGGATGCCTCTAAAACCCTACAAAATAGGGTATTAAAAATGTTTTTTAAAACAATAAACTTTTTTCTGTATCAAACATTCATTTTACACTAATAACACGTGAAAATTTGTGCTCAAGGTTTATAAAGAAACTCTCAAAGGGAATAAAGAAAAGTTTAATTTTTTTTTCTCCAAAAATATTGTCAAAAACATGGAAAAGACCCCATTATTGATAGTAAGAGAGAAAAACATGGCACAGTTGCCAAATCAACAACGTCTTTGGAATTGCTTAGAATATGCACATGTTAATAATGCTGCTGAAGTACGACGTCGATGGCTTTTACAATTTCCAGGAAGACAAACACCTTCATTAAAAACCATCATCAAAAACATTCGAAAACTTAATCAAAATGCAACCTGCCACAATTTGAATAAGGGAAGGAGTGGAAGATCACGAACTGTATGAACACCAAGAAGCATCAACAATATTTAAATCAAAACGGAAATCGTTCATCACGACGCAATAGTCTACTTCATTCCGCAGAACTGTAAGAGAAATCAATTTTCATCCGTATGTGATGATCAAAAGGTAAAAATGTTCTTTATTATTTGCAGAATGGAGGCGGTCACCCAGAACATCGTTATGTCGGAATAGAGCAAGGAGCTGATCAGGTTATGGTCTGGGGTGGCCTAACCGGAACAGGAGCTGTGCTAGGTCCTTATTTTGTGAATGGCAGTTTGAACACCAGGGAGTATCTACGTATCATCAGACATAACGTTGTTCAGAGAGACTTTCGTCGATTCAACATTATTAGGCATATATGTGGTGGCAACAAGATGTTACATCAGCACATACAGGTAATTAAACCCTTCGGTACCTGCGTGGTCAATTCTGTCATCAGCAAACGTGTGGTGATTGACCTTGGCCACCACGATCTCAATATCTTGCTTATTCGGGAAATTTCGCGATTTTCCATCCTCGCGAAACTTTCTGCCCTTAAAGTAATTTTCAGGTTTCAAATTTTCGGTAGCCAACGTTTATGTTACCAAATTTCGACGTCAGTTGGACGTGATCTGTTGTGGTGTGGGGCACATTCCGCGATTATCAAAGCACATCTCCATGTTTTCCAGACTCATACATGAAAGCAGAGGTGACTGGAAAGTACGTTAACCGGGGAGTTGGTTCAGGGCTACAGCTACCTTGTATATTTCAGGTTAGTGATCAAGAAAGAGCTGTCACTTGGCAAACAAATAAAGTAAAACTTATAAGAAAAGAACAAGAAAATATTGTAAACAGATGTTGGGAAACAAATGAAACAAAAGGAAATAAAATACTGAATTTTGATATTCTTGTCGAAATCTTTAGGTGTCCACTTTGTAGAGGTAAATTTTAGGGGGAATTGTCGTGCGGGACATGGAAAAATGTCCCCTTTAAAGAGGTGTCCGCTTTAGACTGCCCGCTTTGGAGAGGTTTCTTTGTAAGAGTTTATTAAGGATTCGTTCGTGACAAAATATTTTGTCTGTCTAGGAGGTGTCCGCTTTAGAGGATGTCTGCTTTAAGGAGGATTCACTATAGATCTAAACTTATTGGTCTGAAATTTTACTTGAACGCTTCAGGAAGTGTATATTATCAGGAAGATTGTTAAATAATTTACTTGCTACTCCTCGAAAAGAATAGTTATCATGAAAACGCAGTTTGCAGACTTCTGCGAACGATCGAAGGCGGGGATTTTTTCGTACCCATTCCATTTTCAAATAATCGGGAAACTTGTCATCATGAATTGCTTTATGTCCTAATTTTAACGTGCTGTATTCAATAAGTTCCTTCGCCGGTAACCACCCAAAGTTAAATACATAAGCTGTTGCCAATGTTTTACCAAGAACGCAGTGGTTTTTAGAAGTCGATGCATGCGATTGATCTCATTCTGTGATATGTTGGTATAAAGAGCATATAGTAATCAAGACGCGACAGAATAAGAGACTGTGCCAACATTTTTCGATTTTGACAAGACGTGAATCGTTTCAGCTTGCGCAATATTTTTAGTATTCTCCAACAGCATTGTAAAACTTTATCAATTTGCTGATTCCAGTTTAAGTGTTCATCAAGCACCACACCTAATTGTTTCCACTGATGCATTCTTTCTGAAATTGAGGTGTTGACTGCAATTTGGTAAAAATCAGGAGCACCTAATTTGTGACATTTGAAAAGATGAGAAGATAAAAAAAGTACGGATTTCGATTTCAATGCGTTGAATAGAAGATTACAGTCTTTAGACCATTCTGTTAAAATTTCAAGACGTTTCTCTAGTTTTTTGACTAATGACTATCAGTCCTTTATTTTAAAATGTTCCATTAGGCTCGTTTTCATCGCATAATGGTAAACGGCACCGGAATCAACATCTTGTAAATCAGAAACATAAAGATTAAAAAGAAAAGGCCCTAGCACTGAACCTTGTGGGACTCCGAATCGACATTCCACATTAGAGGAGATTTTGCCATCTACCTGTAAAAATTGTTTACGATTTGTGAGATAGCTGGTGAGAAGTAGTAATGAGTTTTTACCAAATCCAATGCACTTTAGTTTTCGAATTATTGTCGAATAAGACACAGTATCAAAGGCTTTTGAGTACTCACTGAATATAGCTAAAGAGATTTCGCCTTTTATTATTGCGGTTTTGATTTCATCGCAGATTTTCAATAGAAGTGTACACGTTGAATGTGATGCTCGGAAACTGGACATACCGGATTTATATATAGGCATGTTATCGATGTATGAACAAATCTGTTTTGCAATTAAACGTTTCAAATACTTTCGACAAAAATTGGCAAGACTAATACTGGTCTAAATTGATCTGCAAGTTTCGAATCATCTGTATTCAGAATTGAAGTAATTTTGTAAGATTGGCTTTCATTGGGCTAGAAAGTGATTCATTTGAATGCAGTTGTTAATAATAACTACGAAAAAGCTTAGCATCAATTCTAATCCTGTCAAGAATTAAATACGCAAATGCAGTTCTCTCAGATCTACCTGATTACCTAACTAATCGTTTACAGAAATTACAAAATTCCGCTGCAAGTTTCGTCAGCAACAAATACTGTCGCGTGGATGACGTTTTGAACCTATCGTGGCTTCCTGTGAAAGAAGAGATTTCCCTCAGCATTGCGAAAGCAACTTTCAAATCTCTGTACGATGAAACCTGGCCAAAGTATCTGAAAAACACTTTCAGTACTCAACAGCGATCCTTGAGAGCTTGCGAATCACGCAAATACCAGATAGAAAATCATCGGGCAGAGAAATCTTTTAACTCCGAATCGTGCAAAGTTTTTAATGATTTACCGATCAGTTGTAGGAAAAGTACAAACTTTGGTGACTTTGCAAAAACGACAAGAAGCTTCCTGTTTGACAGAGCGCTGGCACGTTGCAGCGTTTTATATTAATTTATATTGATTTTATCTAATTTGTCTTTTATATTTACGTCAACGCACTATCACAGTTCATCCACATTTCTAGATGAAGAGCCTTGTAAAAAGGATAAACTGGAAATAAACCCCTTACTTACTTACTTACTTACTTACTTACTTACTTACTAGTTGAGAGATTAAGAAAGGAATGACCGGTTTGATAAAGCAAACAGAGATATGATTGCAACCGGCTGAACAATCGAGACGTAGGTTTCTCAGTTCGTTTTCTACGTCTTCATACAAGATAGGTTTTATTTCATATGGTTGATCGCTTTCAGGTAACATTGTAATATTGATAAAATTAATAATATCATCAATTTTGTCATTTTTTTATTGTATAAGGCGATTAGAAATATAGTAGCAGTAATAATGTCACGCAACAGTGACGTGTCAAAGACAATAAAAGATAAATTGCCATTTTTGGAACTTTAGTATATCTTTCAAGATATGTAAAGAAAATAAACATTGGATACTGTATCAACTTGTACGTCACTTTATAGAAGAAACCTTCGAAAATACTTGACTTAGATCTATCCACACCTATCATTTTAATTGATCCTCAAACTTAGCGAATGTTGATAATCAAAATGCTTGCGAAATAGGTTTCATAACAGAAATTTGTTTTTGTTTTCCTCCTAATTAGCAGCTAATGTTATAGTGATAACATAGTGTTGCAAGCAAACAAATTATAATTTGCTGAATAACATTATTTTGTTTTATTTTTTGGAATCTAAATGACCAGAAGAATATCTGCACGTCACAGTTTATCTCATTTCAAAGAATTTCATTTCTATGTAAAGCGGACATATGCACGAGTTGAGTTTAAAGTTGAAAAACTTCAGAAGTTTTTACAATGTAGGAATTTCAATCTGAAAGACATACAGTAACATGATAACTCTGACCAAGTTTCTCAAACGTTCATCGAATTTTTTCGCAAACCAGTAGTGCCACTGGCTTGACTTCTGGGCCTAAAACAACATAACGTGTAAGCTTGAACCCTGCCTGTTCATGCAGTGTTTTGTATTTATTCTTTGATCTTTCTTGACCATGCAAATATAATTCCATCATCAAAATATCTTTCGATCTGGGAATCCATGAATACGGTCCAATGCAGCCTGGCTCTTCCAGGTGGTAATTCACACTGAGCAACAATCCATCATCTGCTATCACCTTGTAAAAGTTCTTTAAGAATTGAATGCACTTTTCATCTGACCAATCATGGAGGATGTTCTTGGTAAAAATTATATCACATTTTGGTAACGTGTGCACTTCAAACATATCACCGGATACCATTTCAACTCCTTCAATTGGAGTGACACCGTTAATGACACTTGGTAAGTCGAAATTGATGCATTGCATTGATGGAAAGTTCTCGTGAAAAACTCTCATCATATCACCTTGACTACCACCAACATCCACTATGACAGCATTTTTTTTACAGTCTTCCTTTCGGATTTCCGCCATCATCTTCGATAAAACCGGGAGGATATCACTGGTAACTATCTTCATGTAATCCATAAAATTTGACTTGGCTGGTTCTTTACCGACCCTATCCCAAAAACTATAGCCGTGTACATATTCAAAAAACGATTTCTCTTCAGCTTTGCCTTCTAACAACTCCATGTAGCGTGATTGTAACGGAAACGCATATGAGAAATGAGTGACGTACGGCAATTTAAGAAAATCCGTCGCTTTGAACATGACCACGTCACCGACACTTTTCTCCTCGAAAACACCAAACGCCGATAAATAAAGCAAGATTCTTTCGAGATAACTGCATATAATTTTCTTGCCACTAATTTTGCTGCAAATAGATTCAGTAGTTAAATAGCCACCATTCTCAATTAAGATTTCGTTGATTTTCAGTTGATAAATCAGTCGTAGACACTGAGAACGTCTGCAACCGTCATAAAATTCTTCTTGTAGTACTCTTAGATATTTTGGGATTTCCATTTCTTGTAAGCACGTTCTTGTTAGCTCACTGGTGACTATAGTTTGTTAATGATGAGTTTAGGTTGAATTTACATTTAATTACACCATTTAGATTACAATACCCATAGTGATCAGGGGAAATTATCAGTTTGAACTATATAAATTTCTCCGTTGCTATGGAAACTTGGCTTGGTACTACAGCGTTGATTGTTTAAAAATCGCACTTTTAAGCAAGATGTAAATTCTGTATAAATTCAGGACTCCTCAGAATAACGAACATTGTTTTAAGAAACGGACGAACATAAAAATGGTTTGAAGGCACTAAAAGATTTTAGGGTTCATTATATAAATATGAGTCACTCTTTTTTTGATATTGGCTCATTACAACATTCACTATTCGAGTTATTAACTTATTGATTTTTTTTTTATTTATTCTGGTCGAAAATAGTGCTCGATACTTCCGATAATTTCGTAGAGCTATTAATGAAGGATTTTAGTGTTCATTATATAAATTCCATACATGCCAGCTCAGTTTGCTAAAGATTGTTTTGTCTCCTTTACTTTTATGTAATTTTGGGCTAGTGTAAACAAGGCTTACCGTCTTAAAGCTATTATTTCCATCTGGAATTTGTCTTTTTAAACACAGCAAAAATATTTCTGTCGATATGTTTGGCTGGTTAATACGATTTTGATCTTCAGTGTTGGCAAACGTTTCATGAGTCACTCCATTTGATATTGGCTCACTACAACATTAATTATTCGAGTTATTAACTTATTGATTTTTTTTATTTCTTTTGGTCAAACATAGTGCTCGATACATACGTAGAACTATTTATGTACCTTATCGGTAGAAAATTCGTCGGTAAAAAGTGACGAAAAAATCGCTTGGTGACGAAATTTTTTACCGACGAATATTTTTTGCCGGCGAATTTTTTTGCCGACGAATATTTTTTACCGACGAATATTTTTTGCCGACGAAATTCTCTAAATGAAAAAGTGCTTTTTTCGTAAAATCGTCTTTTTGCCTTGTATTTTTGTTTGGAAGTATTAAATGGAACATATTTTTTCATTTTAGCGTTCTTATTTCTACAGAAAAATGCTTTAAAGCAGGAGAATTTCAGAACAATAAAGGAAAGGTTTCGGTTCTGGTAGTAACATTTTCTTCTAGTTCTTTCTATTGGTGTTTCATATAACAAATTTCAAGAAATAAGATATTATACCACATTTCTTTCTTAGGCAAAATTTCATCGTCATACTATGCTATATAAATAGCTGAAATCCGCATCGGTTAAAAGTTCAATTTAAACAGAAATATCAACGAAAGTGAAGTCATTTTAAGCTCTGAAAGGGTTTTCAATCCTTGTGTAAACAGTGTTTGCAGAATCAATCGCTTCTAAGATACCAGCTGACTCAAAGCCCTTTATGATAGAATCCTTTTGTTCTTTTTGTGATTGTATGATTCAACAATCCATTTAGCATGGAGTGGTTTTAGAATACTCAATTTGAGGGAAACTTGTACGTCAGCGGGGTTGGTCCCATTCGACAACTGAGCGCTTACTCTTTCGGCGTACCAGGAGTTGAATTTGTGTGAGATGAATTTTTTGGCGACATGATTGATGCTTATGTCAAGTGGTTGAAATTTATTGGTCAAATTGTGAGGGACAATCAATTGTTCTTTGAGCATAATTTTTTGACATCATCATTGTGTTGGCCTTTAAAGGTATCCATGATGATTAACGATTTCTGTTCATCTGGATAACCGAGTTCCTTTTTCTTTCTCTTTAGAAAGGGGAAAATGATGACTTTAAATAAATCTTCACATTTTTCAAGATTTGACCAATGGTTTGGTGTGAAAGTGACATTAAAGGAATAAGGAAAAGTAAATTTAGGAAGGCATCTCTTCGTTTTTCCCTGATAGATAATTTGAATTGGCAAGAATTCTCCAGTTGAAGTGACAGTAAATGTTGCCGTAATTTGTCTCTTATCGTCTAAGCCTTTAATTGGAACGGTTTTGCTTCCTTTAGCTGAAAACGTGTATTTCCCTGGCGAAACGTAAGATAAAGGGGTTTGATCTAGGTTCAAAACTAAATCCTTTGGTATGTCGTTTTCAAAAATCTCTTTAGAAATGTTTCTTTGAAAAGTAAATTTCTCTTCATCTAAAAGCTTTTTCGACGGTTCTACTTTTCCTGTTGTTCCTTTTCGCTTGGTCCAGTCGAGAACCTTTAGAGTATGTCTTGCCCAGGCATCCGTCAACTCCAAGGGACCACCAAACTCCTTCAGTAGGCCTATGAGAAAAAAACAGTGTAAGTTATTCAATCCTGACCCACAACATTCTACGGGCTAAAAAGCTTCCTTTTAGACATTCAAAATTTTATAGAACCAAGCTTTCTTGTAAGGCCTATAAATGATGAACTAATAAATACGAATTCACTCATATCTACTATAACGGGTCTATAACCAAAATAGAATAAATCTATAAAAAATGAAGCTAAACATTAAACACCCATCAATATTTTTACCTGGATCATTTGCCTTCACAACACCATTTCCTATCGCAATAACCATTCGGCGCGAGATAACTGTCCCGGCAAGTCGTGTTCCAATAATCACATCCTTAGTTTTCTTTAATAGTTCTTCTGACAAGAGATTTGGGCGGCCTTTGCTTTTGAACAACGTAGTCGTATTCTGTTGTCCGTTTGCCTTTAGTTTTGATTTCCAAGTGTTTATTGTAGTGCGCTTAAACTTAAATTTTGGGTAATGCTCTGAAAACTTTTTCATGGCAGCATGTGTTCCATGAACCAAAGCGTATTTTCCAACTTCAACACGCACATGTTTTGGTATTGATAGATAATTCTTTCGCTGTGCGACTGACTTTTTCACTTCTTTTTCGATTGAATCCAATTCTCCTTCGTTCGTCAGGTTAGTAGCACTTTGAATGATACTTGTATTCGGTTTTTGTTTATCTGTTTTCTTCTTACTTTTGGTTTCTTTACGCTGGAAGTAGGTCCGAACATCCTTCACCGAGGCCATGTTTTCATACGAAAGAGACAAGACATCAAGAATTTTTGTTTTTGTTTTGCTCTTCGGTCGATCGAATGTTTTTAAAAAGACAATAGAAACGTAAAACACGAGACACCGAGACCATACACTAGACAATAAAATTAGAATGAAATATACACGCCGTTAGAAAAGACTTTTTATTTGATTGTCTTGCTTTTCCAGCTTTTACCAAAGCCACGCCATCTTTTCAAAACAAAAACAGATAGTGTGTGGATAGTGTGTGATTCTACTAAGATGTATCGACTTGAATACAAAGCAGTGATTGCTTCACGTGGTTATCATGTATATAACGATACTACGTGGTCTAACGCAAAAGTAAAAGGGCAAGTCAAAGTAGAATTGGAAACGTCAAAAGAATCAACAGATATTGACCCATATGCTTGTGCGGTAAAAGCAAAACATTCTTATTTTAATGGATGGAAAACAGTTGGTCATGTTCCTCGTGAACTATCAAGATACATCTATTTCTTCATAAAAGAGGAGCAGGGAACTGTCGATGGCGTTTTGAACTCCTTAAATTACAAACCTTCGCCTATCCCCGCTGGAGGACTCGAAGTGCCACTTTTGTTACGTTTCTCTTGCCCAGATCCAGAAACAATGGACAAACTAAAAGGTTTCGTAGAAGATTTCTATACGTACGATTATAC
Source organism: Turritopsis dohrnii (assembly GCA_027922465.2). Taxonomy (NCBI): domain Eukaryota; kingdom Metazoa; phylum Cnidaria; class Hydrozoa; order Anthoathecata; family Oceaniidae; genus Turritopsis; species Turritopsis dohrnii. Next base: position 228,652 of record BQMF02000432.1, read on the forward strand.
GGGTATCATACATGAAGAAGCCTCCTCAGACGATGAATTTAGTGATTTCGAGCTTGACATCGAAGATGATGAAACGGAAAAAACACAAGAAGAAGAAAGCATGGACAAAGAAAGAACGGAAAAAGAAACCGCGGAAAAAGAAACCGCAGAAAACGATGTTATAATTTTAGATTAATCGTTCTGTTTGTAAGAAAAAAGTCACTTTAGTAAAAAATAATTATATCCTCTTTACTTAAAAAGTGCAGAAAAAAATTCGTCGGCGAAAAATATTCGTCGTTAAAAAGTGATGAAATTATTGGCAAGTGACGAATTTTTTCACCAACAAATTTTCTACCGATAAGGTATAAGAAAAAACAACGGTTGTTGTGTTTGTACTCAAAGTTTCATGCCTGCATCGCAGACAATCTTCAGCAAACTAAGACTATGTTCACACGTATCGGATAGCTTTTGTTCCGACATGAGAATATTTCGGAATGAATTGTCCACACATTATGTCGTGTAGACGGAATGTTGTGTCCACACGTAAACAGAGTACAGCTATTGATTCACTTGATTATCTCGGTTGAAGTAATGTAGTTCATCAAATACCGCTTGAATAAGTAATACCTTCTTATACATAAAGTTTTCTTTTTCTTATGAAGTGAATATTTTCCTAATGTTTGAACTAAAGCAAGAAGTTTCTTTTTTCTAGCCAGATGAGCTAATGAAAGCTGGAGAAGATACCCAGCTAATGCATTGAGTCGTTGAACGATGATAGCTTGTTTACATTCTACTGCCGCCATTTTTCTGTATTCCATGCTTAAACTACTTGTTCACGCTTTAAGGATAACAGCAGCGGAACGGAATCATTTCGATTTTCATACCGGATAACTTCGGAACAATGTGAATGAAACGTCTATCCGGTATGGAAATTGTTCCGAAATGATATCTATCCGATACATGTGAACATGGCCTAAACCGTTAAATAAAAACCTACAATGTGATGGTCTCCATACTATATGTTTCCATTATTCTATCAATTAACATCATCTGATACATTTTTCGCAATCATGTAGTATGTTCGGGATATCGAGACGCAATCATGTAGTATGTTCGGGATATCGAGAGCAATGTTCGCGTAATGACCATTCATTATCTCAGCGATATTTTTTTTACGGTAATAACATTACTTTTTTCAGTATAGGCTTTTTCGTTGAAAACCGGCTTAACTGTTTTCCAGAACTTTTTCTGATCGTAAAGATGTTTAAGATTTAACGTTGAATAAAATTTAGATCTTGCTTGCCGAACAACTTTGACACATTTGTTTCTTGAATAGTATAGTCTATCCAATGTTGGGTCGTTAAATTCTTGTTGTAGATGTTTTCTCGATCGAAACATAATTTGTGATAAATGCTTATTTATAAGATGTTTAAATTTTGCATCGAAACCGTCATTATCATAATTTTCTGCTCGATTGATATTTTCGACCATGTTATTCAGCTCAGATATGAATTGTTCTTTGTTGAACTTATGATATGTTCGGTAGGTTATGATCCTTGGTTTATTCTTTGGAGGCTGCTTTATTAACACAGTAAATCGGATAAAACAGTATTGATAACCGTTGTTTTTACAAAATTCTTTGTGTTGCTTGTCCATATAATAATAATAGTAATAATAATTGTTTATATCGACGTTGTAGAATGACCCTTTCGGAAACCTGACTGCGTGTCCTTTTAGATGTTAAGGTTTTCGATGTATTTTGTTTTGTTGCCGTAGGATTACCCCCTTGAAGACTTTTGACAGATTGGCCGGGAGTCTTGTGGTGCTTGAGGATAACCTACCTTTGGAATTGGCCACACTCGACTGATTTTCCAATTGGAAGGGAATACTGACTTGGCGATGAAATTGTTGATGATGTTAGTGACTGGTGATGCCAGAGAATCTTTGACGGGATTAATAAACGCGACTGGTATGCTATCGTGTCCAGTCCAGCAGTCATTACGGAGTTGTTGAAGCTGTCTTTCTATATCTTTAGTAGTAACAGAATTGATTTTGAAAGCGTTGTTTTGGTCGGCAGTATTCAGATGATCTATTGGCACTTCTTCTACGGATATTGATTCGGCAAGGGCGATGTAATAACCATTGAGTGCTTCTGGATCGAACTTTATTTCTTTTGGACTGGGTGACAGTACCCGACGGATTGTTTCCCAGACTTCCTTCGGTTTCTTTGACGAAAGAGCTGCTTTTGTAAAGTTACTTTTTGCTGATTTGATTACTTGTCTAAGTTTATTTCGAGTTGCTCTGAAATTCTTCCATTCCTCTTCTTCTTGTGTGCGATGGGCGACATCACAAAGTGTGTTTCTTTCGTTTTGGAGTAGAGTTATATTTTCACAATCAAAATTAGTGTTCAACTTGAATTCATTGAAAGACGTTTCACACGTGTCAATATTGAAGTCACCTAATACTACAACATTCTCGTAATTGAAACTACCAATAGAAGTTTCTAGTTGTTTCATGAAGTCATGCGAGTTTTGACTTGGAGGTTTATAAACACCAACTAACAACCATTTACTTGAACGTAAATTAAGCTCGAAAATTATTGCTTCAAGGTCTGGGGGATGGCATGTCTTGAACATATCAAATTCTTTCTCACCACCGAAATTATTTCTGTTTTACCTGAAAGGAGCGTGGAACCCATCTATGATGCTTGAGGATTGTGAATGTCTCATCGAAAGATTTGTGATTTAAGCGCTGGTCAAACGAACACAACATTTTATGCAACATTCGATGCAACACTGTTGCGTCAATATTGTTGCATTCATTTGACACCAATGTTGTGTGATGTTGCACGGCCATGCAACAGTGCTGCATGACTACACAACAAAACGAACATGTTCATTTTGTTGTAACGTGTTGCAATAGCCTTTTTTATGATGTTGCATTCATTTGACATATCAAAACATCATTTCTTAAAACATTTTGAATGTCGAACGATAAATCGAACGTCAAATCGAATGGTTAACATGAGGATATCCTATTTTGAAAAGACTTTTTGTTATCGAAAATGAAATGTTTTCGACAATGTCGCAAGAAAATAATAACCACCCCCTCAAACGATTACAACATTTTTCATCAAATGTTGCATGAAATGTTGCGTTCGTTTGACCAGCGCTTAATGAAACACAGTTAAGGCAGGATCAGATTTCACAAGCTCGGGAAAAAGCTTATTTTGCGCTTGGTAAACAGAAAGAGTGTTGTAAAATCACAGAAATATTTGACATTCGAACATTCACATGACTTCCAGTTTCCAGTTAAAATACTGGACTGGCAGTAACATTATGATTCATTTTTATCTTGTTTATCAAATGCAAAGATACAAGTTTCTTTTTTTATAAAGCGCTTGGTCAAACGAACGCAACATTTCATGCAACACTGTTGCATCCAATGTTGCATGAAATATTGCGTTCGTTTGACCAGCGCTTTACGAAATTTTTTATGATAATCATAGTATTTTTGTTAAATTATGCTTAGGTCAAACGTGTCCAACATTTCATCCAACACTTTCATCATCGTGTTGGACGTTGGTTGGATGAATGTTGGATGGAAGTTGGATGAAAATTTCGTGCCGGTCAAACGATCATGCAACATTTCATCGAACATCTATATGTTCATTCATTCTATAAAAACAAAACATGTCCATTCATTCTCTCAAACTCAAGGTGGGTGTTATTTTATCGGAACGTTTGGACTCTCTGACGACGAAAGGCCCTGCCGGGGAAAAACCAGAGAATGGATGAAAAGAAGGAGCGAGTTGGGAGCAGCTTTTTCCCTTTCGTGTTTTGGTATTTTTTGAAGGCTTTCCCTTTAACAGAATTGACGCTGTCAGCTGAGCTATCGCTCACCGTGGCTTCTTCTTTGTTGCTCATCTTTGCACTGAAACTCGTGATGTGATTTGACATACAAAAATGCGGTCTTATTTATTGAAATTCGAGCGTTTTAACATTCGAAATGACATTCATTTGCTATAGAATGACTTCATTTTCACATAGTGTTGGATGAAAAAGTGGTCAAACGCATCCAACACGAAAAATGTGTTCGATGAAGCCGTAAATGTTGGATGAAAAGTTTGATCGCGATCAAACTTTTATCCAACACATTTTTGCTTCATCCAACACATTTTTTTCTTCTTTTTCAAATTTTGCTCCTGGTCAAACGTGTCCAACATTTCATCCAACACCGAAAATTTTCGATGTTGGATGAAATGTTGGACACGTTTGACCTAAGCTTTAGACTGCAAGAATGGGAGGGAACATAGGTTGAAGTCTAAACGATTGTGCATCATGGCGGATCACGACGCAGCCGATACACATGCATTGGAAACAGTAGGCGGCAAGCTAAAAAATTATCATTTATTTCAATGAATAACGCGATGTGATATTGAGATTCTATTTGTTTCTACCAGTGGTGATACTCTCACAAACTAAAGAAAACCAAAGAAGACCTATAGACCTTTTCATGAATTACGTCACTACAAACAACGTCTCGTTTTCAAACTGAATATTAATGACTTTTGCGGCATTTACAAAGAGAAATGACACCTCTGGGAAACATTTTTCACGAAGTTCTTTTATTAAGGTTAAGCACGTAATTATTCAAAAACTTAGAAACGAGGCGATGCTTGTAATGACGTAGGTCTATTAACATTAGAAAACTTTACTTTATTTCAATTCGGTAACATAATAAAATTCGACGCAAGTGTATTTGTACATAAAAGCCACAGCATATATAAGATACACTGGGTCTTATAACACCGAATATAAACAAAAACTAAACTAAAATATGTAGAAGCCTTCAGTCTAAACCATATATTATATATACATCTGTAGATATATTCATTCACTCAAAAGTATTTATAAACCCTAACTGACTCATAATTCAAGCAAAGACTACATGGACAGTTCTGTGTTATCCAGCTCTTAATCACTGTTTGGAAGTGTACCAAGGATTGAATATTTTTTTAATTGATTGGTAGAGTATTCCAAATTTTTGTTCCAAAATACCGAATCGACTTTTTCCCATAAGACTCGGTTCTAATAGTAGAGGATATAAAATCTGTATTGGACCTACTTTTTTGAAGAAATAAATCATTCATACTACCAGGAAAAAGGCCTTGCTTAATCTTAAACATGGCAATGGTTACCTGTTGAATATTTCAATGGTATACTGTGACACTACCATCTTGTACTAATAATTCAGTAAATGTTGATATATTATCATCATAAACTGTTTTATTGTTTAGTTTTCGATTATGAAACATCCACATAAGGGGACAGTAACGAAATTGAAATTCAAAGAATTTTTTAAAAAGAATTCTAGGTTTATCAAAGCTTAAGTATTTTGCCATTCTGCTTCAACATATTGATCATTAAATTTTAATTGAGAGTCAATAATAACACCTTATACAGTGTGTTTCGTAATGTTGGAAATGGATTATTTTAAAGCTGTTTTTAAATGAATATACCGAATTTTAAAATAATTCTTACACCGTTGGAAAGCCAAGAAAGAAAGAAAGGGTCGACAGAGTGGTTTAAAAGTGACGATCTACGTATAACGTGATGTTTTTGAGAAAAAAACACGATACTTATATATTTTTCTACCTTTGACAGAAATATCATTTGGCAACTAATAAAAATGAAAAAACTTCTTTTATACATAATTTTAAATTATCCTGTAAATACATTTCCACATGCTAAATTTACATTGACGTTTGCAATATCATTGAACCCAGCGATTCTTGCCGTTTTAATATAAAGAGGGTGGCGAAGGTTTCGATATACAGAGGGTAGCAAACAATGATATATATAAGCGTAGCGCTAGATGTCCGACTACATTTCCCGCAGTGAGGCCAAAAAAATATTGGCAGCCATTATAAATAGTGGCAAGAATGAAAACGAAAAGTGAGTTTGTTTAAACACAAATAAAAAAATAAAACTATGTTTTAAGTCTTATGTTCCTTATAGATACACAAATCAATTTCAGAATCGTTGTAATTTCCATTTTTATGGGTTTCCGATCGAAACTTTTGTGCAAAATGGATAAATGAGCTTTTTTAAGAGAAAGATTCACCAACAAAACATTCTTGTATGTGCAGTAAACAATTTCTCCCAAACAATAATATACTTTCCCCCCTGGATAAATGCTAGTGAATAAACCAAGGTAGAAGCTGAGTAAAATAAATAAAACTCAAAATAACTAAACAAATTGGTAGTTGCAAAATTTCCAAATCAAAACAAACCATGCATAAAAAGTTCTATCAGGAACATATAGCTCTTCTCATGTGGACACATTGAAAGTTTCATCACATATATTTACGTTAATATTTCAACACAGCAGCTTCTCGTTGGGAATAGTTCAGGAAATTTTGACAAGCAACAACAATTTCGTATCAACCTTGTTAATATCGTACTGAAACAAGCAACCAATTGACAAAATTTGAATTCCCATCCAATACTTTTCCCATTGGAAATTATATGACCATATCTTTTGATTCTGCAAATCGTTACTGGGAACTAAAGCATCAATATTGCTAACATAGATTGTCAGATTTAATTATGTATGTTGGGGTAATCACAACATTGTCATAGTGAACAGGACTCACAGGAAACACGCATCCAAGGGTTTTGTAAATTTCATAGAAAATGTGGTGGCATCTGATGAGACGGTTACAGATGCAATTGTGTTTATGCTTGTTGGACTGCAAGTTCATTGGAAATATCCAGTTGGGCATGATGTTTTATGCAACCAGCATCATGAATTTATATTCACTTGCAAAAGACGTTTATTACTATTCAATAATCAATAATCTGATAGGTCACAGAATCACGTTTTGACAACTAGTATCAGATTTGTCATCAAAAGAAATGCAATTTTGATTTTGAAGATGAGAGCTTGCTTTTATGCCTGACATGCCATATGCTGAAGTTAGCCAAAAACGTTTATATACACATCAGTTTCTTCTAGAACATACAAAAGATGTTGAAAGAGCCAAACATATAAAAGTGTATACTGTGTTCGTTATATTTCCAAACGTAGTTAGACATGAAAATAACGACAACTGCATAATTCATAAGTTATTGCCTTTTTTTATAATCGTAGTTTGTATTAAGTTCAATAACTATTTTTTCATCAAAATACATCAAAATACATACAAGATCATAACTCATGTTATTGCTAATTCTTTCACTTTTTCGCCCATTACACTGCACACTGTTTACATTTTTTTGCCACTATTTATAATGGCTGCCAAATTTTTATCGGCCTCACTCTTTTGATAGGGTTTTTACGGGAGTTAGACATCTAGTGAAATATATATATCATGGGTAGCGAAGGTTTCGATATTCAGAGGGTAGCTAAGGCAAAAAGACTTAGTTAGCTAGAGTCTGACATTTCCAAGTCAATGTGCACGCACATGCATTGTTCAATTTTGTAGCTGTTTTTATGTTTTTTTATTTTTCATCCTGCAATTGTTTCAATACCATTCTTTTAATTTCCTCTTCATCATTATGCTTTTCAACACTCTCTTCCTCAGCATTATGTTTTTCATCTCCAATCTTTTTAATCAGATTTAACGTACCATGGAGTATTTTTCTCCCGTGCCTTCTGAAAAACCCGCCAACCTTTCGCAAAGTTTTTCGCCACCATTTTCGAGTTTTTCGTTTGCGAAATCTCCAAGGATCGCTGCGTGGCATGGCATCAGGCAGGTCCAGCATTTCTAAATAAAATATTATTTTGATGACAAACACTTACCGAATGAAAACCTGTTAAAGATAATGAATCATAAGGTCGAGAAAAAAATGTGTCAGCAGTTTTATTGTGAGCTAAGCACCCAGCGTTTAAGTGACGGTCAGGATTTGGCCACAATAACGTCGCTAGCAAAACTGACTAAAGCTGACGTTTATTCGACATCGTGCCAAGATCATTGTTATCCATTACCATATCTGACGATCATTTGACGAAGATGTAAAAATCGCTTTTGTTGCTATATCTACATTTCGTTCTCTTATAATTGCACAAAAACATGTTTCCTACTTCAATAACGGTAAACGAATCGATGACGTCATGTTCACGTTCCAACAACGGTCATTAAAACGACGATATGACGTCTCTCTTTTCTTAGGAGTATGATCACAAAAAAAAACATAAAATGCGTGAAAATCCAAAGAAGCAATAGTGAATAAAAGCGCTGCCACAGGAAAAATAGAGTTTAATTCCTTAAAACTAAACCCAAATAAATGATTTTTGAAAAGGTTGTTTCAACGTTGTTTCGACGTCGTATTCCATCGTCGCATGATGGTTGTTTAATTATCGAAATGGAAACAGCAAGACAGCGACGTTAGAACGACTATTAAACAACGTTGTATTGACATCGTGTGTTAACTGGGAAGTAGGGAACTTACGAAAGTAGGACGGCAACGTGGACGACGACGTACAAGATATTCAGCTTCAATGAATCACAAAAGAGCAGAAATAATACATTGGGTTAAGAAGTTTATTTATAATGCCTTTGCAGATTGTTTTTTGAACTTTGCGAGACAGAATCATGAAGGAACCAAGAAAAATTTATCGGAAGTACTGCCATTCTCACGTCTTCGTTTTCAGTACGACTTCAAAGTGTTACTTCTCACCGTGCAAATCTAATAATGATATTAGTAAAATTAAAAACATTTCCCAATAGTATACTGAGAAATAACTTCCATTCTAAAGCAAATCTATGGAGTAAAGTGAATCTTTTGTTTGCCTCACGTCGTCGTCCACGTTGCCGTCGTAGTTTCGTAAGGTCCCTAGTGTTTCCCGCCAACGTGTTTAATTGTCTAATACGAGAAAAATTAGTTTGTAATTAGTTTTTCACGTATGACTTGTCCTGCTTATTTCTCTTTTGTTTCTTGCGTCCTTCGTTCTGTCCCTCGGGACTCCAAGGGCTTGTCTTTTTAGTGCATTCGTGTCTTACCATTCTCTCGTATGAGAATAGTCTGAAGAGAAATGTTTATATCTGAAGAGATACATCAAATGATACTTTGATATTTTAATACATATGCTATAAAGTTAACGCTAATGCGACTATAGACTTTTAGTTATACGTGTTTTCTGGACTTGACACGAGAGCAAAATTTAAATTAGCATTCAAAACTACGTTAGGAGCAAGGAATTATATAATATCATAGTCCTTTTACGTCATATAAACGTCGAATCAACGTCTCATCGACCGTCGAAAATGACCCTCAAATGACGGTCACTTATCGACCTCAAAATTATGTTGCATTTCTGACCATCATACGACCGTCAGACGGTCAGATTTGACCATCATGAGACGTTATCCTAACGTCATAATGTGCACTGGGAATCCTTTTTTTAATTTGAGCTTTGTTAATAATAAACAGCTGCTTGTTCCCAGACCATTTCTCAATTGTTCTATTTATACTGACATCAGCACAGTGGAACCGTCAGCTCTCTTTGTAATAGTTCATAATCGTTAACATTTAAGTGTCATACCATCAGTTAAGTCAATTTCATCCTCGTCATCTTTGGTTAACAAGTCATAGATGTTTGCATTCGGTACAAATATTTCGTCTTCTTGTTCCTTGTCTATCTGATATGCACCTAAGAAACAAAATAAACATTATACAAAACAAACATTATACAATACCTTTTTACATGATAAAATAAGCTTAAAACATTGTCTTACCAGATATAGCAAAAAGAAACAAAAATGTCAGCACTGTCAACTTCTCCATTTTTATTAAATGTTTGGAAGAAGTATGTTCTTGTCGCCATTTATACACAGCATCGCAATTAGTGGTTTTCATGATTGCAGAGGAATTGCGTGTTTTCAATGGATCAACATACGAATCAACAAGGAAGCTAATTATCATATCATCAAGTTTCATGAGTTTGAAAGGTCGAATAATCAATGAAATCTCATCAAGATAAAAAGTAAAGATAAAAACAAGAAAACAAGTGATGCAGAAGGAAACGTTATAATTAAGTTGAATACACTAGATTATTTATCAGCAAGGGCATAGATACTCGTACATGATAGCTACATGCAAAGATGTAAATTACTTTAAAGTTTCGCTTCCGCACAAGAACCAAAACAAATTTATTTATGTTACCATTTGCCAAGCATATCAGTATGCACGAGGAAGTATTTAAATTTGTTGGTTGATGGTAAGGGAAGCCACTAACATAAACTTTCTCAAGATAAAATTCTTCTTTAATCGACAGTATGCACGAGGAAGTATTTAAACCAAAAATTCTTCAAAAGAATAACAATTTAAAATGCAATTATATGACCAACTTACAATATAAATTGACAGTTCTTCTAATTCATGTATGGTAAATTGTTATTCTTTTGAAGAATTTCTGGTTTAAATACTTCCTCGTGCATACTGCCGATTCAAAAAGAATTTTTAGAAAATATATTTCAGTGGTTTCCCTTACCATCAACAAACTGAAATGGTCCTCGTGAAGCCCTGACAGCAATAACCAATTTTCATGTTATCTTACTCTGAATTGGAAGATAAATTCTGACGTCATGGCGAAAAACGTTCACTCACCAAAATTCCACACTTTACTTGTATCACAGCTTTGATATTTTTGCATTTAGCATGAGTAAATTTCCGTTCATGAACATTGAGTAGAATGTATAGAAGAAATCTTTCATCCTTCATTTGAATAAGTTGGGAAATGATATATCTCTATCAAAACTAGGTATGAAACATGCTGAGCCTGGCGTGTCTTTTTTCTGTTTTTCAAACATATACAAGAAATTGATTAGCTTTGCAGGAGAACTTATTGCGTCCCACCGTACAGATAATGAGATAAATTAGCAATATGATAGTTTCGAAAAGATACAGCAAATTTGTTTTTTCTTGAACCTGATGTGTGTGCAAACAGAACGAATCGTCATTGCTGAAAATTTAGACTCAAAAATTTAGACTCGAAAACATTTTCCATTAGACTGCTTCGGAAATCTATATCATGAGTTTTAAAAAAATCAAATTTGAGACATGGCTCGGATTTTTAAAATGCAATATTGAAACGAATTTATGACATGCATTAAAAATCTTTCAAAAGCTTTAAAGAAAAAAACCTTCTATACAATCATAAGTCGTTTTTCTTTGCAGCCTGATACAAAGAAATATTGAAAGAGAATGAAAAAGGAATTAGCAAAGACTTTCCTAAGTAAACCATTTTTTGGAAATTAAATTTTGTGGGAGATTTCCAGATCCACTAAAATATTGTCATGACATGCAAAACGTCTATCAAAAACTTTCTATGTTTATCTTCATATAATCGTCATATGAATTACTTCTCAAACTGCTTCCGCTGCAACATCTCATTATTAATCTGTTTTTCATCTCCCAGAGCAATAAGTGCGGCACCAGCTTTCTTCAACAAAAATCCTTTAGCAAATCTTTTAACACTTCTCCAGAACCAACCTCTTCTTCTTCTCCTTCTCCTTCTTCTCCAGAACGGATCATACTCGGGGTTCAAATCACTTGTTTTTCCTGAGTGCAACATTATGAGTTTTTTTTTCACTAACTACACTATTTTTATGCACAAAATTAAAAAAATCGTAGCATTCAATTACCGTTATCTGATAAAAATATTTCTTCATCATAGTCGTCCACATCAGTTTCAGGATCGTCCTTGTTCTCGCTACTATATGTTATGTCTTGGGAGAAAGGATTTTCATTTTCAGCCTCTAACTGATATGCCACTTAAAATGAAACAAAGTGATGCATGATAATGGACATATTGCCGCACTAAGTTAAAACTAAGAAGGCAGCATTGCTTTTTCCTCACGTAAACATTTAATCTGACTTGTCTTCGGATTGGCTAAGAGTATGTTCAAAACCGCTACCATTACACTTATACGGTGAAAAAACTTATTAAAGAATTTGAACAAGTAAAGCTAAACCTGACCTTTACCCAAACACATTTCATAGGCTGTGCACCGTAAAAGTCTGATGGCAACGAGTTTCCAGGCGAACATATTGCAAACCCTAACGTTTATGGTTTGCGTCTTAAAAGAATGTAAAATTAAAACCAGAATAAAGAGTTACTAACCACAAACTGCAACAAAAGCAAGGATATAAATCACAACAGTCTTCATGTCTGATGCAAGTTCCTATTAGTTTAAATCATTTTGGAAAGGTCCTTATATACAGCTTCTCTTAGAAATTATCTGTGAAAACTAGATTAAGGATAATAGAGCTCGAAACTGCATTTAATCCCATGAAATCATTTGCACAATCATTCGGAAGCCTTTGTTCTTATTGCTTCCTTATAAAACCGGAGATTTTATCGTATGATAAAACGAAATAGAACAAAAGTGAAAATACAAGCGATCACTTAACATATAAACACTACTGATATCTGATCGAGAGATCGAGAGAGTTCTTAACTTAAGTGTCAGAAAACAGTTGAAATTCTCAATAAGTATAAAAACATTAGCAAAATACAGTGTGTTTCATAATGTTGGAAACGGAAATTTTAAAGCTGCTTTTTTAAAATGAATATACAGAATTTCAAAGTAATTTTTACATAGATGGAAAGCTATTTTCAAGTTCTTTCGGCTAGTATGTTTTTATGAAAAAATGAAAAAGTGGTTTTTGAAAAAATAAGAAAATGTCTTGGAAACATGTAATTAAATTTTTAATTTCTTATCATGGCAAACCTTTGGAGGTTTCAAAATTGCAAATTGCACTGAAGTGATAAAATTCATGTTGAGGAATGGTGTGAAATTTGTCCTCACTGAGAGATTTTGCCCGGATCCAGTTGGGATCCCCAATCAGCGACAAATAGGCCGACGTTCAGATAATCCAGACTTACAGGTGTTTGGATATAATGATAACTCAATTCGCATACAAAAAAGTATTTCGTGCAACAGTGGTAATACAAGAGGAAGATATGATAAACGAAAAAGTTGGATTGAGATGGATAATACAATATTACCAAAGCGTAAAGCTCGTTGAATAAAATATGAACAAAATTCATTACTATATAATCTTTACTTTTGATATATGAATGTATGTATATCTATACCTATTCCAGATAACCGAATTTCTCAGAAATGAAAGAAAAAAACATTGAAAAATGAGGAAAAATGCAAACAAATTTTGCAAGATTTTCACTGTAATATGTGGGTGATCTGAAATCGGTAAATAGATTACACTCTTTTTTTATAAGCATAGACTTTATAAGCATACTAAGGGTGGAAATTGATAAAAAGATGAGCACGAACCTTTTGGGATTTTTTTAGAGACGACTACAAAATGAACAACTGCCTTAACAGCTAATGCCTGTGCATTGTTGCATACTGAATAGTATTCTCAAAAAGTGCAACAAGAAAGATGCCTGTGACGGAGTATGCACTTCATCATGCTTCAAAGTCTTATAAACAACTATCTAATGCGTCATCAATAGTTATCTGCAAACAGCTTCGACAACTTCTATGATCTGGCAGAAATCAGAATTTTTCTTAGGCATAACGAGGCTGGACCCAAAAATACCCCATGGTTGTAAAACAAGAGTGTATAATACTACATATCATTATCAGTTACTTTTTTTCATCACATGAACGTTTAATGTTTTTCCTGAGGGCTTTGTCCTTTGCAGTTTGCTGTGCTCCTTTGAACTTTTGTACGATGTTTATAGCATGTGTAAATGAGCGTATCCTGACAAATAAATTGATAACATTATAATTACATCTTTTGAGGTATGTTTTTTTTTATTTCGACTTCAGATTTAGTGCATATATCATTCCCCTTTCTTCTGAATAAAAGAATCATCAGTAATGCTGTTACAAATACTTCAGCAGTCAATAACATGATCTATGAGAGAGGTTGTATTTTTACAAAAGTAGTTTTCTGCCAAGTGCATTAGTTTTTGCAAATCTTCAGTTATAAACCAAAGCCCACCTCTGTCAAGATTAGACATAAAAGTAAAGTTTTCTTTGGTTGCCTCAGGATGTAATTTGGTTGCATTTAATAGTGCCATAATTTGTTGATTCGTGTTAGTATTCAATTTGGGGGAGTTTTTCATTTTTTTATAAATTTTATGCATTATATATCCTGTAATGTAATGCCATGTGTCTCTTTTTCAAATAAATCGGTTGTTGATTCAGAAGTTTTACATTCTGCATCTCCTTTTGATAGAAGCAACAATCTGTCTGCTACTCTTTACAAAGCAAAATTGTTGCTATATGATCTGGGTAGATGGATAAAAATTCCTGTGCTTTAGCAACAAGGTCTGAATAGCAAAAGCTATAAAAGCTTTCTGCATCTCTGTTTTTTAATAATTTTCATACGGTTTTTGGAATGCAGACCACAAGTCTATTGCTATTAACCTCATATCATCTCCTTCAATTTTCGTTTCTTTAAGTTTCGTATATAAGTCAGTATTATAGCATGTGTTATTTTCGACTTTCGACTTTTCCTCAGATAATATGTTAACAGAAGCGTAGCTAGAGGTCAGTCAAAGTTTGTGGAGAGGGGTTTAGTCATTTAAAGTAGAAAAAGAAAGCGTGCAAGTAACCTAATCGCCGCTTAAGACTAAAAAGAAACATCATAATGTTGGACTCCTCCACTTTTTGTGACTGACCTTGAATACGCCTATGGTTAAAAACATGTTCTTGTATTAAACATTGTACGACTCTTTCATTTTTTGCTGTAGCGGAATGTTTTTTTATATGTCGAGTAAGCCATCCTTTGCTCTTACACACTTTTTCACAAATATTACACACAAACTTTCCATCTTCAATCTAAAACAAAGTCATGAAAATAATATAAAAGAATACAATAGATAATTTTTTGAGACAGTTTAAGTTGAGTTCTCAGGTACAACTAATCACTTACATTATTTGCTGTATTTAAAATTCCTTATGTAAATCTACATGTTCCTCTATTGCGTTCATAACTGCCTCTAAGTCATCACCATAAAGATAATTATTCACCACCAATTTATTTTTTTTCAAACTTGTCATGACATAGATTTCCGAAGCAGTCTAATGGAAAATGTTTTCGAGTCTAAATTTCCAGCAATGACTATCAGGTTGAAGAGAAAACAAATTTAACATTCATATGAAGACCACACGTTTTTTTTTATAAGCAACCAAGGTTGGAAGTTAGTACGTAATCATTACATAGCAATTTTAAGAAATGTGCTGTAGATATGCTAGTGGTGCATCTTTTCAAAACTATCATATTGCTAGTTTATCTCATTATCTCTACGGTGAGACGCAGTAAGTTATCCTGCAAAACTAATCAATTTCTTGTATATGTTTGAAAAACAGAGAAAGACACGCCAGGTTCAGCATGTTTCATACCTAGTTTTGATGGAGATATATCATTTCTCAACTTATTATGTTATAAACTTTTCAATCTATTGCTATGTATACAAATTCTTTCATTAAAATTGTGCTTTTAATTATTACTTTTAGGATAATGTGTCATTGGATTTTCTTTTTGTTTGATTCTTTTTATTTATTTATTTTTTCAATATGGTCATATTATGATTAGGATTTCTTCTTCATTATACAACTGAAATCTTTTTCTTCTAGGTAAGATAAATAACAAAAAAGGATATCAATCAATCAAGAAATAAAACTCATGGTTTTAAATCTTGATGTTGGTGGATTGGAGAAGAACAGATTATACATTTATTTCACCAATTCATTTAGGATTGTTGTTTCATGTAACTTTGGAACAAAAGAAACAGAGTTGAAGGTATTGGTTTGTTTTTAATTCATATTTTGTAATCGGTTAAAAGGAGCTGATATTACGCATTTGATTTTTTTTCATGTTGATGTTTGGTTCTTTCCAGGAGAAATTCATTTTACTAAGCCTTTCTCTGCGGTTCATTGATTAAAACTGGTAAAAAAATGTACCTGAGTTAATAGTATATATATATATATTATGCTTTTAGCAGCATATATATTATGCTTATATATTATGCTTAGCATATTTAACGTCAATAGGACAAAGTGAGAATAAAAATAATACTAGTACTTTGGGGGGTGGGCAAGATACTTTTTTATGTGAAAAAACCGTTTTACCTGATGATTTTAATAATGTAAATAATGTAGATAATGTAGATAATGTAGATAATTTTGAAAATTTGTATGATAACAGTGGTAGGCTTAAGGGGACATTTGTTAGCCCGAATGTTTTGAATCTTTCTAATAGGCAGTTGTCCGAAGCTGAAATTTCCTTGCTCTCAAAAGGACTAAAATTCGTTCCTACACCTAATTTTTTGAATAAAACTATTATTAAAGAAGAACCACTGCGCCGACGTTACCAGTATCCAGTGTTATACGCTTCCGCATATCTTTGCATACGGACATGTATGCCTTACTATGCGGAGTGTATGCGGAGTTGGTATGCGGAGATATTCATCTTGCATACGGACACTTTTGTATCCGGATGTATGCGGACTTTGCATATACTCCGCATATACTTGTTATATCTCCGCATATTCTTTGGATACCTTCAGCATAACTCCGCATATCGATTTGAGAAAATCCGCATATCAACTTCGCATATTAAATCCGGAATTCCGCATATCAACTCCTCATATCAGATTTTTTCCCGTTTTTTCCGTTTATTAATGATAAGTCATTTACAGTACTTCATGTTTTTTCCAATATGAAAAATGATGACTTTAAATTAGTTTACATTTATCTATTCTTAACCAAACATAAAACAAGTACAAGCTGTCTACAATCGAACCCGTGCAAATCAAGCTGCTTAACAAGACGGATTAACGGATTGACGGAGCTTGTGATACACACGAGTTCTCCTATCAAAATATTTTTTCTGGAACTTTCGCAGATGGTTTGCGGTTTGATGGTTGTCCATATCGGACAGGTCCTCCTCTCCTTTCGTCTTCCTTTCTTACGAAGTCGCTCAGATCTTGTGTCCTCCACGGAATGGTTCGATGAGACTTGTAACCATCGTCATCACTCTCCACATCGCTCATCAACTCTGCAGTTACATCCTCCCATTCTTCTCCTTTAAAAAGCTAAAAAAGTAGCCAAAAAATAACTGGATTGTTCGAGAATATACTGTTCATAATTTAAGGTCACATTGAAAAAAATCACTTACTCGATGTCGCCGTTGGACGCCTCTTTTCTTCTTCTTTTTCTTAAAGTGAAATAATAAGATAGTTATTATTATAACAAATATAAATAAGATTATCATCAGTTGAATAATTTATGTAAAAAGTTTAAGCAACCAACTATGAAAACAACTTACAGAAAGTTCAGTTGGGATGACAGTCCTACATGCAACGGCTTCATTTTTTTATGCCTTTTTCATGACACTAATTTCCATTTCCAAAGGCGAAATAGTGTCTCTATCTGTACGACTAACGTCGACTCCATCGACAAGTATCCTTCCTCCATGTGATCTTGAAGATCGTTAATTGCTCTAAATTGGGTAAGAAAAAATGGAACTTCATCATTTCAGTTATTATAACTTTTCTTCAAATAAGACTTATTATAATAACCTGATAACATCATTGTTTTTTGGCAGTTTTTTTATTATTTGTGGCGTCGATTTCCGCGACGACGGGTAACATCTTGATGCACTAAAATGTTGAAAAGCTAAGTTATTTCCTTCTTAAACGTTGTCTGTAACAAGCTTCTATTTACTATTAAGAGAAAAAATTACCCCGCCAGTAGTAAGATTGACTCTGACATTATTTCATTTGGTGGTGAACTAAATTGTTCATTTACTAAAGAAAATTCTTCCTCCTCTTCATGTTCACGTCGTCGAGTCAGCTGTTGTAGCCTATAAATGAAAATTTTAAAATTAAAGTATGTTTTTACGAATAGCTAAAACGGAAGAAAGCTATAACATATTTCAAGAAGTGGTTAAAGCGAGTAAACTCGAATAAATGAACTCGATTTTCTTACCAAGAATGCAATGCGACGACAAGCAAGTTGCACCTGCACGTGTGCAGTTGTTCTTTTCTTTTCAAGCAATGTGAAGGTCGGTAGCGTGTATGTGTGTTCGTATGTAATTTTAATAAATAGTATCAAATAGTATTACTATGGTGCATTATTCAGGTAAGAACAACTTGTAGTATTTTTTGATTTTCAATGATTGTGTTTTTTAAAAAAAGTCATTTGAGCTTTTCATTTTTAGAAATTAACAGCAACAAAGAACAACTAAGAAATTGTAGTCTGTATGATGCAATAAATGATCAGAAGAAATCAACATATTTCTCAACTCGATTCTCAAAAGATGATGGTTCTCAAGACACATCCTAGAAAAATTAGACTAAGTGAAAATTTCGAAAGGAGATAATAATGGTAAATATTCAAGTTGTTCTTGGTGAACTGTCAATTCAAAAATGCAAAAACAGAAATACAGGTAAATAACTTATCTGTATCTGGAAAATGAAAAGGTCGAAAATTTTAAGATCAATTTAATTTAATTGATTAATTTTCTTAAAACATTTTATTCCAGCCAGGAAAATGGTATATGTGATTTAAAGATCTGGAATTTTCTTTAAACACTTTTGTTTTCACTTCCCATTGTTATGTTTTTTTTTTGTGAAAA
The DNA here is from genome assembly GCA_027922465.2 of Turritopsis dohrnii. NCBI lineage: Eukaryota > Metazoa > Cnidaria > Hydrozoa > Anthoathecata > Oceaniidae > Turritopsis > Turritopsis dohrnii. Next base: position 247,257 of record BQMF02000432.1, read on the forward strand.
TCAGTGAACAGTTCTTTAAATCTTGAGTTTCGAGAATATTACATTTCTGTCAGGTGCTTTGTGTTAGGTGTTTTATGCTCTTCTCCTTACACGTTTTCTTTTTATAAGAAATCCGTTTACATGTAGAATCTCAAAAAATTAAAGTTTTACTACAACTGACTATTTCTTAAATAAGAAAGTTTTTTCCATGTTTGACTTCATATTTGAGGAAATTGTTTTGAAAGGTAAACTTCTGTTTAAATTGTGTTGTTACTAAGTTTCTTGTAGAAAAAAAAAACAAAAACGTTTACTCTTTTCTCGCATGTTTCTCGTCATAATTTTCGAATGTTCAAGTGTTCTTTTCTATGTGCTCTGGGCAACTGGGATTTCGAAATTCTAAAAATAATTTTTCAAAGAATCAACGCTTTAATTTGTTAAGTTTTTGTTATACGTTGATAAAAAAATTCCAGATCTTTATGAAAATTCTCTTATCCGAAAATTCAATGATATGTTCAATCAATTTCACAAACGCGATGTATATATCTCAAGCGATACAAACCACTCAATGATTAAATATTTCACATGCAGAAAGTTGTCGTGAATCTAACATCAGGAATAACCTACTATGCTCTTTGTAACTTATCTTTCTCTTTTTAGATTGGATTTGCCATTTTGAGGAAAGAATTTTACATGAACTCGAAATACTTGAAAAAGCAATTTTACTGGAAATATTCTTGAAATAAGTTTTTTCTTCCCTGTGTCGTAATCATTCACCCTAGATCCTAAAAATAACATGTGCACCTATTGCTCTTTAAGGTTACGGGTGTTTCAGTTTGCAGAAAGTTTCACTATCGGTATCGCTCGACTATATCGGCCAGGCTTCAAGTGTAGGTATAAATACTTACGCATACCATTGATCGGGTGTTAACTTTCTTTTCTCCCCAGTTTTCTCATTTGGAAAGAGTAGTTTCGTGAAAAACGTTGTGAGTTCATCATTGGATAGCGATTCTTTTCACTTTTCGCGATAAGTTCTTCCCCCAAAAAACAAAGATTATTCAACAGAAAACAAAAGCTTCAGATAAGAAACAACATTTGCGCAAGTCAACTAATTGTGGACAGTTTATATCATTCAGGGTGGCGGTACGACAACTGAGCACAGCTAATATTTGCAAATGTCATAAAGGACAAGGAGATAAAGAGACAAGGAGCCAAAAGTTTTACGAATTGCAAATATGCAATGTCCTTATTATGAAAACGAATAAATTTTTGACATTGATACGAAGTATTTATTTGTGCATTCACTGTAATGTACCCCCGGTTTACACTCAACGGACAAGTCATGTGATTAAAAACGTCATCCGGGGGAATATGCAATGGGTCCGCATATCTTTTTTTATACATATGCGATGTATCCGAAGTCCGCATACCATGTACAATTGGAATATGCTACGTATCCGATGTCCGCATATCCTTCGCATAGATATCCGGAGTTATCCAGAACAAGAATACCATGCAGTTAGGATACCCTTCGCATAACTCCGCATATTGTACGTATGCGGAATTCTGCATTCACTGGGATATTGGAGCCGTTTACGCAGTGAACTTGAGAAGTTTGGCAGAATTTTGAGACTCAAGTGGCATTTTCGAAATGAAGAGAGTTCTGGCGACTACAATCCTTTCCGTCCAAAATCAAAATTTAATCCAAAAGGGAAGGATGCAGCGATCGAAATTTACCTAAGTCGTCTGGAGGAGGAAATTTTAGCTTTAGATACGAAACTTTCTTACTCTAATTTAACTAGGAAGGAAAGAGAGGCTTTAAGATCTTTGAAGGATGATCCCAATATCATCATCAAGGAGGCTGACAAAGGTTCGGCAGTTGTGATTTGGGACAGGGAGGACTACCTTAAGGAAGCAGAATCACAGCTTGGGGATAGTAATACATATGAAGAATTGTTTGGTAATTATGTCAGTCCTCTAGTGAAGGTAATTGGGCAATGTCTTTCAAAGATCAGTTCTAGAGGAGATGTGTCCAAACAAACGCTTGAATATTTTAAAGTAGAAACGCCCAGAATTGGTCGTTTATATATGCTACCCAAGATCCATAAGCGGCTTCACAATGTCCCTGGGCGCCCCGTAATTTCTAACTCCGGGTATTTTACGGAAAATATTTCAGCGTTTGTTGACTACCACCTGAAGCCACTTTCTAAACAGGTGAAATCGTACGTCCAGGACACAAACGATTTTTTGAGGAAGCTAGAAAACCTTAAGGAACTGCCTAAAAATGCTTTGCTTTGTACGTTTGATGTTGTCGGCTTGTACCCTAATATTCCCCACGATGAAGGGTTGGCAGCTGTTAAGGAAGCACTTGATACCAGGGAGGATAAGACTATTTCCACAGAGAGCCTGGTAGAGCTTACTGAACTCAAAAACAACATCTTCGAGCATAATAGTAGATTTTTTAAACAAAAACAAGGTACTGCCATCGGTACCAAAATGGCGCCACCTTATGCCATTCTTTTCATGGATCAACTAGAACGAAAGATACTTGAAAAGTCTGACCTTAAACCTTCAGTTTGGTGGCGTTATATTGATGACATTTTTTTGATTTGGGAACATGGGGAGGAAAGTTTGAAACAGTTCCTTGAGTACCTTAACAGTTGCCACCCCACTATTAAATTTACCGCTAATTATTCACCAGATAGTATTGATTTTCTCGATGTCAGGGTGATTCGTCGGGGCAAAAAACTTGTCACTGACCTCTTTGTTAAGCCAACTGACACCCATCAATATTTGGATGCGTCATCTTGTCATGTGTACCATTGTAAACGCTCAATTCCATATAGTCAAGCTCTTAGATTAAACCGAATTTGTTCGGAGCCGGAATTTTTTTATCATAGGTGTAATCAACTTGAGGAGTGGCTAAGCAAGAGAGGTTACAAGGACAGGATGGTACGTGAACAAATTTTGAAAGCTCGAAAATTCAAACGAACCGAGCTTTTGTTTCGTGAGAACCAGAAAAAGAAATCTCCTGGAGTAGTTTTGAATATAACGTACCACCCTGCCTTCGGAGAATTGAAAAAAATCCTATCCGATATACATATTTTATTAACACCTAACAATGAACATCGCAAGGTTTTCCAAAGCATTCCAATAGTTGGTTTTAAGCGGGGAAGAAGTTTGAAAGACATTTTAGTTCGTGCTAAGTTGCCAAAAATTGGGCAACCGGGGTGTAGGGGATGTGGAGGAAAACGTTGCGAGGTGTGTCGTTCTATTACGGAAACTAGCAGTTTTTCTAGGAGGGATGGAAAAGAATATCAAATTAAACCCGTTGATCTAAATTGCAACTCTCAATTTGTGGTTTATCTAATTACTTGTAGAACGTGCGGCATCCAATACGTAGGAACATGGAGGTATAAAACAGAAGGAGAACGAACTCTTATTTTTCTATTATTCAGATAATGACTATTCTATTCATTGCGGTATCACTTTGATGTCATCCGTGATGCGCTTTCGGCTGGTTGTCGGTGAAACGAATACTTTTTTAAAAATTAACGACAATTTAAAAACCAAATATCATCCATTATAACAACGGATCAACTTGCTGCATAGTGACAAGCAGATTATTAAACCTAAAGCTTCCTTGAGAAACAAATGAAAATCTATGTTTTTATACAGAGTTGAAGATATCGCGTAATTCATGTATAAGTTCCAATCTACATATCTTCTGACTTAAATGCGCCTCGATAGTGCCGCGGTACGTGCAAAAACTTAGGATCATTCTCTCTTCAAAAACTGAAGCTCGGCGAAACTGCTTGAGGGAATCACGAGATATATAGACCTAAAGTTGCAATGTTTTCGTTGCATATTTGTGACGTTTTTGCATAATTCTCCCAATTCCTACAGATTATGCATGCTAAGAACTTTACCCTAACGATCTTTAATCACATTGGAGAATTGATATGAACGAAATTTTCACGCAAGAACGCCAAAATCATAAAAATTATGCAAGATGATAGCAATTACATGTTATTACACACTGAGGACTTAAACAATGCAGCGCATCACGGATAGTACAATAGCAGATTTTGAGTTCGTTCTCCTTCTGTTTTATACCTCCATGGTAGGAAGCACGGGTCCTCCTTTTCGAAAAATATTTAATAATTACAAATCCTGCTTTAAGAAACACGTATTGGGTAACATCGTTCCACAAGCTGGTTTCCATGCACATTTCGCTCAGGAGGACCATCATGGACGCGAGGACTGGGATTTTAGACTTATCGATGAAGCGAGTAACCTACCCGCAGTTAGACGAAGGGAGGATTTTTGGCAGGAAACTTTAAATACGTTCCTCCCTGATGGCCTGAATGAGTGGGATGTGCCATTAGATTTTGGATAGGTGCTTTCCTTAAGGGTACATTAGTTTTTAGTTTGTTTGATTTTATATTTTAGTTTTTATAATTTTCCTATATATTATTTTGCCTTTTGGTTACACTAGATTAAGTATTCTCTGCGGGTTATTGATTTAACCTGATAGGCCTACTTGTATATAGTTACCCCCTATTTACTTTTGATCATTTTGACAACTGTAACCTAGTATATTCTCTAGTGTATATTTTATATAGCTTTTTGTGTTTTTGTTTTCTCTTATGGCCTTTAGAGAGAAGAGGCTGTAAGTGTTTTGTTTTTTTAAATGTTTTTTCACCGACCTCACTTACGTACTTTTTTGTTATTTTTCGGTTGCTTAATACTGTTATCACCTTTTAATTTGTGAATGACTCTATAGTTATATTTTATTGTTTCTAGCTAATTCCTTTTATGTAGATATCTTTTTAACACACCTTATTGACTTCTTTACGCACGTTTCTTTTGTTGTATATTTCACACAATTTCTTTAACCACTAATTTTCTTCTATTTGTCTCTATAGTTTTTTAACCCCCTTGTTAATTGTCACTTTTTTAGAATTTTTTGTTGAACCATATAAATTTCCTTGTCAGTAGAAGCAATGTACACTTGATAAAGACACATAGTTGGTCGAAATATTGTAATAGATTATATCTGTGTTTTCTATGTTTTTTCTATATTTTACAAACACAAATTACCGCTGACTTCAACGTTTTATATATATATATATATTATGCTGAATAATTGAGTCAGTAAAGATATTACAGGGAATAGTCAGATTGGTAATTGTCTTTTTGGTTAATGTTTTGAATGTAAAGCTAAAATACACAGAATTTAAAAGACATTTTCACACTACTTTTTAGACGAGACTGGTTAGTTTCCAGGTCAACGACCTAACTACAACTTTACAGAATTAGTGTTTATGAAGGATAAAGTATAAAGAGATGTTTTGTATCATTTCAAAACCACTAAGACCTTATTGCAAAAACAAGGATTTGAAAACAACAAACACTCACTGACCAACAAACACTTTTAAAAGGGATTCATTTTTATTTGTTCTCTTTTCTAACTGATATATATTTAAAGGATGGAAATCACATCTTCATTATCATTTAATATTGCGAATTCACCTTTCTCTAATGACCACAAAACTGGAACTATAAGTTCTAAGAATTTTTTTCAACACAAAATTTTTATCTTTATTTATTTATTTTTTTTTCTTGCTTTTTCTTAGAATTAAGGCTTTTGTTCATGATGTCTCCAGTAAAAAAAAAAAAAAATAGATCCAAACTTGCAACTTGAAGGTTGAAGTAAGCCACACCACGTGTTGTGTGCAAGAAAGAAGAACCATGCCAACAAATGCATCCAAGCATAAATGCACCATAGAAAATGTGGAGATTAACGTGAACAGTAAACTTGAAAATACCAACTTTGTCTATATAATAATCAGTTGTGACAAAGTCATCTTCATGAGTCAACCAGAGGTACTCTGTTTTCTAGACTATTCAAGACTATAGCTATAACTATTGGCAACATTCAAATAGTTGGATTACGTAGCTGATGCAACTTGCACCTCCAACTGGGAACTGCAAAACCACAAGTTTTTTTTTAAACTAATGTTGCAACAGTGCTACTTTTTATTAATATGGTTGAAACATATATTGATCTGAAAGATTTACTAAAGTCTGTCTCAATATAATTGGCAGTGGAAACAAATTACCTCATAACTTTTGATAACCACTTCTGATTCCAAAAATTTTTTTTTGCATGTTTTAGATATTCAAAAGCACTATATTTGAATATATTTTTGATTGAAAAATTCGCGATTTTTAGCGGTTAAATTTGCGATTTAAAAAATAAAACTTTTTTTCTACTTAAGCTATAACTTTCATTTCTGCACCAGTGATAGCCCTGTCTTAGGCAAAAAAAAGTTATAAAGTTTGAGGGCAAACCGATGGGTCGTTCAGAAGATATGGGACACGAAGCACCCCTCAGTAGCGATTTTATGCGAAACATCAAATCTCCAACTTTCAACAAAAAACGGAGGTTATCTTTTCTTTCATCAACAGCGTAATTAAAAGTTGAAAAGTGTTACAGTAATGCGTTGATGTTTGTTGACCATTAAGCAAAACAAAGGGAAGCAGCTTAATTGTTTTTTATTGTTAAAACGATGTGGAATAAAAAAGTCACACAGATCTTGAAAGCGTTGTTGAACACAATAAGATATCTTTTAAACACAAAGCTATGAAACCGTATGATACAATAGAAAGTAAACTTCGATTATTCCCAACACATAAATAACAGTTTCTCAAAAGATAATTTAAAAGATCGTTGAATGTGATGTGTTTAAAAAATTGTTCCACCATCATTGCCCCTGTTTTTTGTTGAAAGTTGGAGATTTGATGTTTCACGTAAAATCGCTACTGAGGGGGTACTTCGTGTCCCATATCTTCTGAACGACCCATCGGTTTGCCCTCAAACTTTATAGCTTTTTTAGCCTAAGGCAGGGCTACCACTTGTGCAGAAATGAAAGTTATAGCTTAAGTAGAAAAAAAGTTTTATTTTTTAAATCGCAAATTTAACCGCTAAAAATCGCGAATTTTTCAACCAAAAATATATTCCAATATAGTGCTTTTGAATATCTAAAACATGCAAAAAAAATTTTTGGAATCAGAAGTGGTTATCAAAAGTTATGAGGTAATTTGTTTCCACTGCCAATTATATTGAGACAGACTTTAATTCAATTGATATGGATGATTTAGTCGAAGCAATTTTTGCGTAAAATTTGATTGACGTCGTCAATGGCGTAATTTTGAAATTTCCCGCTGTTTTGTAATTTCCCGCTGATAATTTGTAATTTCCCGTGTTTTCTTTTTTCAACATTTGAATAGCCGATCGCACATGAAATTGACAACTTTCGAATGTTTTGATTTACGCTCTCATTCTTTCGTTGAGAGTTTGTGTTTTTAAAAAATGGAGAGTCGATTTCAGTTGCTGTCCGACGAAGATTTACAAAAACTGTGATTAACCAGTAATCACATGTTTAGTTTCGTAAAATTTTGGATAAATTACCCTCGTTCATTTTTTGAAATTTTTTTTGTTGATAAATTGCCAACCCTAATAAACATAACTATATATATACGTTAAATTACTTTATTTGTTCAAACGAATGTAAATGTATTACGAGGTACAGTTGGACTTTTTTGTACAGTCTTGACGTAAAGCTGATTATTTAATTTTCAGTCATCTGAGCCCTTTTTGTGTTTGTTTCATTGTGTCTGAATTTTGTTGTGCTTAATTGGTGTAAGTAACGTTATAACGTTACCTTGTGTATTTAAATGTACCGTGTGTCTCAAAATGTCTTAAATTCAATTAACTGACATGCTAATGAATTTTTAATGGTGCAATTTTCTTTTGTTTTGCTGATGAAGCTTTTAGAAAACTTTAAGTATAGCTTTGCGTATCAATTTCCCATAGCAACTAATCACAAAAATTTCAAATAAAATTTTTTTATTGTGTGATGATTTTTAATTTTTTTATTGTGTTTACAAATGGCCTTCATTGTAAAATGAGTTAATTGACGTTTAAGAATTTAATGAGCCAAATCGTTGAGTTTTTCTTCAATATCTTATCAAAGAACAAATATTTTGGCAAACATTTTATATTAATGGATACGGCATGAAAAGCTCTTTCGTGTGATATAAAATTCACAATATTTTATAAAACATGTAATGAGATATACGCCTTGAAAGTTGGTAGATAAAACATTTTGAGACACACTGTAGCTTTAGAAGAGAATTTGGATTGCTCAAATTTTTGCTCCAGTTCCTTTGTTTTGTTTGTTTGAAAAAGCATCTGCATTTGTCAGTCTTTTAATTGCATTTCAATATAATATATGTTTTTAAAGAAGAAATTGTCCGTTTTGAATCATGATTTGTTTCTGTTAACATCTAAAAATTTCCATCTTTGTATATGACGCTTTTATAACAAACGCATTAAATTTTTGCATTTATGTCAAGCTGAAATATCCAATAATACCTGCTATCGATGAGTTCGCAGCTTCACTCTGCTTTATTTATTAAGTGATAAAAATGACCTTTGTAAATCCCAAATGAAAAAAAAGAGATTTTGGTAGTGAAAATACACATCCATAACCAAATCACTACGAAGCTGAAAGTAGAAATTCGTGTTCTGGTTTGATTTAATTGACAGATTGTTATGTTGGAGTTTGTTGTTTGTGTAAGGAAAGTTGACAGTATATTACTTTTTACGAAATAAAATATCATGAACACTATGGAAACAGTATACGTGATCATGGAATTAATCCATTGTAAATTATGTTTCTGTGAATTATGTTTCAGATTTAACGGCTATCCAGGGAAGCACATTCAACCAGATTCTTTCAAGTTATTATCTGTCTCAATGCTGTGTATTAAAATATTATTGATTTTCTGAACATCTTGTTGCATATACGATATCACGTTTTTACTTCTGTATTTTTAATTCTGTATTTTATACGTTCATTCAAAAGCTGTTACAAAACCATTCAAGACAAATATGAACTAAAACGATTTATTTCTATTGAATCATTTTAAAAGCTAGCAAAAAAGCAAACCTTTTCTACTCCCCATCTGCGCTGATTAAAAAAATGGCGTACTACTTCACTGTAGACTAGCTTCTATTCTTATCAACTTTAGTGGCTAGGCGAAAATTCAATACTGAACCGCGGCAATAAAAGTGAACGGAGGAGGAGAAGAAGAAGAAAGAAAATGCCGGTTTTAACATATATTTTGCCCTATGGGGAAATATATAATTATATATCAAATGATTTTCGGATACTTAAACAACGGAAATAAAGTTCAATCTGTGGACAACAAATGTTAAGGCAGATATTTATGATTAAAGGCCGATTTCCATTCAACGCTTATGCCCGCGCGGACGTAGAATTTTCCGAGCGGCCAAACAGCTGCAAATGGAAATCAAAAGACACGATTGGCTGAAATTATCAGCGGACATCGGCGGGCTTAAAAAAAGTTAAACTTTTTTAACTTTATTTTTGCTCGCTGAGCGGACATAACTACGCTTATGAAATAGCCAATACGCATGCGTTCTAAGTCACTGAGCGTGGATTACCTACGTCCGCGCGGATATTTTCCTGAATGGAAATCGGCCTTTATATAGCATAGTAATTGTTGATAATTTTGATAAATAGCTAAATATGCCCCAGCGGAAATCTCAACTATGCTTAAGTAAATTATTGAGGATTTCCATCCCCATATTTCTGAACATGCTCTTAAATTTTAGCAAAATTTACTGCAATAACAGTTCTTAGAAAGTATATTCTTCTTCAAAAGACCCCTAATTCATCACAGTTGCTTTTTGTTTCAGTCAAAATTGCATGAATATTTATCTTGTTGATTTTTTAAGAACTTTGTGTGGTTGGCCATTCCCAGTACAAACACATAATGCTACTATACCAGTTTCTTGTGAACAATATGGTAGCTAAAATAATGTTATTTTGAATAATTAAATTGCAGACTTCGATTTCTTTGAAGCAAATTGGATGATTTTTTCTTTTTACTCGGAAATTCTTCGCTGTGGTCGTTGTAATATTTTTTCATTTTACTCGGAAATTCTGCGCTCCGGTCGTTGTAATAGAATTCACAGTTTCAGTAGCATTCGTTACGATCTTCTTCGCCGCCATCCGTATGTCGAAAAGGCAGGAGACTCTGGGTTCTAGGTTGTTGTTTCAAGGTTGATGACGTTTTGAGAGACGTACTGCACACAAAATGTGAGAAATATCAAATCAAAAAAAAATCAACATTAATTAACGAGAACAGCTATTTGGAAATAAACCACTTTCCTGTAGTTTTTGGCAAGCGTAATAATATATCAGTTCATAATTAATAAGAACACATTTTAAAATTTATCTATCTATTATTATCAATATTATCTTACTTGATAATGTAAGCTTGTACTTCGTATGGTTTAAATAGATAAATAATCTATCTATCTAATTTAATCTAAAAATCTATATATTAATAGCCGATTCTCTGTCTGTCTGTCTGTTTGTTTGTTTGTTTGTTTGTAAGTCACGCAAAAAGGTAGATTGAGTTGTGAGCAAAATTATTTCTTTTTTTTGTGTGCGTCGTGAGTTCGAAGCAAATACATTACAACCACAACCGAACATGACATTTTTTGGCTGATGAATTAATGGGAATAACGTTTTGTTTTTATTATTATTGTTAGTTTTATATTCCACGATGACTTGGCTTTGAAAACAATACATCAACTAAATACAAAGAAACTAACTGATTAAACATTTTGGACAAAAAGCAGCAGTGGCAGAACGTGGCAGCATGTGCGATTTGCCAGAGTATCCTAACGCTTGCCTGACTGTCTGAGACAGGTGAACTTTTTTTCGAGCAATCAAAATGTTTAAAAACCGATAGGTAAAAAAAGTGTATCATGTAATAAAATATTTGTTTTGCTTTTGTCTTAATAGTTGTCTTAATTTCTTTTAATCGATTTCTTTTAATCTATTTTAATCTGATCGAACGTTTTTTATTCACTTCATTCATTAGCACGTGCATTTTTTTTCTCCTCCCGTGTGATCTTTTTAAGAAAAACCATTTTTTTCACCTACTTCTGACAGCACCCATGTTAGAGCGCGTAAAACAAAAGCTAATAATAAGTTGAAAAGTTTTTTTCTCTCTGCGTTTTGAGTGTATTGTTAAACTGATATTTGATTGGTTTAAAATCGTAATGAAAAACCACGTGAAGTTCACGTTCGGAATGCATTGTGTAAAACAAGAAAGGCTGCTGACATTTTAAATACGGCCGTGACAATAAACGGCTGAGTTAAGAACATGCAAGATTTGAAACACCAGGAACGTATTTCTCTTCATGTGCAAACGACCTTTATTTAGCGATAAAGCCAGCAGCAAAGGAAGTCTTATCGCTGGTTTTAAGTGCAATAATTTGGAGCAGGTGGTGATACAACGCAGGCTGAACATGGGCGGCGAGAGACGCCGCCTTGGCGGCTAGTCTATATATTAATAGCCGATTCTCCGTCTGTTTGTTTCTTCGTTTTTTTGTTTGTTTGTAAGTCACGCAAAATGGTAGATTAAGTTGTGAGCGAAATTATTTTTTTTTTGTGTGCGACGTGAGTTCGAAGTAAATACATTGCAACTCCAATCGAACGTGACTTTTTTTGCTGATGAAGTAATAGGAATAACGTTTTGTTTTTATCATTATTGTTAGTTTTATATTCCACGTTGAATTGGCTTTGAAAACAGTACATCAACTAAATACAAAGAAACTAACTGATTAAACATTTTGGACAAAAAGCGGCAGTGGCAGAACGTGGCAGCATATGGTCGGTTTGCCACTAACTCTTGCCTGACTGTCTGAGACGGGTGAACTTTTTTTTTTGAGCAATCAAAATGTTTAAAAACCGATAGTTTTTTTTTTTTGGTACCAGTCATAACCGTAATAAGGGCAACAGTGGAAGACGAAGAACAGCTCGAACTCCTGCAAATATAAATGTTGTAAGTCAACTAATGCAAAATCAGCAACCAGGTGTATCCTGCAGAAGAAACCCTCTTCGTATTACGAAAACGACATTTAACAACATTACAAAGAAAAGATTTGAGATGGCATCCATACAAAATAGCCATGATTCAGAAGTTGAAAAACGGGGATTGCGCCAGACGATTAAGATTTTGCCGGTGGTTATCACCAAGGTCTAGAAATATACGTTTTTTATCAAACGTTGTCATTGGGGATGAGGCTATCTTTCACATGAGTGGTCAAGTGTCAAATCATTGGGTTCGCTGCTACGCCCCCAAAGGTCAAAGCCCTGACGATTTCACTTACGAAAGGAGTGATAGTCGTGAGAGCCTTCATGTATGGGCAGCCTTATGTGGAAATGGGACCATCATCGGTCCATACTTTTTCAATCGTCGTGTAAATGGTGCTACGTACAGGGATATGCTGCAAAGGTTTGCTTTCCCTGGTTGTGCTCCTAACTACCAAAAATATGGTCCGGTCTTTGATGGTTTGTGGTGGTTTCAAGATGGTGCATCCGCCCATAGGGCAACAGAAATTTCAAAATCGCATTTTTGCTCTCGGTACCGCCACCAAATGGCCACCCCGATCACCTGATTTAACACCCTGTGATTTTTATCTTTGGGGATGTCTAAAGCAAAAGGTTTATTGGACACCTCCACGAGATCTTGTTGATTTGAGGCACAGAATTGTGGATGAATTCAATTTGCTTCGTCAGAAACCTGCTGAAATTAGGAGTGTCTTTCGAGCTATGCAGGAAAAGGTTGATTTGTGTATTCAAAGAGGTGGATCCCACATTGAATGTTGAATATTTTTAAGATTAAAACAAAATGGAAGGACGAAAGTTGAATTAAATAAATGTTGGGTTATTATGTATATCTTTTGGTTGAAACAAAGATATTTTTATCCTTGGCTTTGTAGCGATTGATCATTTTAATATTTTAACATTCCTCGTTGAAACTTATTTTAATTGTGTTTTACAATAACTTTTTACCATGACATTTTCCGGGCATTTTGGTTTTTGCGTGGAAGAGCTATCAAAAATGTTCATTTTTTCAAAAGAATCTCTGACACTCTTCTCTCTCTCTTTCTAATAAAAACTAGCTTCCACTAAAATGTAAACAGAGCTTTAAAGAATAAACTGGTTTGACAATTACTTTTTACTGCAATTATTTATGCACGCTTCTTTTGTAAAACAGTTAAATTGATGATTAAGCTCAAAAGTCGATGGTGTCATGGTAAAATCTCTAATATTTTCTGTTGTATTAAAATTTGATAAAAAATTTTTATCCATTGGAAAGAGAATATCCTAAGCTTCATATTGACCTAAAAATTTTTCATATTCATTGACTAGGTCAAAGACTACAGCCACTTGAAGTCCGAGGCCCTCTTATTTTAGGACATGTATTTATTCGTTTAGCACGTGCCTTTTTTCTCTCCTCCGTGTGAACTTTTTAAGAAGAGAAACCGTTTTCCCCCTGTTTGATAGCACCCATGTTAGAGCGCGTAACTTTTTTAAAACAAAAGTTAATAAAAAGTTGAAGTTTTCTCTCTCTATGTTTTGAGTGTATTGTTACACGTTTTACCAGAGGTTGTGACTTCAAATCTGCTTCTGGTTGAGCACAAATTGTACGAGCCGTTTATAAGGAAATTTGACGTTTATTGAAAGATTGATACAGAGCAGGTGGATATGGGCGCCTTGGCGGCTAGTATGTTTTTATTAATATTGATATTCGCTGGCTGTTAGTTTCTAAAATATCTGTCTATATCTGTCTCAACTTTACCGTAATCAAATGATTTTGTTTTAGCATGAATAATGAAGAAGTTACTTGCATTTCAATAATCGTCACTCCAATCAACACAGACGAAAATTTTCTATCAATAATATAATTTGAAGATGGCGGAAAAGTTTTCAAGCGCACAAATCTCTTTCGTGTGCATGCTAATCACCGTAATATCCATCATTGGCAAATTTTTTGTTATCTTTGCAGTTATTTCATTTCCATCTCTTCGAACAAAAACAAATTATTTCGTTGTGTCCTTAGCATTAACTGACATTTGTGTAAGTATAATGCCAATTTCGCTATGGATTCACCATGTTCTGTGGAATGAATTTCCTTCTTTTATCGATGTTACTATATTTGCTATAATGGTCAGTTCTATGACTATCCTTTCAGTGTGGACTATGGTAGTGATCAGTATTACCCGCTGGTTTTGTGTAGCATATCCAATGGAAACACGTATATACATGAATAAAACAAAAGCCTTAATTTGTAGTGTTCTGGTTTGGGTATTTTCCATTATGGCAGCAGCAAGTAGAACAATTTGAAAATGGAAAGTGTTTGGTAACAAACTCCAAAGACGAAATGAATGGAAGGTCTCGAAGACGATAATTTTAGTGATCACCTGTTTCGTGTTAACCTGGACACCATTTCTTATAATAACCTTGTACTTTTCAATAAGATTTTCCCGTACAACTGTTCACGCAACGAAATTGCTTCAGTATACAAATAGTTGCATAAATCCGTTCATACATGGCATATTCAATGAAGATTTTCGAAAGGCTTTCAGAGAACTAATCACTAAATGCTTCAGTTTCAAAAGAGAGCGGCACTCAGCTAGTAGCGACGTGATAGTTAGAGCCACCACTTGCCCCTTGTGATTATGTAAAGTGGTATGTTTAAGGTATATTAAGAATTACTAGCCGCCAAGGCGGCGGCGCTCGCCGCCCATGTTCAGTATGCGTTGTGTCATCTTCAGATTCCACAAAAAATAAAATTAAGGAATTGGAAATAATAAGTGGGGGAAATCAAATCTCAAAAAAATGCACGTGTTAAATGAATGAATTGAATAAAAAACGTTCGATCAGATTAAAATAGATTAAAAGAAATCGATTAAAAGAAATTAAGACAACTATTAAGACAAAAGCAAAAAAAAAAATATTTTGTTTCATGATTCTCTTTTTTTTTTACCAATCGGTTTTTAAACATTTTGATTGCTCGAAAAAAAGTTCACCTGTCTCAGACAGTCAGGAAAGCGTTAGGATACACTGGCAAACCGCACATGCTGCCACGTTCTGCCACTGCTGCTTTTTGTCCAAAATGTTTAATCAGTTAGTTTCTTTGTATTTAGTTGATGTATTGTTTTCAAAGCCAAGTCAACGGTGGTCCTTGGAATATAAAACTAACAATAATAATAAAAACAAAACGTTATCTCTATTGGTTCACCAGCCAAAAAAAGTCACTTTCGATTGGGGTTGCAATTTATTTGTTTCGAACTCACGTCGCACACAAAAAAAGAAATAATTTCGCTCACAACTCAATCTACCATTTTGCGTGACTTACAAACAAACAAACAGACAGACAGACAAAGAATCGGCTATTAATATATAGACTAGCCGCCAAGGCGGCGTCGCTCGCCGCCCATGTTTAGCATGCGTTGACTTCACGAAAAATAACATTAAGGAATTGGTAACGGAAAGTGTAACCATGTTGTAGAGCTCGAAAAACTTATCAAAAAAATGTATGGGATCGTTCCGCTACGATCAACCGTTACAGAGATATCATTCTTCAAAGATTTTGATGACGTCACAGACCCTTCCCAAACAAATTAGACCCAAATATTTCGTCACCCCATCGCCTGTCTCGCGGATCCCCAAAAAACGTCAGTTATCCCTAGAGGCAGATTCTAAATCAAATATCAAATATCAGTTTAAACAATGGTTCCAAAAAACCAAAATTTCATGATGTGTTATTTATTTTTTAAAACAATCGTTGATCAGTACAACAATTCACTCAAAAAGAAGGGAGAAAAAACGTTTTATTAGCTTTTGTTTTAAAAATGTTACGCGCTCTAACATGGGTGCTAACAAACAGGAGGAAAATGGTTTCTCTTCTTAAAAAGTTCACACGGGAGGAGAGAAAAAAGGCACGTGCTAAATGAATAAAGAGAATAAAAAAAACGTTCGATCAGAAGCACTTTAAAAAAAGAAATTAAATTATCAAAAGAAAAGCAAAAAAATACTTTGTTTCATGATACTCTTTCTTTACCTATCGGTTTTTAAACATTTTGATTGCTCAAAACAAAGTTCACCCGTCTGAGACAGTCAAGCAAGGATACGTTGGGATACATTGGCAAACCGAACATGCTACCACGTTCTGCCACTGCTGCTTTTTGTCCAAAATATTTAATCAGTTAGTTTCTTTGTATTTAGTTGATGATTTGTTTTCAAAGCCAAGTCAACGTGGAATATAAAACTAACACAATAAAAATAAAAACAAAACGTTATTCCTATTAGTTCATCAGCCAAAAAAAGTCATGTTCGATTGGGGTTGCAATGTATTTGCTTCGAACTCACGTCGCACACAAAAAAGAAATAATTTTGCTCACAACTCAATCTACCATTTTGCGTGACTTACAAACAAACAAACAAACAAACGGAGAATCGGCTGTTAATATATAGACTAGCCACCAAGGCGGCGTCGCTCGCCGCCCATGTTAAGCCTGTGTTGTGTCACCTACCAAAGAGTTCACGAAAAATGGAATCAAGGAATTGACAATGGAAAGTGTTACCATCTTGTAGAGCTCGAAATTCTGAGCAAGAAAATGTATAGGATCATATGTCTATGACGCCCCGTTTCGGAGATATCGTCGATCAAAAGTTTTGATGACGTCATAGAGCCCCATCTCCAAAAAGTTTGCCCAAATTTTTTCGTCAACCCATGGCCAATATCGCGGACCCCAAAAAACGTCAGTTATCCCTATTGGATACGGAGATAATTTTCCCTAAACATCGCATTCGATTGGAGTCTCAATACAATGGTTTCACACTGACGTCGCACAAAATAAAATAAAATAATTACTCTAACAACTTAATCTACTATTTTGCGTGACTTACAGACAGACAGACGGAGAATCGGCTATTAATATATAGACTAGCCGCCAATGCCGCGTCGTTCGCCGCCCATGTTCAGCATGCGTTGACTTCACGAAAAATGAGATTAAGGAATTGCCAACCGAAAGTGTTCCCATGTTGTAGAGCTCGAAAAACTGATCAAAAAAATGTATGGGATCGTTCCGCTACGATCAACCGTTACAGAGATATCATTGTTCAAAGATTTTGATGACGTCACAGACCCCTCCCCAAAAAAATTAGACCCAAATTTTTTGTCACCCCATCGCCTGTATCGCGGACCCCAAAAAACGTCAGTTATCCCTATTGGTTACGGAGATAATTTTCCCTGAACATCACATTCGATTAGGGTCTCAATACAATGGTTTCACACTGACGTCGCGCATAAGAAGAGAAATAATTTATGTGTGATCTTACATTGCTGACTCTCTTTCGCAGTTCACATCTACCATTTTGCGTGACTTACAAACAAACAAACAAACAAACAGACAGACAGACAGACAGAGAATCGGGTATTAATATATAGACTAGCCGCCAAGGCGGCGTCTCTCGCCGCCCATGTTCAGCTTGCGTTGTATCACCACCTGCTCCAAATTATTGCACTTAAAACCAGCGATAAGACTTCCTTTGCTGCTGGCTTTATCGCTTAATAAAGCTCGTTTGCACGTGAAGAGAAATACGTTCCTGGTGTTTCAAATCTTGCATGTTCTTAACTCAGCCGTTCATTGTCGCGGTCGCATTTAAAATGTTAGTAGACTTTCTTGCTTTACACAATGCATTCCGAACGTGAACTTCACGTGGTTTTTATTTACGATTTTAAACCAATCAAATATCAGTTTAACAATACACTCAAAACGCAGAGAGAAAAAACTTTTCAACTTATTATTAGCTTTTGTTTTACGCGCTCTAACATGGGTGCTGTCAGAAGTAGGTGAAAAATGGCTTTTTTTCTTAAAAAGATCACACGGGAGGAGAAAAAAATGCACGTGCTAAATGAATGAATTGAATAGAAAACGTTCGATCAGATTAAAATAGATTAAAAGAAATCGATTAAAAGAAATTAAGACAACTATTAAGACAAAAGCAAAAAAAAAATATTTTGTTTCATGATTCTCTTTTTTTATCGGTTTTTAAATATTTTGATTGCTCGAAAAAAAGTTCACCCGTCTCAGACAGTCACGAAAGCGTTATGATACACTGGCAAACCGAACATGCTGCCACGTTCTGCCACTGCTGCTTTTTGTCCAAAATGTTTAATCAGTTAGTTTCTTTGTATTTAGTTGATGTATTGTTTTCAAAGCCAAGTCAACGGTGGTCCTTGGAATATAAAACTAACAATAATAATAAAAACAAAACGTTATTTCTATTGGTTCACCAGCCAAAAAAAGTCACGTTCGATTGGGGTTGCAATGTATTTGTTTCGAACTCACGTTGCACACAAAAAAAGAAATAATTTCGCTCACAACTCAATCTACCATTTTGCGTGACAGACAAACAGACAGACAGAGAATCGGCTATTAATATATAGACTAGCCGCCAAGGCGGCGTCGCTCGCCGCCCATGTCCACCTGCTCTGTATCACGGTATCAATAAACGTCAAATTTCCTTATAAACGGCTCGTACAACTTATGTTCAACCAGAAGCAGATTCGAAGTCACAACCTCTTGTAAAACCAATCTTTTATCAGTGTAACAATACACTCAAAACGTATAGAGAGAAAGCTTCAACTTTTTATTAGCTTCTGTCTTAAAAAAGTTACGCGCTCTAACATGGGTGCTATCAAACGTAAGGGGAAAATGGTTTCTCTTCTTAAAAAGATCACACGGGAGGAGAGAAAAAAAGGCACGTGCTAAATGAATAAATAGAATAAAAAAACGTTCGATCAGAACGCTTAACAATTAAAAGAAGAAATTAATTTATTAAAAGAAAAGCAAAAAAAAAAAAAAATTTTGTTTTGATATGATACTCTTATTTTACCTATCGGTTTTTAAACATTTTGATTGCTCAAAAAAAAAGTTCACCCGTCTCAGACAGTCAGGCAAGAGTTAGTTGCAAACCGAACATATGCTGCCACGTTCTGCCACTGCTGCTTTTTGTCCAAAATGTTTAATCAGTTAGTTTCTTTGTATTTAGTTGATGTACTGTTTTCAAAGCCAAGTCAACGTGGAATATAAAACTAACAATAATGATAAAAACAAAACGTTATTCCTATTAGTTCATCAGCCAAAAAAAGTCACGTTCGATTAGGGTTGCAATGTATTTGCTTCGAACTCACGTCGCACACAAAAAAAGTCTCAATGTAATGACTTCACACTGACGTCGCACAAAATACAATAAAATGATTGGTCTCACAACTCAATCTGCCATTTTGCGTGACAGACAAACAGACAGAGAATCGGCTATTAATATATAGATACTCTTATGTGTAAAAATATTTTCATCTTTTATTCTTGTCGCTTCAATTTTTCTTTAAACATATTGTCATTCTATTTGAAAATGAAGTGAAGTCTTCTTCGTAGTATAGTCTTCTTCTTCGTAGTATAGTGGTTATCACTCTCGTACTTCATGCTGGAGATCGGGGTTCAATTCCCCTTTGCGGCGATTCACCATGCGCGAGTGAATGCACCATAACGCCGGGTCGACCCATGCCATGTGAGGGAATTTAGGTAGATGATACATCGGGTGTTGCAGGAGGTCATCCAGAAAAGCACAGGTCCTTGATTGGGTTTGTGTCACTCATGACAGTGTCAAATACTTCGGAGCCTCCAACCGAAGCCGTGGTCCCTCCTGGAAAGCAGATGCAGTAGCAACTGAGTGAGGCTAGCCACGTAAAACAATGCCGAATGAATAAATAAATAAATAAATGATGTAAATGATGACTGCGAATGTATAGTAACTTTTTCCCTGGAAAGATATTCAACCTATTCTAAAACCCAAAAGTGTTGAAGTAATTATGAAGTTGCAACATTGTATGGAAAGAAAATGGAATAAAAGGGAACATCCTTTTCGAATAGCATACTTTCAAATGCGATGTCCACAATTGAAAGAAAGTTTAAGTGAAACTACTAATGCTACGCTTTATAATTTACTGCCTGTTTGACCACGAAAATGAATATATGAAAGCGCTGTATATTAAAATTTATGACTATAAAGTAGCTATTATCAACAATATTGAGTTTATTTCATGGTTGCCGTGATAGGAGACATTTTGTTGTTAATTATTTGCACATATAGGGCGAAATATATGTTAAAACCGGCATTTTTTTCTTCTTCTTCTTCTTCTTCTTCTTCTTCTTCTTCTTCTCATTCTTCTCTTCTTCTGAATTTCAGTATTGAAATTTGTCTTAACCAACGTGGATAACATTAGAGGCTAGTCCTCAGTGAAATAGTACGCCATTTTGTTCAGTCAGTGCAGTTGGGCAGTGGACGATCTTTGCTTTCTGCCAGCTTTTAAGATTATTGAAGAGATAAAACGTTAAGTTTAGTTCAGTTTTAAACTAAAATTTTAGAATGAACGCATGAAAAACAGAAAAAAAACAATATCAATATTTCACAATATCAATATTTCACAGATGTTTTGATTTTGTTGATAACAATGTTATGATGAATTGTAATTAAATGTTTGGAACCTTGGATTTCAGTGCAAAGTTAAAGGCTCGTTATTGAAAGCCAAGGCTATCTATTTTACATCCTGCAAATCTGAAAACATGCTGTACAGCCATATTTAAGGAAAAGCGTTTTAAGTGGAGAACAACCAGTATAGTGAATTCAAAGAATACATAGGAAAACTGCAAATAAAAACTCGATGTCTTATAATACAAAAAAAAGTTCAGAAAACCAATTATACGTAATATTTAAATATACAGGCATTGAAACACGTAATAACTTGATTCTGGGCGAGTGTACTTCCCTGCATAGTTCGTTTAATCCAACAAGCGAAACATTGCTTACGCAAACGTAGTTTAGTTTTATTATGGATGAATTCCTGTTTTGATACTGGATACGATATTTTAATTCGTAAAAATCCTGTTGCACAATACATTTACATTCCTCCTTATAAACACATTTCAGAGCATCCACTAATGAATAATTAGACTGCCTCAAAGAGTATTTGAAGAGAAAGAGTCCAAGACTCTAACATCAATAAACTTCTGATAACCATAAAAAAACCACACAGAAAAGTGGCCATCGATTCCATTCGACGATGGATCAAAGATGGCGTAAGTATGGAAGAAATCTTAAAGAAAGCCTGTTGGGAAAATGAAAGTACCTTCCTATATTTTATCACAAGGAAATAGACCTTTCGCCGAATTTCAGTTTAAACACTGAACTGTGACTGAGTTTCATATCTAACCTCGTTTTCATGCGATTCATTGTTCCATTGATTTCATTACTTTAAAAGTTAGCAATAGTCTTTATTATAGTTAATTTATAGTTTAAATATTAAAAGCAAGGTTAGATACGACAACTCGGCCACAATGCATCGTTTAAGCAGCATTTGGGAAAGGTCTATTCAAAATAACACTGATAAACAAATGAACAATATATTGGATTAACTAGTTGTAGTTCTATATCATTATAGTGTATACTATACACATAACATACCTGTGTACTTACCTGAAGGTTGCTCATATTTGCCAGGTGTGCTTTGAAATGTCGGTTACCCAACTCACGGAAGAAGTGAGAAAGAACTCCTTGTTAAGCGAGTACTTACCAACTGTGAAGCTTCACAGCTTGTTCTTTTGAATTTTCTTCCTTATTCTCTCCCATAGGTTCTTTATATGTATTACAGTTACTTTAGAATACACCTGACAAATATTAGCTATATAAAGAATGAGGCCCTGATGGTCAGCGCTGGCTCTCACTTACCCATGGCTCCCGGAAGAAGACTCAAAAGAACAGCTGTCAACTTCACACTTGGTAAATGCTCGCTTAGCAAGGAGATCCTTCTAGCCTTTTGTTTTTGTATTTTTATCAGCATTTTCATTTGTAACAGCTGGCTTTTTACAACGAGATCTTATAGATTTTTGTTTAACTTCACTTTGTTGACATTTTAAAATAGAGATGCAAAATAGAATTTTCTCTTTATTCGCAGGAAAGAAGCACGATTTTTCTTGGAACCAGATGTAGAGTTCATTCGTTTCTTTGCTCTTTCATATTTCCTTTTCAACAATTTGTATTGTGAGTCAGGAATTGGTACATCAAACAGATCATTAGGATTTTTTCTCTGACCTGAACTCCAATGTTCAGCACATATGTGGCCATATTTCCAATTAAAACCAGTTGTTTTAGAAAATCCTCTCGTACTCCTTTTGCAACGAAACATCTTTTGGCAACCTGTGAAACTTGATCGGTACAGCATAAGAGCCCTTTTTCCGGTATGTGTTGAAACATAAACTTAACCATACTTTCACTTTTATGTTTGTTTTGATTATGAAAATTTCCGAAATGGCGGATATTGTTCCCCCGTTAGTTCCCAGGTTCTTTTTCGGAATGTGGCTGATAGATAGATTAGATAGACAGAGAGATAGAACGCCGCTGAAACCAATATATTTCACTTAGCGAAATCTAAAAATAACTACCCATAATTGTTAAGGAAGTGTTGAAAAACTATACGTTAAATAGTTTTGAAAGTCAAGCATGTAAAATCTAAATGCGAATAAAATTGTTGGAGCGCATTCTACTGGGAGGTAGCCAAATTTGATTTTTGACCGCGGTGTTCAGTGTGAACAACGGGTAAAGCCAAACATTGCCGACACACACATCTGGTACCATAAGAGTGATCTAACTTTCTGAAATTAAAGGAGTCCAGTAAGTTAGTGAGAAGATTAGAATTGAAGTATTGATAAATGAATAGAATGTTCAGGAGTTTAACTAAAGCAAGGATTTCAAAATTACGAAAAAGTATTATTGAGGGATTGTATAGTTTACTAAAAGACATCAGCCTCAATGCAGATTTCTGTAGAGTGAGAATTTTGTGGGATACTGTAGAGTCGCACAGACACCATAATTGGCAACCATAGTGGATGTGAGACGCAAAAAGGGAGTAATAAATTAGAATCAGTGTTTTCTGAGGAACATAATGACGCAACTTGGACAGTATTCCATTAGCTCTGGTAAGGCTTCCTGAAAGTTCAAAACTTTGAGACTTTCCATTTAGATATTCATATAAATGAACAAATACTTAACACTAGATTTCGGAAAGATGCGATTACCACGTATCTTCAGGTAGAGATTACTGTCTTAGCAGAATATAAAGAAGAAACCTATTGTCCTTCATTTGGATAAGTTGGCAAACGATATATCTCTATCAGAGTCAGTCATCAAACTTCCTGAACCTGGCGTGTCTTTCTTGGTTCTTTAAACATATACAAGAAATTGATTAGTTTTGCACGAGATGTTATTACGCTTTACCGCCCTATCACAAATTTTGCTCCTCACAAGTTGGGTACAAACCTTTTCCAGATGTTTGAAAATATATGATAGAGATTGTTAACAATTACGTCTTGCTTACAGCTCCCATTATCACACTGTATCACGTTTGTTTACAAGACACCCCTTGTGTTGCGTCAAATTAAACACAAACATCAAGTTACTAACTTTCATCTTCTTGAAATCAATTTTATTAGTTTACTAAAGTGAAAATTATTATTGTTTGTGCAATTCAGTTGTTGTTGTTGTTCTTATGTAGTAATCGACTTGAAATAATAAAACAAATGCATTCACTTTTACATAATACTAACGATTTTGACTTTCAAGTTAAACTTAGACTTTTCAATTTTGTTTTTCAATTTAAAATTAGTATTTTTCTAAATTAAAACTAAAAAGAAAGTCAAAGAAGTAATTACACGTTTTTTTTATAAGCAACAAGTTTATAAGCAACACTAGTAAAGTTTCTAAGAACGCCAAGCATACAGTACTATCAGAATTTGAGATAAATTAGCAACATGATAGCTTTGAAAAGATGCAGCACTAGCATAGCTACAGCACATTTCTTAAAATTACTACACTATGCTGTTACACTAGGTTGTGGAGTACTATGTAATGATTACTACTAACGTCTAGCTTTGGTTGCTTACAGAAAAAAACGAGTAGTCTTCATATAAATGTTAAATTTGTTTTTTCTTGAACCAGATTGGTGTCCAAACAGAACGAATAGTCATTGCTCGAAAATCTAGACTCGAAAATTTAGACATTTTCCATTAGACTGCTTTGGAAATCTATATCATGGCAAGTTTTAAAAAGAATTAAATTTAGGGGATGGCTTGGAGTTTTGAAATGCAATATTGAAACGAATTTGTGACATGCGTTATAAATCTTTCAAAACCTTTAATAAAAAGAAACCTTTTATACAATCAAAAGTTGTTTTTCTTTTAAGCCTGATACAAAAAATACTGAGTGAGAATGGAAAAGCAATTAGCACAGACTTTCCCAAGCAAAACTCTTCACGGAAATTAAATTTTGTGGAAGATTTCCAGATCCACTAAAATACTGTCATGATATGCAAAACGTCTACCAAAAACTTTCTATGTTTATCTTTATATTCGTCACAATCCGTCGGCTTATGAGTTACTTCTGAAACTGCTTCCTCTTCAGCATCTCACCATAAACCTGTTTTTCATCTCCCATAGAAAGCAACGTGACAGCGGCTTTCTTGATCAAAAATCCTTTTACAACTCTCCAGAACCAACCTCTTCTTCTTTTTCTCCAGAGCGGATCATACTTGGGGTTCAAATCACTTGATTTTCCTGAGTGCAAAGTTATGCTTTTCATTATTGAGTTCTTTCAAAAACTACGCTATTTTTATGTTAACGATTAAAAAAATCGTAGCACTTACCGTTATGTGATAAAAATATTTCTTCATCATAGTCGTCCACATCAGTTTCAGTTTCGCCCTTGTTCTCGCTACCATATGTTACATCTTGGGAGAAAGGATTTTCATTTTCAACCTTTAACTGATATGCCACTTTAAATGAAACAAATAGATATATGATAATGGATATATTGCCATATTAAATTAAAATTCAGAAGGAAGAATTGCTTTGTCTTCACATGAACGTTTAATCTGACCTGTCTTCCGAATTGGTTAAGAGTATGTTCATCTGAAAAATCGTTACCATTACACTAAGACGGTGAGAACACTTATAAAAGAATTTGAACAAATAAAGCTAACCCTGAGCTTTACCCAAACACATTTAACAAGCTTTACATCGTGAAAGTCGGAAGATAACGATTTGCCAGACGAACATATTTGTAAGGCTAACCCTAACACTAACCTGTCCGGTTACCATCTTAAAAGATTGTAGCATTAAAAACAAAATGAAGAGAGTACTAACCACAAACTGCAACAAAGGCAAGGATATAAATCACAACAGTCTTCATGTCTGATGAAAGATCCTAATTGTTTAAATCATTTTAGAATGGTTCTTATATATGCAACTTTTCTTAGAAATTATCTGTGAAAATTGGATTAAGGATAATAGAGCTCGAAACTGCCATTTGATCCAAACAAAGCATTTGCACAATCTTTCGTGGTTAAAGTTAATGGATTTCGAAACTGCATTTAATGCAATCAAATCATCTGCACAATTATTCGGAAGTTTTTTTTCTTTTTGCTTCTTGATGAAACCGGAGATGTTATCGTATCTTATAGTGAAATAGAATAGAGGTGAAAATACAAGCAATCACTTAGCACATAATTACTGATATCTGATCAAGAGTCAGAAAACAATTGAAATCATCAGTAAGGATAAAAAAAATTAGCAAAATATAATAAATAAAAGTGACTAGACTCTATAGGGGAAATAAAAGATATAAGAAGTATAAGAATCTTATTATACTAATCCGCAATCCGGATGTGCTGTAAGAGACATTTTTTGTCAAAGGCATGTAGAGTTGAGGGTCACACTATGCTGATATCTGTAGAAATGGAAAGATTCAGAAATGGTCTGGGACCGAACAGCTGTTTATTACTAAAAAAGCGCTCAAACATAATAAAACAAATAATTGGCTCTCTCTTGTATAGTATGAAACCTGTTGACACACTTTTTTCTCGGCTTTTTGATAGATCACCATATTTAACTTTTATCCAAGTAAGAGCTGTTCTGACTATATAAAGCCCAAAACAATTCAAATTGAACACTGGAAATTTGAATCAATCATGACGGCACTTGCAAATGTATCCTGGCTCTCGTTGCAATTTGTGGTGAGTATTTCTTTGGATGTATATTGGATAATAAACAGCATTGCTAAACAATAACTTATTTCTTATTCTATTATTAACTGGGCAAACACGCAAAGGAGTCCGATTGTTTGAAATTATCGTGGCTTCCAATCACAGAACGAATCGAATACGCCACAGCCGTCTTAGCGTTTAAAGGCATCCACGATCAAAATATCGCTCAAAACCTTCAAGTCGCACTAAGAACCGATGTTAGAACGCTACGGAGTAACAGAGAAAATGCTGGTCCGATAATTGAATGCAGAGATGAGTTTGACTCTTATCTGAAAAGCGCCTCAAAAGTCTTCAACGAGCTACCGAAATCGATCCGTGATGTCACAAGTTTAAATATTTTCAAAACAAAAACATTCAACTATCTAAAAGATAAAGCTATGGCTAGAACGTTAAAATGAAATATATATATATATATAAAAAAAAATAAAAAAATTACGTTTTCTTATTACGGTTATAAATATACATAATATTTATTTGCATTTCTAGGAGAAGAACCATGTAAATTATTAATGGTTCTAGATATAAATTGGTTATTATTGTTATTATTATTATTATTTCGTTTATTATTGATTTGTTAAGCTACCTATCGATTAAATGGAAGTCCTGAAAATGTGACATATGACAACGAAGACATGGGCCACGATTTCAAATTTGACGATGATGATGACGATGCCGACGTGATAATGATGATGAGCAAATGTTGTTTTCAACTGATGGTAAGGATGTCGTTTAAACACAAGGTGATCAAGTTCGTTACAACCTTTAACACTAGCTGACAACCACATCAGTTCAAAATTTAACTTTACATGTATTACCTATGTGAATTTATTTTAGCTTATTCACTTCAACAACATTTACAGTTGACTCCCTAAAACTCCAACTCTCCGGGGAACGAAAAAATAGTTCGAGTTATCGAGGAGCTCGCCGACTGTTTGAGTTGTCGAAAATCGACGGCACAATATATCAAAATAAGCATCGTTAGTTTGCACGCTTATTTCAAGTGTTGATATGAAGTTTCTTTTGGCGTTGTAAGAATTTAGTCATGAAAAGCTCTCCCAAGTTGTATATATAAATCCCCACAAACGAATAGAAAAATAGTATCGTGTAAACAAGACATGATTGTATGAATTTTTCACATCGTTAGGTTAGATTTATTTTGTCTCAAATTTCTTTTTAACTGAAAACATTAAGTTTTTAATTTCATTAACTCACAAAATCATTAAGAATTCTTTCTATGGAGAATTACTTGGTACCTTTTGAATACATCGTATTTGAAACCCTAATCATGGCGCTGAGATGTACAAAAAAAAAAAAATAAATACGCAAAATCGGGTGACCAATTTAATTACTCAGCCGATCTTAGATCGAGATGAGTATTGGGATCGGCGTTTTTCTTCTTCTTCTTCTTCATTAAATTTTGCCGTTTTCGGAAAGTCCGTTCGGATTTTGGATTGTTTGTTTATTTAATGACAGACCCAAAACGTGATGCTAAATGCAATACAAAAAGGGCACTTTCAATAATAACTCATAAAAGAATGATCTTTTCTGTACTTCTGAAATACTTTTAGAAGTTATTTTAGACATGTTTTGTTGATAACTTCTCAATTCAATCTTTAAAATCTTTATTATCAAGTCTGTAAAATATGCACACAGAGCTCGTGAAACGTTTTCACTTATGTTTTGAGGAAATTGTAGAAGAAGCTTTGCAGAACCTTTGAAGAAGAATTTTAAGACTTTCTTTCCTGTCTTTATCAACTATTGCCATGGAAATATTATCATGAGAACATTCCTTGTAGGAAATATTTATGTTTAGTCGACTCTGCGAAAAGTTCTTGAAAAAGAAGATGAAGGATTGATAATAAACAAAACTGTGCTGTGTGAAAAACTTTCAATATCACAACAGAAATGAATGTAGTATCAACATTACTGGTGAATACGTCTTATCAATAAATTCATGAAACATTTCATTTAATAAATATTACACTGAAAGTTGAAGTTATTGAAAAAAGTAAACAAGTGGAATTGTCATTGAAAGCACACAAAATATGCTTCACTTGTGACAGAATTGACTCATCTGTCTACACACTGACACAAACCGAAAGTATAAACATCATGCGCAAGATATTGGTGAACAATAACGTTTAATAAAACTGTTTTTCTGGCTCCGAAATGTCACAGTGAATTGAAAAGTGGTTGAGATTAAGTTAAATAAATTAAAGAAGGGAGTAATTTTGTGAATTCCAGACTGTATGAAATTATAAGTCACTGTACAATGCTCGATCAAGTTACCACTGTGTGGGACTGATTGTGTTAAATTCACATTGAAAAAGATGACATTGTTCAAAATAATCAAGATTTTTTTTACTGCAAAGCATTCGATGCAGGCACAGATTAAGTTTGGGATATATGCAATGTCAGGAAAAAATCTTTGGATGATAATTAGAATCAAACCAATATACATACATATAATTTAAAAATTTGGCGTGTACCTAATATGTGCTAGGACACAATATAACATGTTTGAAAAGAACATTGTAATACTGATCCTAAAAAAGTTTTATTGTGTCATTTGTCTTTTCGTGCACAATTGCTTTATTTATAAACTCCATGAAAAGATTCAAGTGGTAATATGCAGTCAGTGGCGGATCTAGAGGGCAGGCACATTCTATGGTGAAACACATTAACATAATTCGTCAATTCGGTTTATAATATTACCAATGGGATTGTTTGAATGTTTTTCCTTTTTTACACAAGTTGTGACTTACTTCTTGATCCGCCACGGGCAGGTTTAGTAGAAATAGACTTTCATATTGTATGTTATGTTGATTTAAATTATATACTATATAATTATTATATTATCATGGATTAAAATCTTTGAAATACCCAAGTTTCTCCTGCTCCTACTAATCCAAGTTGTGAACAATTTCATGAAACGTTTACTTAAATATGTTACCAATTCGCATTTCTGGCAAAATTTGGAAGGTTTGCATCAAAAAAAAATTGGAAGGTCCTGAATTTGGCAGTCACTTATGCAGATTTGACAAGGTCTTCAGTTTTTAAGCAAGTTTGACTTATTTTAACTCATTTGATTGTAATAGTGTTGAAGTCAATACATTTGTGCAAGTCTTCGATCCATATAATTTTACATAATTTATGCTAGGTATACGTCTGCAATTTATTTAGTCTTCCCCAGTTCGGACTAGCCTCTTACTATAAGCGTCATTTCAAAGGGCTTGCCTGTAATGTAACATTTAGCACAATTTAATTGCAATTATAATTGTTATATCGGCTGAGTTACCGCCCTTTAGGGCTGTTTTATTAATATTGATTGAAGCGATATACATCACTAAAAAACAAAAAAAAACCTTACCAGGCAAAATTATTTTATTTATTACAGCTACCCAGGTCGAAAATGTCTGATTAAAAATATGCTTGAAAAATCCACATCTTTGACGCCATATTTTCGTGACAGCTTCTCTAGTATCTTGATTTCCGTTTTTACAATAATGAAAGAAAGAAAAATAAATATTGCTTTACATAATATTGTAAGCTTGTAAAGTCAAATTCAAAAAGCTGCTTAATAATATTACTTTTAAAATATTTCCATTAACTTGAGCAGTACTCACTATAAATTCTAAATTTACCTAAACATTTCAAAACTGTACCCCCTGACAAATATGCAAATGAAGAATCTTTCTGAAAATACCTCATCATCTTAAACAAAAAAGTAGACAAAAAAGAACTTCAGATTACGATTATGAAGATCGCGTGGAGAAGAATTCTGTTTGCTGCATCCATCAAAATATTTATCATGAAATCGGGTCTAGCCTAAGGATGATTTAGTGTACCAAAGACACAATGAGCTGAGAGATACCATTTCAGCCATTATAGAAGAGGCTGAATCTTTTTCAGTTGCCTAAAGGTAGTTTGGGTAAAAGATTTCTAAATGAAATGACTGCAGCAATTAAGCTTTGGAACAATAACTCACCCATGAGAAATATAAGTTTGAAAATACTCATGATTCTTCCAAACCTATTATTGCAAAATCCATCACCAAAAAGCTCCGCTCAGGAAAACAAGAGCGCTTTGGAAAGAAAGCTTGACACCTGGAAGAACAGACAGATTTCACAGCTTGTCCCTGAATGTCTAGTGATTCAAAACCGTATAATGAAAGTTGACAAAAGCAACAAACAAGACCTGGGAAGATCATTTTAAAATTTAATGCTTAAGGGAAATGTTAACGGAGCAATACGTCTTTTAACGTCAAAGCAGTGTAATGGTATCCTTCCCCTCAACCAAGAAACTATGGAAGAACTCAATATGAAACATCCTGAACCAAAACCACTAAATGATGACCACTTAATTCAAGGTCCTGTCAACACCATTCATGGTACAATGTATGACTCCGTAAATGAAGAGAGTATTATGAAAGCCTCTTTAAAAACAAAAGGCGCAGCTGGTATATATCCGGGTGGGACGCTGATGACTGGCGTAGAACATTATCCTCAACACTTTATGGATCAACTAGTTCAGACCTTCGGAAAGTGATATCTCAACTCGCAAAAGCTCTAAATACAGAAAAGATAAAAGATCCAGAGGGCCTGGAAGCACTAATGTCCTGTCGTTTAATTCCATTGGATAAAACTCCTGGCCTAGACCGATAGGAATCGGTGAGGTTTTGAGACGCATAATTGGTAAGGCTGTAATGTCCTGCGTCAAAGATGACATCATATTAACTAATGGTAACCTTCAACTATGTGCTGGGCAAAACTGAGGATGCGAGATAGCTGTACATTCAAAAGTAGATGCATTCAATGTAAACGAATCGATGCATCCAATGCTTTCAACTCGATTAATAGAGCTACGACACTTAATAACATCGATATCTTATGTCCAGAATTTTCGACGTATGTTTACAACTGCTACAATAACTCGGCTCGTTTGTTTATAACAGGTGGCAAAGAGATTAAATCACAGGAAGGCACGACCCAAGGGGATCCTGTAGCGATGGGAATGTATGTTACTGGCATTATTCCCTTACTTATGCTGAGAAACACGATAAATGAAAATTCTTTAAAAAAAATTGCATATGCGGATGACTTTACAGGGGTAGGGAAACTTGCAGGCTTGCGTTCAAGGTGGGATGGCATAATCCTACATGGTCCTAATATTGGTTATCTCCCAAAACCAAGTAAAAGCTGGTTGATTGTTAAGGAACCACATTTCGAGGAAGCGACAAAAGTATTAGAGTATTACATTCATAAATTATATATGATATGTGCATCTGACCTCCTGAAAACTCTAAAAGTTCAGACATATGAGTTAGCTTTATTTATGATGGCGATCATTAAAATTTGAAAGGTCACCGAAGCATTCAGCCGTGTTTGTACATGAATGTAGTGAACAAACTATACAAAAACGGTTTTTTGAATTCGTTGCAAATCCCAACAGTTAAGGCAGATGTGATAATCAAACCAGCACTGGAAACCCTGAGTGGAGAACAACTTGCTCGTGGTACCATTACGACTGACGGTGCAAGAGCAGACATCAGTAGTTCAGGCCTTTGGACGCGTGGTCAACGAGCATTTTTCGGCATGAAGGTCTTCAATGCCTTTTCTCAGAAGTACGCAAAGCAAAGCCTAAACAACGCTTTTACCATCCACGAGCGAGAGAAAAAGAGATCCTATAACGATAGGATACTTCAAGTGGAGCGAAAAACATTCACTCCGTTGATCTTCACAACAACAGGGGTATGGGGATAGAGACTTAACACTATTTATGTGCATTTGCAGCGCTCCTATCAGATAAAAACGACGATCTTTCATCAGAAGTAATGAATTGGTTACGCGCAAAAATCTAGTTTGCCTTGACACGATTACTTGTATCGAAGGCACGAGAACATCGGCGACGAAGAAGATAAAAGTAGAAGAAATTCGAATTCCTGAGTCAATACAATATCATTGAAGGATTTTATGTAATTTTGTATAGGTTTTGTATGAACAACAGCAGTAATAAATTATCTACCTTAGCACCATCCGCAATGATGAGTTCATATTACGCCAATCAAAAAGCGTCCCAATAGAATTCTCTAGAAATTCTATGACAATTACATTCACTTGAAAAAGAATTCAAGATGTTAACTCACAAGAAGAAAAATGTTGAACCTAGGGTAAGAAATTGAGAAATGGCTTGCATCGGCAAAAAAGAGAGATCATCATAGTTTGCTAAAATGTCTTCTACTCTCAAAGATCTCTACTCCGAATGCAGCATGGATTTTTAACAGATAGCTTTCCAACTTGGAAAAAGTTGTTGTTCGGTACTACTTTGTTTTACCGGCAATGACTACACTTGTTCATACCATGATTGGGAAATGTCTGAATTCAAGGAAATATTTATATTATTATTTTTCGAAAGTGGTGTTGCAGCATAAGCAGTGACTGACTTAGAGAGAAAGTTATGTGTTAGTTAGGTGAACTGTGTATAAAATGCAGGATGTGAAGTGAAAATTAGTCTCTCAGATGGGAGGCGTAGAGTCGTGGTGTTGTGTTAGTGCAGGGAGTGTGGTGCAGTCTTCTGTCCTCCTTGTCAGTAATGATTTTGTATCAGTGTGACGCACAAGGTTGATGTCTCGTTTTTTAATGAATTAGAAACTATAATGTCTTGGTTAATTATAAATATATTGTTTTAGTGAATAAGAAACTGGAAATGTGCGATAAAATGAGAGAAGTCTTTCATAGTATGTACAACAAGGATGTGTGAAAAAAACGCGTGTATGAGTTTTCCAAGACAAAGGCAGAATTGTAGGTCCTTCATCAGGAGCTGACACCTACATTTGCACAATGTCAGTTCGTTTCTGGTCACCTATGGTACCACGGTCTATCAGCTCTACGAACTACTCATACTTTTGGCAGGGTTCTTGTATATACTATGGGTGACTTGGTAGGACTGGGAGACGAGTGATTGAATTAAAAACTTACGCTTAGGTTGCTATACCTTACGCGTATGCTTTATCAAGAGATTAAATCTTTTTGTTGTTTTTTGTTTGTGTCGCCGTGTCTTAGGTGCGAAGTTCGAATGACGTTCGATTTGGATTCCATTGACGTAATCCTTGTGATAAAAATGGTGGTTCGGTTTGGATTCGGTTTGGATTTTGTTAACGTGATTTTGTTAACGTGTTTCAATGGGAATGTAAATTGTGTGGTGCGAGACTGTGGCGTAAGTGTATGCGTTGAGGTGTTCTTAGGGACATTGTTGTGTATGTAGACGTAGGAGGCGTATGTGTGCTTACAGATGTGGAGGAGGGTGTAGGTGTCACGTAGTTTTGTTTTGTGTGTGAAGTGATGTGGATTTTGTGTTAGTTGGGTGGATGACGTATGTTTTCAGGCTGTTGGTTAGTGTGAGTTGGAAATGCTTAGTGTTTTGTTATTTTATTGGTTATTTGTGTTTGTGTGGGCTTTTGGGTGGAAATGGGTCTGTGTCTGTGTGGGCGTTTGTGTGCAAATGAGTGTGTGTGAGTCGTATTGGCTGATTGGTGTGTTTCATGTGTGTGGCGTGGGAATGTAAAAAAGATCGGTAAATAAATTGAAAAGTTATTTTAGTTGAAAAAAATAAAAGTTGTTCGTGATTGGCGTAGGTGCATTAGATGTGGTTCTGTGTGGGTGGTGTGGGTGATGTGAACGAGGCTGTTGTGTAGTGGGTGGTGCTGGTGTTCCGGGTGATGTACGGCGTGGTAAACGTGGACGAGGGTGTTGTAAACGTGGACGAGGCTGTGGTGGTGTGGGTGGTGTTGGCGAAGGAAGTAGCGTACGGCGTGCTTGTGGTGGATGAGGATGTCGTGTTGATGTTGCTGCGGGTGTGGGGAGTAAAAATCGGCGTGTCTGGTGTTGTTGTGTTTGTGGTGGACGAGGCTGTGGTGATGTGTGCGAAGTAGGGTTCTGCGTGCTTGTGGTGGACATGGGTGGGATGCGGGCGGTATGGGTGTGGGAAGTAGAAATCGACGTGTTTGTTGTTGTTTTGCGGACGGTGTAGGTAGTCGATGGTTT
Source organism: Turritopsis dohrnii (assembly GCA_027922465.2). Taxonomy (NCBI): domain Eukaryota; kingdom Metazoa; phylum Cnidaria; class Hydrozoa; order Anthoathecata; family Oceaniidae; genus Turritopsis; species Turritopsis dohrnii. The sequence continues at coordinate 281,396 of BQMF02000432.1, forward strand.
GCGGACGGTGTAGGCAGTTGGATGTTTTCTTTGATGTTTTCTTTAATTTTGATGTGTTCCTGCGTGTTTGTAGGTTTTGTTGTGTTCTCTGGTTGTGGCGATGCGGTGCATACATTTGTGTTTTCTCTGACAACTGTCAGGGTGTTGTTCTGCTTGAGGCGGATGTCCATGCTTTGAAATTTATTAGGTAAGTGTGTCGGCGTGAAGAGTGGCGTCGGTGTGGGGTCTATATCTATATCTATTTTTGTAAATATAAGGTGAATGTCGGTGGATGAAGATATCTGCATTCTCGAGTTTTCCATATTTATCTATGTGAGAAAGAATGTTATTAAATGTTATATGTTGCAATGTATTCATTGAATTTCGTTGAAGTCATCGTCGTTTTGTATGCTTCTTATTCTTATTGTGCCGTTTATGTAGGTGCTTGTTCCGTTGTAAATGTCATGATAATACCATTGTGCGTTATTTGTGGAGAGGTTATTGCATATCCATTTGATTTGATGATATCGTTTTTTGATTTTGTTTTTTTTTTCGTATGCGTAGAAACTATATAAATGCTGCATTATTATTACATTACATCCATTGCCGTGTGTGGAAAGTATTAGTCTGAATGTGTTTTTATCCGATATTGGTGTGTCCCAGAAGATCATTTGTATATGTAGGGGCCAAGAGTGAAATGGGAAAAAAGCGTTACCGTCGAGTTTCTCAAAAATTTCTTGACGTGAATGGAGAAAGGTGCTCGAGTTAGTTGTATCGTTTGGATGCTTCTTTCAGGGTTATGTGCTCGTTGCTGTTTGCATATGTTTTGTATGACATCTAAATGATATTCGAATATATTATTTCGGTTGTTAAAGTGTGCTTTTTAGTGATACATTAAGTGACGCTTTATTGACTGTGTAGCTATGCCTACAAAACCTTTTCTTTGTTATTAAGTTATATGAGTTGCTTTTTGAATGTTAGCAGCAAGATTTTAGGTACGTCATTTGTGATATTCTTTAAGTTTGATGATCGTTGAATTGATGAGGACACCACAGATGAGTGGTGAGTATTAGAATGAATGGATGCATGGAGTTCTTCGTTTAACATGGAATTCTTCGTTTTTAATAATGTATTTTTAACAGTAAGTCTACAGCCTCGTCATATGGGGTATTTTTAAGTTTGATGATCGTTGAATTGATGAGGACACCACGGAGGAGTGGTGAGTGTTGGAATATATAGATACATAGAATGCTTCGTTTCACATGGGATTCTTTGTTTTTGATGCTATGTTTTTAGCAGTAGGTCTTCAGGTTCATCGTATGGGATAATCTTTAGTTTCATGATCGTTGAATTGATGAAGACACCACGGAGGAGTGGTGTAAGCTTAGTGCTGTCATTTTATTTAATAAAAAAGTTAAAAATTTCTATTTTGATTTGTTTTTAGTCAATTTTGGTTCTAATTTATTACTTCATTATAATTATTATAATTTATGTCAAAATCATTGTTTATATTTAATTTATTCAAATTTATTTAATATATTCAAGTTTATTTAATTTATGTATGTCTCACTTGCTTTTCTGTTCTGCATTTTACATGTGTGCATATAAAGGTTGAAATTCTTCTAGTGTAGTTAGTTGATCTCTGACCTCCAAGGAGGAAGGAGTCAAAGTTCAAAATGGCTGACGCCTAGAAAGCTTTTCAATCATACTCAAATCAACTTCCAGTTCAAACAACTTCAAGTTCAAATAACTTCAAGTTCAACTTCTCAAACTTTGCATTGGCACCCGGTAAGCTTTTGCCCTTTGCTTTGTTCTCTTTTTTTTGGTGTTTTATGTATGCACACTTAGATTAATTTTAATTCAGTCAATCATTATAAACTTAAAAAATTCAATTTAAAATATTTATACATATTTGTACATTCTTTTCAGTTTGAACATTATTCACAAGTTACAAACGTGTCATTTACTTCATACCTCAACTTCAAATACCACTCACGGTACAAGTGGTGAGTATTGGAATGAATAGATGCGTGGGATTCTTCGTTTAATATGGAAATCTTCGTTTTAAATGATACATTTTATGAATGTTACCAATAAGTCTTTAGGTTCCTCAGCTGGGGTGTTCTTAAGTTGATTATCGTTGATTTTATTTCATAAAATCTCCGTCGATATAATATTGAATTCTCCCAACCTACCGCGTAAACAAACGTGGGCCCTCGGACCACGCACAGCCTCTTCTAAACTTTATCGCGAACAAGAAACAACGTGAGTGAATGTTTTTCTTTTAAATCCTACCCTACTTGTGCAATCATTGCTATATATTATAAACTACTGCATCAGAGAGTAGTTTAGGATAATATTCATTTGACTTATTTAATATTTTGGAGAAAGCTTTGAAGCTTCTTCAAAAAATTTTACAAATTCATTCAGGGAGGCAAACATAGGCTTCACCTGTAGAGGTCATACTGAAAGACAGCATTAGAGCAAGCATCTTATTTACATTTAGCTAGTATGGATGTTGAGTAAACTGGCTGCATTGAACGACATATAACTTCTGAGACTTTACCTCCACCACAACAACATCAGTCGAGTGATGATGAAAGGGAATTAGAGGTAAATACATCATTCCAGCCTTCTTTGTCTACGGACAGGAAGAGAAAAGCCTCAGTAGCTGACTTAGTTGATGAGGATTCAGATGTTGAAGAAGGTGATGAAATCAACCGTTTTACCCCAGCCTCGGCTAAAGCCCAGGCTGCATGGCAATTGCCAAATAGCATGGCAAGATATGTAACAAAGATGTTTGTCGAATATATTGCTGATCAAGACTTGAAAGATAGTCATATTCCAACACCTCCATCTAATATTTTCGTACCATTGGAAATGGATGACTTCATGAAAGAGATTCTAGAGGAACGTAACAAGAGTAATGAATTGTCTATGGATAAAACATATAAAAGACTACAATCAAAAAAACTGAATGTGATGGGCCCTTTAAGTGAGGCATGGGTAGCATTAGAGGGTGCCATGGACACAAAAAGCCAAAGAGTGGAAATCTCTGTTGAAGAGATTAAAAATAGCATAGAACAAGCATTTGTCGTGGTTGGGCAAGTCTGCCATAGCCTGACGTATAATAGACGCCTCAATGGGCTCAATGCCTTAATGAAGGAATCCAAAGCAAAAGAAGTGCTGAAAGAGAAATCAAAAATACTGGCAGAGAGTGAGAAGAAACTGTTCAAAATTCCAACAGGATTGGACCAATACATTGAAGTCGAAGAAAATGTACCAGGAGTTGCTGAGATCATCTAACTCCGGCTCACAGAAGCCTTTTCGTGGCGGCCCTCCACCCCACAAAAGAGGTTGTGGAGGGCGACAATCAATATTGGTACGAAGAGACCAAGCCAGAGGGGCATCAGACTCGGGTTTTTCTGCAATTCATTCTTTGAGCAATGTCCAACAAGTCAATATCGATATAAGAAATGTTCATTCTATGGTGAGGGCGCTTTTTCCCAATCAAGTGATACAAGCCCCCCTAGCAGGTCGCTTACAGTTTTTCCTAAAAAATTGGTCCATGTTGACCCAGGACGAAAATATTTTGGCATTAGTGAAAGGATACGAAATTCCCTTTGTCAAGACACCAACTCAGTCCAAAGAACCAGCAGCGGCACGTATGTCTCAACAGGTGGAATTAGTGAATGCAGAGGTTTCAGAAATGTTACAAAAACAGGCCATTCACAAGGTCCCTCCAACAGCAGATCAGTTTATAAGCAATGTATTTTTAGTCCCAAAGAAGGGTGGGGGGAATCGTCCGGTAATAAATCTAAAAAACCTGAATCAGTTTGTTCCATATCAGCACTTCAAGATGGAGGGCCTTCATCTGTTGAAGGACATGCTCTTACCAAACGATTTCCTTTGCAAAATCGATCTGAAAGACGCATACTTCTCCGTTCCTCTAAGCAAAAAATCGAGGAAGTATGTAAGGTTTCGATGGCAAGGAAACCTTTACGAATTTCTTTGCCTGTGATTCGGGCTGGGCCCAGCTCCCTTGATTTTCACCAAAGTTATGAAAATTCCAATTTCATTACTACGAAGGATAAATATCAGAGTCATCGTTTATTTAGACGATATGTTGCTAATAGGGGGGGGGGGGGGGGGGGGGGGAGCCTCGAGTTTCTTATAAGGGCAAGAGATACACTGATATTTCTTCTTCAACACCTGGGTTTCGTGGTTAACATAAAGAAATCTCAATTGGAACCAACACATCAGTTAGAATACCTGGGCCTGGAAACAGACACAGTTCACATGCAGCTATCTCTACCCAAGGACAAAATACAATCTATCCAAGAAAAGTGTTCAGCCTTTATAAAATGTCCTCAAGTGACGGTGTTGGACTTGACCAAACTAATACACCAATTCGACACGATTTTTCCGCTTTAATTTTTAGAGGTCTGGATCTAATTAGCTTGGCTAGAAAACATAGCGACGATTAAAAATAAGCCATTTTAACTTGAGAAGACGAAGTAAAATCATCTCTCTCTTACTTGAATTTACTGTTACTGTTTTTAAATTTAAAAAAGGGATTACGATATGATATCTCGTATGAGTGTAGAAGAACTTAAAAACTCAGAGCGGGGAAAGTTACTGGAAGAAAGCAAAAATTGGTTGCTCGTCTCGTGTTTTTGCTGCTGCTGAAATGTTCAACCTGTTATGTATGTCTTCACTGAAATTGAGAAGGAATTGAAAATGGAATACCAACACAAGTTGAAGCTGGATGACATTACAGTTCCTGATCCTAATTTCCTTACTGATAACTGGTTAAATGAACAAGAGGGGATAAAATTCTGGCCTATGATATTGTATCCAGATATATATATTTAACTTTTTATGTTTTTATGCTTATATATGATTACAAAGACTCAAAAGCATATAGTTACTACAAATCTGGTTGTCTTCAGCCACTTTCTTATCATGATATAGATATTCAAGTTCTGAATTTTGAAAGATGACTGGAGAAAATCTCAGAATATTCGTGATACATTACTCTATTAATCACTTATCTCCTGATGATCCTGAAGCAAAGCTGCCATACTTATAGAGAGAAGACGACAAGCTTGTGTTGAGTAAAAGTCATTGATACTACACACTATGTCTTGTTCAGACAGCCACTACAGAGTTGGGATTCTTATTTTATGATATGGATACCTCACAGTTATGTTATCGATCACAAGATCTTGACGGCAAGATGTGGTATTTGGTTAAACTTGAACTAGTTTCCTGCTGAACAACTAAAAATCCAAGGGGAAAGAATCAACTCAAGAAAAATGGCTATTTTTATAGCCACAAATTTATAAAAAACACATTATTTTGACTGTCAGAGTAAGGCTTGGCACCCTTACTTCTTTGTTGTTTGTTATTTCTTTCCTATCCCTTGAGGGCTTAGGCTTTTCATAACAAAAACATACATTTTTAGATAAACATTCTTCTACTGACCAATAAAAAAGGTCTAAACAAATCAAATGAAATCTTATCTCATATTTTGTTTGTACGAGCGATATTTTGATATTTTCTTGCAAAGCAATAGGCCAACCTTTTTTGCTCTTGAGTTTGATTGGTTAAAGGAATAATTCTTAGCCTTCTGAAATTCACAGTAAGAAATATTACTTTGTTCACCTTTTATTTAAGTCTGATTGGATTAATGTCTGGGAGTGTGTGAATGGATAAAAAATACGGAGTTTTTGTAAGAATATCAACATTTATGCAACATTTATGCTTTCAACACATGTCATGTAACATAAAAAGGAATGATTTGGCAATTATCAAAGAGGACAGGGGAGAAAAACAACACTTTTATTCACAAGTGTGTCCATACACAACTGTTTGTCGTGTATTCAGCCAAAATAATGTTTTTGACATGTGTAATCATTATCTGTTTTTGTTGATAGCTGGACCAGACGACAGTCACCTAACAGCAAGCGGGAAACTAGACTTTGAAGTTCTCCTTGTCTTTTTCACAGGTTTATCATAACCTAACTTCAAAGTAGGATCAGAGTAGTTAGCTGTGGTGGTGGGATACCATTTTGATGATGATGTTGATATCAATAATGTACCAGAGCAAACAGATCACTTGAACAAGGTTTCCCAGCTGATCTATCCGCTTTAAAGTTTGTATTCATCTCCTTCTAACTTCACCATTCCTCAAAACACTAGAGAAACAATAAAATTTGTATGGTGGTTCTAACAAAAAACAACCACATTCCTCTCTAGTTTTCCCTCCATTAATGAGAAAAGATTCAGCTCTCCATTTTAAATCCTTGATGTGTCGTCACAACAACTGTTTTCTGCACAATTTCATCCTTCCATAATACTGTATTGATAGTAATTAATACCGACTTAGGCATAATATTTCTACTTTATAAAGCGTCTTAACAGCAACTTAAGTTTTCTAGCCAAAACTCTTAGTTCCCAGATCTCTGACCGCGCAGAAATTAAAAATGGTAGAATGCCGTGTCGAATTGGTGTATAGGACTGCTGTCGTTTACAGCTCAGGCAGTTTTGCCAGCCAAGCTGCAACACAGGTATCTTCAACTACAACAAATACAGGCATTGAAAAAATCACAATCTTATCAGGGTGTCATTACCCTGAACGAAAATTCGTTGAGGGAATTAAGTTGGTGGAGGGAAAACCTAACCCTCCAAAACGGGAAGCCCCTTCAGTTGGGAGACCCAGAGATGGTGATACAAACAGATGCATCCCTTCAGGGCTGGGGTGCAGCATGCCAAGGGAAGGCCATAGGGGGGACATGGTCGTTCTTTGAGAGAGGCAAGCACATCAATGTCTTAGAACTTATGGCAGCCAAATTAGCAATATTGTCTTTCACAAAATTCTCTCAAATCAGGAGACTTCACTTGCAAATAGACAGCATGGTAGCCTTAAGCTACCTGCTCAACATGGGGGGTACCCGGAACGAGGAAATGGTGAGGATCTCGAAGGAAATCTGGAATTATTTGATTGCCAGACAGATCATGATTACTGCGGAATACCTTCCCAGCAAATTGAATGTGAAAGCAGATTGGGAATCCCGACACGCTCACACTTCCAGCGAATGGAAGTTGGATCACCATGTTTTTCAGAAGTTGACAAAACGGTGGGGCGCACCGAACATAGATCTGTTTGCTTCTCGTCTGAACAACCAGGTTCTAGCTTACATGTCCTGGAAGCCAGATCCAGGAAGCAGAGGAACAGATGCCATGCTGATAAATTGGAAACATCTATTTCCTTATGCGTTTCCTCCTTTTGCACTGATAGGAAGGATTTTAGCCAAAGTAAAACGGGACCAGACCAGAATAATTCTGATCACTCCAACTTGGCAGAGTCAAACTTGGTATGCCAATCTGTTGGAAATGACCACGTGCAACCCAATATTGATAAACATGCACCAAATATCTTGAAAAATCCTCAAGGGCAAAACCACCCATTAGTATTGTCCAGTCACCTGCAATTAGCAGCCTGGATGGTTTCAGGGAAATCTTGGCAGGTGAGGGCTTATCAGAACAAGCTGCATGACTTATCCTCCATTCCAGACGCAGAAGCTCAATATCTAATTACCAATCGGCCTGGGGAAAGTGGTCTGGCTGGTGTAGTGAACGGAAAATTGATCCATTTCGATGCGATTTAAAATATGTAATAAACTATTTGGGGCATCTGTTCTCTCTAAATTACCAGTGGAGGACTATTAATTGTCACAGATCAGCGATTTCGGCATATCATAATAGTGTTAATTCACAACCAATTGGGAAACATCCTAGAGTCTGTGCATTGATGTCTGGCATATTTAATAACAGGCCACCTCAACCAAGATACACTTTTATTTGGGACGTGGATAAAGTTTTAGCTTATTTAAGTAGTTTAGGGGATAACGGGGGTTTGTCAACTAAACTGTTAACATTTAAAGTCACGATGCTTTTGGCGCTAACTGCTGCATCAAGGTGCTCAGAAATTCACCATTTGAACATTTCTTATATGGTTCGTTCACCTACATTTTATAGATTCTCTTTTGATAAGCTAGTTAAAAGTTGGAGGAAAGGAAAGTCTCCTCCTTGTGTTGAATTCACTAGATACATGCAAGATGAAAAGTTATGTGTTTACAGTGCATTAGATTGTTACCTGGACTTAACTAAAGAATGGCGTAAGGCGGGCCAGACACAACTTCTTCTCAGTACTTTAAAACCTCATCAGGAAGTTAGTAAGTCATCAGCTTGAGGTTGGGTTAAGTCAGTATTGAGTGCATCTGGTATAAACACGGAAAGATTTAAAGCACATTCTACTCGTGCAGCCTCTTCATCCAAGGCTAAAGTCAACGGTTTGTCTCTTCAAGAGGTCCTTAACAGGGGTAACTGGTCAAATGAGTCTACATGGCAAAGGCATTATCACAAAACGACAGTTAACAAATCTCAGCTGTATCAGAACAGTGTACTCAATGGGAGCGCTTTAAACTGAGGCTGTGCGTGGTCCGAGGGCCCACGTTTGTTTACGCGGTAAGTTGGGAGAATTCAGTATTAGATCGACGGAGATTTTCTGAAATAAAATTCCTTAATTACGTAAGGCGCGAAGCATTAGAGTATTAGATCGTACTCCGATTTTATTCATAAAATCCCAATTACATTGCGGCGCTTCGCGCCTTACGTAATTAAGGAATTATCGTTGATTTGATGATGGCGCCACCGGGGAGTGGTGCGTGTTGGAATAAATGGATACATAGAATATACTTCAAATACTTTGATGGAATTCGAAATTGATTCGAACTTGAGTTGTTGGAACGTGTGTAATTATTAAATATATGTTTTGTTTAAAAAATATTTTTATGAAGTATATATAATTTATGAACTGCTGGATTTATGTATCGTGAGAAGTGAATAACTTAGTTTGGGGGGACTCTGGGGAAAATTTATAGCATCTGTGTAATGTACTGTAATTAAAAGTCGTGGTAACGTCGAGCCGCGTGTATATCGGGATGTGTTAATGTTTATGTGGGGATCGCTGACAAAATAATAACGAGAAAAAGAAGAAACCTGCAGGTGTTGTGTATGTGTGGAAAGAAGTATTTCCTAATAGTCAGAACCTGGTGAATGTGCGTTATTGAATGTTTTTTAATTTCCTACAGTGCCCTGGGAAGAGATGCCCGACTGCAATATAATCATCAATGTTATTATTTCTCGAGAGTGGTGTTGCAGCATAAGGCAGTGACTGACTTAGAGAGAAATTGATGTGTTAGTTAGGTGAACTGTGTATAAAATGCAGGATGTGAAGTGAAAAGAAGAAAAATGTTGAACCTAGGGTAAGAAATTGAGAAATGGCTTGCATCGGGAAGAAAGAGAGATCGTCATAGTTTGCTAAAATGTCTTCTACTCTCAAAGATCTCTACTCCGAATGCAGCATGGATTTTTAACAGATAGCTTTCCAACTTGGAAAAAGTTGTTGTTCGGTACTACTTTGTTTTACTGGCAATGACTACACTTGTTCATACCATGGATTGCGAAATGTCTGAATTCAAGGAAATATTTATAGCGTTTGTGGATTCGTTTGCATTTGATCCAACGTTGTTTTCAAAGCTTCTCAGCAATTCATATGTCATCTGTATATTGTGAAGACGATGTTAATGAAGCCCTGTACGTTACGTTTTCCAACAAGCCAATATCCCCTGAGCCACGACAGATGCCGTCGACACAAGATGCATTGTTGTGTCATTGCAAGGAAGACCGTTTCTTTGCACTGCCAGTTATTAAACGCTCCCTAGAAATTCCAAGTCCAGATGGTTATGGCTGGTCATTCATCAAGAACAATAGATTATCGCTAAAACGCATTGTCACAGTTCTAACAAAGTTATACTTTTTACAGAACTGTGAAATACAATAGTTGATAACGGCAGTAATATACAAACAAAAGAAACAAGAACGACCACAGTCGCTAAATCTGCGGCAAAAAATCAGCTCAATGAAAGAAAGTACAGTAAACTCTCTGTAATTCGATCATAGAAGGGACTGACAAAAGCGTTCGATTTATGGAAAGTTCGAATTAGGGAGGTTCATTTACAAAGAAATGATAGGTGAAGGGATCATGAAATTCGTTCGAATTAGAGAAAGTTCGAATTATGGAGGTTCGAATTATAGAAATTCGACTGTAGTTCCTTTAGAAGTAACCTAAAAGGGAGAAGTGTGCGACTCCTGATGCATTACACTTCAGGCACACCAAGTCATTGACTGATGACTGCACAATATTTTAGAATACTCAATTAATGCCGATAACGAACTGCCGACAAAACCAGTATCCGAAGAATCGTGATTGCCTGTGGCTGAACCTTTCACCAGGGAAAACAAAGAATAAGCGGAAAGCACAATGAATAAAACTTTAGTTCCCAGAGGAGGTACATTTTTCAAACATGTTTGCTGCTATGGGTTTATTCTATCTTTAACTTTAACAGTTACAGCTTATTCAGTTCAGGAGTTTTGGGAACGTAGGGTAGAGATGGATAAGGGAAAGGAGGGAACAATAGAAAACAAACTGATTTGAGCAACAATAGCTTTTCAGTTTTGTTATGCATAAGCACATATCCATAACTTCTGTACACTGTTCTGAGAGCTAAAAGGAAGGACAAATTCTGTACAAGCTCCAAGGCATGCTCCAAAAGAAATTTCGAATAGCGTTTCACCGGTAACCGTGATGTTTGTACCGAGTCGTAAATATGGCACCGCAAGTCGTGGAGTGCTTTATTGCTTTCTGGAAGCGAATCGATCATCGATCGGATCATATCTGCGATTTATCGTCAAATATCATGTCTCTCACGTTGTTTGTACTTGTTCATTTTTACATTGATGTGCTGCAATAAAAGCTGAGAATATCGCTGTAGTCCCTTTTAAATCTTGAAGTGATCTGATTTTGAGAACATTTTTATAAGGGCGGCTGGCTGGGCCTGGGGGTAGGTAGGGGCACAGCACAGAAAACATGAGACATGAATGGGTAAAATGGGACCCTTGGCCAACAACATTTGTATCATGGATCAGTTGTGACAAACTTCATATTTTGTAATTTTGGGCATTTATTGCATAAATATATATAATATTACGGATTACGGATAACCTTCTTTGGTTATTATATACTACTTACGACGGACATCAAAATGTAAACAAAGATTCTTGTCACGAAAATAGACATGCACTCTTGCCAAATTCACCACGTATAACTGAATAAAATGTTTTATGAAACAGAGCAATAGAGAGCAATTAGCAGCAACACTTGAAGAATAATGGACCATCATGAGAATCATAATGGCCTATGACATAACATAGGCTATGTTATTTCAATACTCAGTAAGAAGTGTCCTCCACCACAGTGATTGACATACAAAAGCTGTATTTATTTGACTTATTTTAAGATAATTAACTTTCTAAAAGCATGATCTTCATGATTTTCATTCCTCAACTCATTTTTGAACATAAACTTTCGACCTGTCAAAGCCCTTTGTTCCCTACGATGACATTACCGATATTTCATGACGGAGGTGGCATACATTATTATTTTTTATCCGTTTATATGGCTACCATTGTACACAGAGCTCATAAAAATATGCATGATCCTCGAGAGAGCAGTCTATTTTAAAAGAAATGTTTAAAGTTTAGAAAAATAAATTCTAAACACAACATTGGTAATTTTCAAGCATTCAAATAAATTTAATTTTCTCTGAAGTTTGTTCTATTACAGTTTGGTTGACAGTACAGGATGTGTCGTGTTTTTAATTTACAGACGGTGTTATATATATATGTAAATGTCCTACTGATATAGTAATTTTGAAACGTAGTGTTTATGTATATAATACATTTGCAAAACAGTGAATTATTATTATATAATACATCATCAAGCTCAGAAATGAAACTACTTTATTTGGAAATGCTTTCTTTAATATATATATATAATATGTATCTTTAGTCAGTGTAATACTTTCTTTTCTTTCTTTTTTTCCAGATATCAGTGAAATAAAAGAAATTACACCAGACCAAATTCAAAAATTATTAAAAAGTTAATTTAGTTGTGTATGTATATAATGTATAATGTCTGCTGTTAGCATGTTGGTTTACAGTTTCATGGCTGGTTATTAATATCAGACTGAAACATGGGTATGTCACTATTTGCCACCAATTGTGTGTATTTTGTAGCAAAGATGGCCACAAAAGAAAGAGGAAAATCTAAAATGAAACTTGCAGCTTTAGTTCCAGCATTATTACCACGTTTATCAGAAGAAGATCCAGAACTTTTGAAAAAAATGCCTGTGTTAGATGCTGCAGTTCAGAAATACCAAAAGAGCAAAAAAATAGAATTGAACGGTTTGCTATAATAGTATGACTATATCTTTTACAGTTCAATGAGTTAAGTATTAAATTGCTTTACTATTTTTAGTAATACAGGTATGAAAGTGCCACATCTAAAGAAAACACTGTCTGACAAAACTATGTTAGTCAAAAAAATAAATAAAATGGATAAGGTTATTCTCTAATGTTTCTGTCATTTCGATTTTATTTGTTTATTTTGTTTAATTTATTTTTTAATTGTTTTCTTGACCATATAGTTAGAACCAGTTGGTGTCACATCATTACCAAGAATGAAATCTAAAAGATCTCTCTTCAATCAACAGGTATGGCCTTCATAAAACATAATAAGGATTGACAGAAACTGAATTACACACATTTAAGGTGTGAGTAAGGGAAAAAAACGTGTTTTTGTTTTTTAATTAATTCCTTTGACAGGAATATGTTTATATCAAGTATGATACATTTTTGGAAAGCTTATTTACATCTCTAAAAGCCCATGTTAAAATTTTTAAGGTAAACTAAAAATGTAAGATTTTAGAACGAGTCAAAGAAAATGAACCTTGTTGTAAAAACGTAGCTCCATTTACAAAACGAGTTAAGTTTAACTTATGTTTTTTGCACTTTTGTAATCACAAGAGATAGAGTAAAAAACGGTTTTTTCTTTTTTTACTCAAACAAATTATTTTCAGAGTTATTTTCCATTTCTCAAAAGTATCGTTTTCTGTTTTCATTTTTTTTGCTTTCAAGACTATAACTCATATTCTGTTCAAATTAAAAAGATAAAAAAAAACCGTTTTTAGATCTACCCTTCAGCTTTTCAGTAAGTCAAGTCTCACTGTCAGAGCTTTTTTAGTTTTGTAAATGAAGCATCAAACGTTAGTGGCTCTGACACGAAAAGTGAACACTGAAAAAAACAGCTTTAAAGATTTTTCTTTATTGCGTGAACTAATTAATTATTTATGAAACGGAACTTGAACATGCTATTACAATATTGACAATAAACATTAAACAAACAGAAAACTATGTATTTATCCTTAAAATACTAAATTAAAACTATATATATACTAATTTAAGGAAAGAATTTGTCTGCTAATAGGCCAGTCTATAACAACAAACATTGTGAGTCAATATGGGTTCACTCATTACTGGAGCTAAACTGAAAACAGCTTTCTAAATGGACGTTTAACCTAGAATACACAACCAAACAGCAAAATAAACAAAATAACCAGTGGGAAAGCACTATTTATGGAACATTTAAAGCCTGAGATCAATACAAAAGATAAATACAGGAGTCGTACGTTAACAATTAAAATATAGTTATTTGAATTCGTTTATTTTCAAAATTTGTTCTAGCCAATTTTGTTTAGTTGTTGTATGTGTAGTGGATGTAGAGAGATGTGAGATGACTTTTATTATTGTATAGATATGGGTTTTTTTTAACGGTTTTAACTTGTTTTTATATATGTTTCAGACCTGAAGATTAAATAATAATTTCAAAATATATTGTCAATACTTTACATTGTTGATTTCATATTTGATGCTCAAACAGCAAAAATTATAAAAATATTTGAAACAACGAAATGCATTTTCAAATGCCCTACTTTTGACTGAAATCATAATATCAAAAATGTACACACCCAGAAATGGTATGAAAACCACTACCATAACACGATATCATGTGTAAAAATTCATGCGCACTAAACAAAAATTACCGCTGACTCAGAGATATTTTTAAGCTCAGGAGCTTTTTTCAAAAGTTGAATTCATTCTACTTTTTCTACGCGATTTTTGTCGCCACAGAAAATGAGCCAATCAGATTTGAGAATCAGATAATAATTACATCATCCCCACGCTGTATATTTTTAAAAATACTCAAGATGGCTGCCAATGAAGACAGATTTTCTTCTCTGTTGAGATTCTATGACATAAAAAAAGGCTGCCAATCAGCTAGAAACTCAAAATGATGAAAAGCAATTTAGACGATTTGGTAATGTACGGTGCTATCCAATTTAGGGCCTGCTCAAACCTAGCAGGAGTCGTTCGAAACGACTTGAAAAAATACTCATGATCAAATGACATCAAATGTTTTACTAGAACATGAAATAATCCTTTTGATTTTCTTTCTAAAAACAATTTTCTAACCCACATTCGTTTTCTTTTGATTGTAAGTTTTTCTCGTTGTCTACGGCGACGCCATAACATAATTAAAACTGATAATTTCAAATTTTTCAGCATAAACAATCTTTTATAAATATTCGCCATATTTGTTTTGACATTTCATATTTTACACGCGCTCTATGCTGCAAATGGAAATGAGTTCCGCTCGTGCGCAAAAATCTCTGGAGCTTTTTGAGCTATAGCGCAAAATGTTGCTGTATGGAAATCAGCCTTAAACATGGCAAAAATGGAACTGAAGTCAAATCCATCCAGCAATCGATGCTTTTTATCCACTGTCCACATTCAGTTATATACTGTATATATATATAATTATAATATATAATTATGAATTTCTGAGAAATACATAATAAATTCTTCACTTCACTGACCCTCTCATCAACATCATGATTTAACCATGAGTTTCATTTCTTTAATGGTTTTTTAAATGCACCTTATTTTCTAACCTAACAGAAAAAAAGATTTCAATACAAAAAAACAGTGAAAACATTACTATAATAACCATATTGAAGCAAACACAACAAACACAAAATAGCTTTCAGACAAACAGAAAAAGCACCAAACATCATTAATCTACTAAACCAAATTAATTTCACAGGAAAAATCTATTAAAGATTATACAGGTATGTCGAGAAATTTGTGTAGGAGAGCATTAACATAATTTGTGAATTCAATCCATATTACCAATGGGTTTATTTGAACACTTTTCTTTTCTTTTTAGATTGCTATGCTATCGACATGCCTCTAGATCCGCCACTGATATAAGAAGCAAAAATATAATTTGTTTCTCTCTCTCTCTCTCCTCCTTCTCGGCTCAGCTTTGATCTGCCATTATTGAAAGTTAAATTCTTGCAGTGTCAGCGGAAAAACATCGGAACTCAAATAGCGCCAAGTTTCCTTTTGGAGCACGCCTTGGAGCTCGGACAAAATTTGTCCAACTTTCTTCCTGGTTCTGACTCTCATATACCTTAAGGGAAGAAATTTTCGCGTGAAGAAATTTTCGCGGAATTTAATTTCGCGATTAACCAATTTTAACATGTTTCGCGGAATTAAATTTCGCGGTTTTCAAATTTCAAACAAATACTTAACAGAAAAAATGCCTCCTTTTTTGCGTTGTGAATCGTTTTTTCTTTTATTATTTAACATATAAAACTAAAATCGAATTTTCGCGGAATTTAATTTCGCGATTGAGCAATTTTGACGTGTTTCGCGGAATTTAATTTCGCGGTTAGGGGCAAAAATCGAAAAATTAAATTCCGCGAAAATTTCTTCCGCGAAAATTTCTTCCCTTAAGGTATATGTCCATAAAAATGTATCCATAGACTGCAAAATCGTTGCATATCATAGTTGTTTTTTCAGAGTCAACAAGTGTTTCGAGGTTTTTTACAAGCATTGGGTCATATGTTCTTTCCAAATGACTTATTGTCTGAAGTTCTCTGAAAATCAATAATTTCTGAATATTGCATCATTTTAAAACCATTATGGGTAGAAATGCCCTAAATGGTTGATACTGTATACTTCTTCTGTCTCTGACTCAAAAGTTCAATTATTTTGTTATAGCCATTGATATTTTTCTTCCTAAATCATA
Organism: Turritopsis dohrnii; assembly: GCA_027922465.2. Taxonomy (NCBI): domain Eukaryota; kingdom Metazoa; phylum Cnidaria; class Hydrozoa; order Anthoathecata; family Oceaniidae; genus Turritopsis; species Turritopsis dohrnii. The sequence continues at coordinate 297,495 of BQMF02000432.1, forward strand.
CATTGATGTTGATAACTCTTGATTAGTGCTTTATATATGCCTGAAATAGTAAAACCAAAATATTCAAAATAGTTGATAAGATTATCGTGACGTTCCCAAACAACGTTTTTCTAAAAAATGTGGAAAAATCAGTTTTAAAGCATATATAAATGTATACTTTTCAAGATATATGATTATGCAATCTGTCTCGCACAGGTTATATTATCTTTTAGCAAAAGAATAAATTTAAACGGATAACTTCCATCTCTCCCAGAGACGTAGCTAGAGCTTAGTCAAAATTTGTGGATGAGAATTTAGTCATTTAAGTAGAAAAGGAAAGCGTGCAAAAAACCTAATAGATACTTAAGACTGAAAAGAAATATCGTATGGACTCCTCCACTTTTGAATACGTCTATGTCTCCAGTGTTGTTCTTTAAATAAATACCTTTTTAGACTGTCACAGGAGAAAAACAATCTTTTTATTAAGAATATCAGGGGCATTTTGACAGATTTGAGTACCATTGTGAAAGTTGTGAAACAGGTAAATATAGTGAAGTAAGAGGCCCCACCAAGGTTGGCACCGAGGCGCCAGAGAAAACTTTGCAATTTGACCCCTCTAGATTAGATAAAGAAAAAAGAGAGAAAAACAACTTTCACTTTCGACAATCAAAAACAGAAAAATATAACATGATTTCTGATCTGTGAAACTTTCTAATAAATGTTCATGCAAGGTCAAATTGCACTACTTTGCACACATTCTGCTCGATTTAGCCATCATTTCTTTCTAATCAAAATCACAGAATTTACGTAAACATTTTCAATAAGCCAGACAGAGCAAGATGTGTGTTTTTAAGAATGTTTACTTGCGTCTCGATAAGTGATTTGTTTTCCAATACAAACCATAACGATTATACCTATAATATGAATAACATAGACTAAAGCACTGTGTGTGAATGAATATAAGAAAGTAATGCATTCCATCGCATTCTTACAAACACCAATGTATAGGAGCACAAAATCATTGAAATTCAAAAATAAAAGCTTCATTTTTTTAGGAGCTGTTGATAAACAACACACTGAAGACTATATACAGTCAAATGCTTTTGAAAAGAACGACGGAAATTTTAACTTGAAAATTTACCCTTGTGAATTCGGAACTTTCACAACGAACAACATACGCCCCCTGAATATTTTCAATCCCTAATTTCAATGCAAAAAGTGTTATCCAGAAACTTCAAGTACAGTAATCATAGTTAATTTTGTAAACGTTTTGGTTTGAAACAAATTATATAACCTGCAACCTCCTTAGTCAAGATTCAAGACTTTTCAAGACTTTTCAAAACTATTTTAAAACTTCAAAATGATCGTTCAAGAAATTTTTGACTTTTGACATGACTACATTATTTTTACTAATTCAATTTAGTAATTACTTCTATATGACTATTTCTAGGCTGAGAACCCTACACTTTCTTTTGACTCATTTTAAACTCACCAGTTAAAGGAAACTACTCCCTTTTTAAAATACAGTAGAAGATTGTTTTTATCTCAGGCACAGGTACGCTCGACTGTTCTTTATTTCTGTTGATATTTAAAAAAAGAAAACAATAGTTATATGATACTTCTCAAATAGTTATTTATAGTTATAGCTCTGTACCTTTCCAGTGCGTTTTTATTTTTAGAAACATTGACATTCCCAGAGCTTCATAATAATTAAACATGATGTTGTTTCGGAAAAATAATTCAATTTTAAGTGTTGCCAAGTTTTGTCAAGGGGTCGGTAGTACATCCAAAGGACCGGTAAATCAGGGGGGTTAGATATCAATTTGAAAGGGGGAAGTACATAGAAAGGGGGAGGTTGAATTTGAAAGGGTGGGGGGGTACTGACCCCCTTACGAACTATGGTAATGTAGTAGTAGAAAGGTATAGAAATATGCCCAAGATATATTATAACGAGAAGGTTAAAAGCTGATAAAACAATAAAAAAAACAGGTTGTTTAATAATTTGTTTAAAAAATAAAGAAATGAATACAGATATATATCTCCATTAGGAGGCATCATAGCATAATGAGATGCCCGCCAAATTTGTGGTTGCGTGTCATATCATTATCATATGATGTTTGTTGCTAATAAAAATGTAGCTTAAATTACAACATAAAGGGGAAACATGTGGGGCTTGAAGGTATTAAAACCAACAATATGGACATTCATACATATGGATAATCTCAAGAGGCTAAAGTTTCATAATTTTGTTTCTTAAAGATTTGTGATTTATAAAAACGTTGTCCTGTGTGGTGAAGTCCCTCAAACTGGATACAAAGTCAAAAGTCCCACAAATGATGAAGGTTGTGGTCTACAAACGAATCTGATAAATAGTCAACGCTTGGGGGTTGTGAGGACCATGTATATGCATAGAGCGCCCCAAAACAGTCTTCGAGGCACAGCCAACGAAAACACATTTGATTCAGGGAAGGACATTTTTAGTGAGAAAATTGGGTGTGCAAAACGGAAACATAGTCCTTAGTGTGTTTTTTGCTGAGTGATGACTTCCTCTACCGAATTAATAGGAGCTAAGATTGAAAGTTTGTCGCCAGGTTGTACCTCTTCACAAAAAACCAATTGATATAAACACACTACCGCTAATAAATCAATGCTTTATTATTATTTACGAATTTTTAAATACAGGATGACCATTCAAAAATTAGCAATATATACATATATACATATTTACAAAATTTCTGTTCTCCCATGGGTCCTGTAAATCATCATCGTCATCGTCATCATCACGGGTAAACCAATATCTGCTGTTGCTTCGCGCCGCAGATAATGAACCTAAACTTATTCGTCTGAAATTTAGCTTGAAGACTTAAAGGTGTGCCGCAATGACATATCCACTCGCATTTATATAATGATAAAACATTCTCAAAATAAAACATTGCCAATTACCCAATTTTGATCAAATCTGACAAAATGTCTTTCAAATTCGAAATCAGCACCTTTCAATCTGTGCAAACTTTCATTGAAATTAGAGAATTTTCAAAAATTGATCCATATTTGGACCGAATTGCCCAATTGTGTTGAAAACTTGAATTATCACTTCCTAGTTCGAATTCAGCACCTTCTAATTGTTTTTGTGCAAAGGTTTGTGAAATTTGGAGAACTTGGTCCAAATTTGGCCCGAATTGCCCAATTCAGTGGAGTTATTTCATAGTTCTTATAAACCTGTTAAAATTAAAGTTTTGGCAAAAAACATCTTATTTACCTTAACTTGATAAATTTTCGCGTGGACATATTTTCGCGGATGGCCCAACTTCAAATAATTCGCGTGGACTAATTTTCGCGGATGGCAGTAGATAAAAAAAGTTTTTTGTTTTCAAAATGTATTATACACAAACAAAGGTTATGAAAAACTAAAATACAGTGTTAAATACAGTGTTAAACTAATCGCCCCGTTCATTATCTATACCCATTTCTTGAAATTCAAACATCTGTATTATAGAGAAAAAAAAATTATATTTCGCGGAGACATATTTCCACGGATGAAGACATTGCAAACTTTTCGCGGAGTCATATTTTCGCGGAAATGGCCAAAATCCGCGAAATCCACGAAAGTTTATCTCCGCGAAAATTTATCTCGTTATCAGTAAAAAGGACAGGAAATTACATATAAAGTAAGGACAAAATTACGTGCGGCATGACAGAAACTTTCACGGAAATTAAATTTTGTGGAAGAAAATAATATGTCATCCAATAAGTCTACCAAAAACGCTTTACGTTTATCATCACATATTCGTCACAATCCGTCGGCTTACGAGTTACTTCTCAAACTGCTTCCTCTGCAACATCTCATCATTAACCTGTTTTTCATCTCCCAGAGCAATAAGCGTGGCACCAACTTTCTTGAACAAATATCCTTTAGCAAATTTTTTAACACTTCTCCAGAACCAACCTCTTCTCCTTCTTCTTCTTCTTCTTCTCCAGAACGGATCATACTCGGGGCTCAAATCACTTGATTTTCCTGAGTGCAAAATTATGCTTTTCATTAGCGAATCTTTTACTTGATACACTACATGTCAAAGATTCAAAAAATTGTAGCATTTAATTACCGTTATCTGATAAAAATATTTCGTCATCATAGTCTTCCACATCAGTTTCAGTTTCGCCCTTGTTCTCGCTACCATATGTTACGTCTTGGGAGAAAGGATTTTCATTTTCAATCTCCAACTGATATGCCACTTAAAATGAAACAAATAGATATATGATAATGGTTACATTACCATACTAAATTAAAACTGAGAAGGAAGGATTGCTTTGTCTTCACATGAACATTTAATCTGACTTGTCTTCCGATTTGACTAAGAGTATGTTCATCTGACAAATCGGTAACACGTGAAAACACTTATTAAAGAATTTGAACATATAAAGCTAACCCTGAGCTTTACCAAAACACATTTAACAAGGTTTACACCGCGAAAGTCTGATGACAACGATTTGCCAGACGAGCATATTTGTAAGGCTAACCCTGATTAGCATCTTAAAAGAACGTAACATTAAAAACAAAATGAAGAGTCGCTTACCACAAACTGCAACAAAAGCAAGGACATAAATCACAACAGTCTTCATGTCTGATGAAAGATCCTTATGGTTTGAATCATTTTGGAAGGGTCCTTATATACAGCTTTTCTTAGAAATGCTGAAAATTGAATTAAGGATAATAGAGTTCGAAACTGCATTTAATCCCATCAAATCTTTCGTGGATTAAAGATAATGGATTTCGAAACTGCATTTAATCCAAACAAATCATTTGCACAATCATTCGGAAGTTTTTGTTCTTATTGCTTATGAAACCGGAGATGTTATCGTATCTTAAAGTGAAATAGAACAGAGGTGAAAATACAAGCAATCACTTAACATATAAGCACTACTGATATCTGATCGAGAGACACCTAGTCAAGCTATTCAGAAAACAATTGAAATTATCAGTAAAGATAAAAAATAGCAAAATATAATAAATAAAAGACGCTATAGGGGAAATATAAAACATAAGAAATATAAAGCGCTATGTTTCTTTATATTATTCTTTTTACCTAAGCTACTCATAACAACAAATGACATGGAGGTTTTCAACCCGGACCGAGATTTCATGTCGGGGTGCTACTTTCATTTTGAGTTTCTTTTCAAAATTCGAATATCAAACCAAGTGATTGAGATGAAATCTCAGGCTGAAACCTTTATGTATATTTAAAAGTATATCATAATATTTCAATCTGGTCGTTATTTTATGGATGTGCTCCTTCTCAGTTTCTCAATTCTCATGTCCAGACTGAAGAAATACCATGAAAACAGTGACGTTTATAGTCCGATAAGCAGCTAGAAATTCTGGGTTAAGGTTTTTGCTTATTAAATATTTTCAGTTTTAGTGCGGGTGCCGTCGAGTATTGCTGTCACAGAAAATGATTAATGTTCGCCAATTTTAGTCAATCCAATTTGCAAAGAATTTGCTGCAAGCCCTCCATGGGTATAAGACTGAACTTCAAACTTTATAGAGTTATATAGTACTTTATATTAGTCGTGCTTACATATAATTGAGAAATTTAAAAAGTAAGTGCTATGCTTTACCGGGGACGTAAGGCGTACTTAAGGTTTGTAACCCAAAATATTAAAATAAATGATTTTTTCATCAACATTTTAAAATTCCGGTTTCATGAGTAACCAAAACAAATATAGAAAAACTTCCGAACTACGCAAGATAAGATGGAATTATAAATAAACTAAACCTTAAAAATAATGAACTGTTATATGTAGAGCTGAGGGTTGCACTATGCTAACATCAGTAGAAATAGAACAATTGATAAATGGTCTGGGACCGCACATCTGTTTATTATTAACAAAGCGCTCAAACAAACTTGACGTCGTTAGTAGAAAGTTGACCAATGAATAGCTTATTTTTTATGTTGTGCTTTATTTATATGAATTACAAGAGATTTTAAACAACATGCAAAATAATCAAAAGCGTTGTTTTTTCCGATTTTCCACTTAGCTACGGCTTAAACCAGACAATATTGAATCTGGAGAATTCACGAGTGGGCGTCATTTGAGAAGGTAATAATATCTCTCTCTACAGCGCCCTATCTCGAAGCTGGAACTATATACGTGTATAGGTCAGGGGCGGATCTAGGATTTTTTAAGGGTTAGGCAAATTTTTTTTGTTAAACACACATACGGGCGCAATCGATGAAATTTACGCCAATTTACGCCCAATCTAATACATACTTTTCGAAGTGTAAAAATTATTAACTCGAATTGATTCGTCCTAACGTAAAGGGGTGTTATAATGCAAGCCTGTATTGTTGCACTAATGGAATAAGGGAAATAAACAAAAGAAAACTAATTGAGTATGAATGGAATGTATTGAACTACGTTATGTAGGCCAAAATAATATTTTCTGCCAGGTTGGAGGTTAAGTAAATAACCAATAAATTACTTCATCTGTTATCTTCTTCATTTTCTTGATTGCTTGTACATGAACAGGAAGCATCCACCAAACGAAAACATACTTGTAATGAATCAAATAAATAAATTTTCAATCACCTATCATGATAGATTGGAGCACTCAGATAAATACATGATATATACTTTATGATATTTTACTTCATATACATGATCTTTTATCCATGTACTTCGCAAGATGGTCAGATAGAAAGAAAAGAAAAGAAATTATGTTAAGAAATAGAGTAAAATGACCAAAATCAAAGTTAGAGACAAGCTCCTTGATCATATCCAGCAGCAAAATAAAAACAAATTTCTGCACTATACGTTCATGAAATCAAATAGTATACCCTACCCTAAAAATGATCCATGGTTAAATAATTAATGTCAACCACATTATAGTAAAAGATGGTGTTTCCAGAAATCCCTGAGACAAGTCCAAGAACCTATATATATAAAACTACACAACAACAGATAAATTATGTACTGCTTCCTCTCTAATAAAAGCTACAACATTTTTTCCAGAATTTAATGTAGCATAGGAAACAAAGAAGTCAAACTAAAACATTATGTAATTACCTTTTTCAAAAGAAGACATAACGTAGGTGGTTTTTATAAAATGAAAGAATAACTCCAAAGATGTTAAAGTGTTTCTGCATCCAAAATGATATTTCGAGGGATGATAGAATGCACAAAGTTGTTTCAGAAGTCTTATAGTTTTTGGAAATTCTGTTTCCTTGGGCAGATATTTTGATTTAAAAATCATGAAATGATACAATAGATAATTATGTAATAAGATTTTTATTCTTTCTTTATGTGTATAAACTCTCAATATATTATAACTTCATTTTCTTATCACTCACTCAGAGTGAAAGCCCTTTCTCTCTATAGTAAATTAGAAAGATATAGTATTAATGATAACTTGCGATGAGAAAGTTAACCTTACTATCTTATTATACAGTGGCGGATCTAGAGGTATGTCGAAATTTGTGTAGGAGAGTGTTAGCAATCTAACCATAAAGGAAAAGCGTCCAAATAATCCCATTGGAAATATAAATTGAATTCACAAATTATGTTAATGCTCTCATACACAAAATCGACATACCTCTAGATCCACCACTGTTACATATCATAAAATATATGCATTGCATAAAGTGAATGTAAGATTTTAAAAATTAAATACATATCTCAGAAACTGGGAGTAAGTAATACTAACAAGAGGCTTTTTGATCTCTATCATATTGGTTCATATCATTTTGGAAACAGGATCCTTTTAAAGTTCTTTAATTCAAAACCAGACAGTCATCTCAAACCAAGAAAAATTATATACTGAACTGTACAAATAAGTTACCAGGTTGAGATACTGGTGCTAAAAAAACCATGCAGCTGCCTACGCAAAACAACTCAGAAAAATAACAATGACTTTGTGTATTATAAACTCAGTCATTCAAACGTAACTCCATAACATTTTTACAGATGTATTTTTGGTTAACAGAAACAGATACCAAAAATATTTATATACATCATTAATCAATAAAGAAAAGGCTTCGGTTCAGTTGACACAAACAAACTTATTATACATAGCTGAGCTAATAATTAACTGTCGTCATACTTATGGTCAACGAATTATGGTGCTAATGATCCATGCTAATCATTTATATTACATAAAATAAAACACTTGCTTTAAAGCAGCCACAATCTTTTCATTTCGCATAAGCAAAAGAAGAGACATGACTCGAAAAAAATGCTTTTCCTAGATTTTTAAGTCTGTTTTCAACAGATGTATTAAGTGAATTCAAAATTTCCTAATTAATACTTCATTATTGCTATCAAAAGCTGCAACGATGTTTTCTAGCGAATCCATGTTGAACTGGGTCTAATTCGAAGGTCTCCCACGTCGTTTTGTGCAGATTTGGTGACCATTCATTCAATAAAAGTGTGTAAACCCATGGTTGTACCTTAGGCAAATTTTCTTCTGGTTCATTCAATAAAGTGTTAACCCATGGTTGTACCTTAGGCAAATTTTCTTCCAGTTCATTCATTAAAGTGTGTAAACCCGGGGCTCCTTAGGCAAATTTTCTTCGCCTAGGTGAGCGTTAGGCACTAGTCTGTGTTGTCAATGTAACTATGAGAAGTCGTTTTCCGGGCAGAATCAATACCTATAAACTCAAGCTGTAAAAAACATTAATTTGTAACATCATGGCGCGCGCCGCGCCTCGCCGGAGAATAATCCTATTTGCGAAAAAGAAAGGATATCGGATTGATGCGGGAATCTCTTGATATTTTCGATTATTTTCTGATTATTGTAATACAATACCTTTTTCAATTTGTGAAAAACATTATTTAACTGATTTTGGGTTAGGCATTTGCCTAAGTTGCCTAACCCTGGATCCGCCCCTGTATTAGGTTGCTAAAGAGTCTGGGAACGAGCAGTTGTTTAATATCAATAAAGAGCTCAAACAAAGTAAAAAAATGTTTGGCTCCCTCGTGGAGATTATATCACAAGAAAACTGCTGACACACTTTTTTATTGGCCTTATGATAGCTCATCATATTTAACTTCTATCCAATTAGAATTTGTGTAGCGCCGTAGTATAGTGGTTATCACTCTCGTAACTTATGCAAGAGATCGAGGTTCAATTCCCAATTGCGGTGATTCACCATGCGCGAGTGAATGTACCATAGCGCTGGGTCGACCCATGCCGTCTGAGGGAAATTGGGTAGATATAACATCGGGTGTTGCAGGAGGCCATCCAGAAGAACGCAGGCCTTTGATTGGGTTTGAGAGTCAAATACTTCGGAACCTCCAATCTAAGCCGTAGCCTCTCCTGGAAAGCAGATGCCATGGCAACTGAGTGAGGCTAGCCACGTAAAACAATACCAAATAAATAATTAAGAGTTGTTCTGACTAAAGCCCAAAACATTTCAAACTGAGCATCGAAAATTTGAATCAATCATGAAGGCAATTGCAATATGTATCCCGGCTCTCGTTGAAATTTGTGGTGAGTATTTCTTTGGATGTATATTGGATAATAAACAGCATTGCTAAACAATAATTCAATTTCCGCGCCTTAGCGAAGGAAATTGTTTGATTTAGACATTCTATCTATCTCTCTCTCTCCGTAACAGTTTTTTGCTGTTTTCGGAAAGTCCGTTCGGATTTCGGATTGTTTGTTTATTCAGAATAGTTAATGACAGACCCAAAACTCTATGCAAAATGTAATACAAAAAGGCCACTTTCAATAATAATTCACAAAAAATAATAAGCTTTTTATACTTTTCAAACACTTTTAAAAGTTATTTTAGCCGTTTTATATTTAAAACTTTCCAATTCAATTATCTTTAAAATTTCTTTAAAAAGTCAGTAAAATATGCACACCGAACACGTGAAACGTTCTCGAAAACCGATTTGTTTTATGTTTTGACGGTAGGAAGATGTTGATGTAGAAGAAGCTTTGAAGAAGAATTTTATTATTGCAATCGAAATATAATCATGAGAACATTACTTATGGAGGAAATATTGATGTTTAGCTGACTCTGGCAAAAATTCTTGAAAAAGAAGGTAAAGGTTTGATAGTAAACGAAACTTAGCTGTGAAAAAAACTTTCAATATCACAGCAGAAGTATGTGTAGTATCAACATTACTGGTGAATACATCTTATCAATAAATGCATGAAACATGTTCATTTCATTTAATAAATATTACACCGAAAGTTGAAGATATTGGAATAAAAACAAACAAATGAAAATATCATTGCAGCACAAATCACAGTGAATTAATTGACTCAAACATATATACATACTGAAAGTATAAACATGTGCAAGATATTGGTGAACGATGTGTCTTATAAAACTGTTTTTCTGGCTTCGAAACGTCATAGTGAATTGAAAAGCGGTAATAAATTAAAGAAGGGAGCAATTTGGGGAATTCCAGACTGTATCAAATTATTCATCACTGTACAATGCTCAGTCAAGTTATCACTTGTGTGGAACTGATTAGTTTTAAATTCACGTTTAAAAGATTTTAAGATGACATCGTTCAAAATAATCCTGCAAACCGCTCAATGGAGGCACAATGATTTAGTTTGGATATATGTCAGAGGAAAACAAACTTTTTGGATGATGATTAGATTCCAACCAATTATATACATACAATGAGATCAGTAAGGCCTTGTGAAAATTTGGAGTGTAATATGTTCTAGGACACAATACGCTAAGGGGATTTTTTTTTTTTTTTTTTGCGTGGATTAAGTTTTGCAATAAATCCACGCAAAATGTCAAGACATAAACGATTCGCGAAAATAAATCCACGTAAAATTTCATGATTTTATTTGCTCATTTTTTGGCTCTGCGTACCTTTCATACATTAACTATTTCCTTGTATATACTTATGAAGCAACTATTGGTTTTGCAATGTGGCAGGCATGGAAATGGTGATTTTTGCTGCTACTTCTAAGCTATATTATAAAGTAGCTACACACATTGCATTTTGTGCCCATTCGCAAATATAAATCCAAACATTTTCCTTGAGAAGCTCTGAATTAAAAATATTAATCCACGTAAAACGCTCTCAAACCTTGGCTCGCAAAAATTAGTCCACGCAAAAAAAATCCCCTTAAGGTATATCATGTTCGAAAAAAACATTTTCATACAGATTCTAACAAAGTTTTATTGTGTTATTTGTCTCTTCGGGCACATTGGTGTTATTTGTAGACTCCATAGAAGTGTTAATATGCAGACATTGGTGGATCTAGAGTGTAGTCGCAACTTGTGGAGAAGCGCATTAACATAAGTTGTGAATTCAGTTCATGTTATCAATGGGATTATTTGAACCTTTTTCTTTTATGTTTGAATTGCTAACACTCTCCTACACAAGTTGTGGCTTACCTCTGGATCCGCCACTGGCGAGTTTAGTAGAAATAGATTTTCGTATTGTATGTTATGTTGATTTAAGTTATATATGTATAATTTTTATCTTCTTGTAATTCCTGTTAAATGTCATGGATTAAAATCTTTGAAATGCCCAAGTTTATCCTGCTCGTATTAATGCAAGTTATGAACAATTTCAAATGTTTATTTAAATATGTATTACCAACAATGTTTACTTAAATATATTACCGAATTCACATTTCTGACAAAATTTGGAAGGTGTGCACAAATAACAATTGGAAGGTCCTGATATTAAAGTTGGCAGTTACTTGCAGATTTTTCCCTGATTTTTCCTTCATTTTCAAATGATTTTGGTTCACTTCTATCGAATATCATTTTATTCTTCATGTGAACCATAAGTCATACTTTGGGAATTGTGATAGACCTGTTCTCACGTACGCAACAAGAACAGAATGGGTAGCCATTTAGATATCTTGAAAAATTAGCCTAAAGCTATTTCCTCTAGGCCTGATGCGGAAATTGTTCAAGCCCTGAGGCTTCTAGTTTCGTTTAATATTGATTAGTTAAGCTACCTATCGATTAAATGGAAGTCCTGGAGATATAACTAAAATAAAATAACTGTACATGTATTACATGTGAATTTATTTTAACTTTTTCAATTCGACAAGATTTACTTGACTTTCGAAAACTCGAACTCTCCGGGGAACGAGGAAATAGTTCGAGTTATCGAGGAGCACGTCGACTGTTCGAGTTTTCGAGAATCGACTGCATAATCTATCAAAATAAGCATCATTAGTTTGCACGCTTATTTCAAGTGTTGATATGAAGTTTTTAATGGCGTTGTAAGAAATTATTCATGAACAGCTCTACCAAGTTGTATATAAATCCCCACAAACAAATAGAAAAATAGTTTCGTACAAACAATACATGATTCTATCAATTTTTCACATAATAATAATCTAACAGAATTTACAAAGCCATCCTGTTGTGTTTCTGTATCATCTTTTTATTGAAACAAACATTTTGAAATGATGCATCTTTACTAACATGGCCAGTTATCTTTTATTGATTCTTAAGATACTTTTCCACTAAAACTGCTTTCTTATACAATGGGGCGTATATCTTTTCTGACATGACATACGGATTATGCAGATTTAACCATTATAAGGTTAAAGAATACAACGAGCTATTTATCATGGGTATTTGCAACAAAACTTTCAACTCTTGATTTCTTACTGATTTCCAACACTCCACCTTTGAGACTCAAATAAAAGAACAGATATAAAAATATTGGCCGACGAAGGCAGCTTCCCCCAGATCAAATATAACATAAGAAACATGCAAAACAATTGGCTATCCCAGTGGCTAAAGTTGACGAAAGCCACTACGATGGAGGGTTCTTTTATTGAAATAGCTTGCATAGTTCTGTAGAAAAGCACTCGTTCGCAGTGATTTTTAACAAATTTACTCATTGTGTACAGAAACGAGAGAAGAAACAGTTACAAAAGAACTAAATACTTTCTCTTGATCAATCCACTTAACTGATGATATCGATATGTAATTCACACTATCAATTATAATGTAACAAATCTTCAACAAAACATCTCTTTACAAAACCACTTCCAAGCAAGAAAGACTTTCAACGAACAAAAGATCAGCAAAATTCCAATGGTGTTATTGCAGCTTCATCAACCTTAATAAAAGCAAAAGTCAATGCAAGTCGTTTGGATAGGGTTAGGATTAGAAAATGGGTTAGGATTAGAAAATGGGTTAGGATTAGAAAATGGCTTCAGATTCCAGCCTGTCATAATCACTAGCTTGTTGTTTAATGGCACTGTGTCGCAATCACCATTATCTCTTCCAGAAACATTCAAAACTCAACAATTTCTTTTTAGCAAAATTTATTCTTCCACTCAATCTTCTTCGGTATCACAACTTAACATCCTATTCATCTGTTGAGTTAGTAGATCAAGTTTTTGGTTCAATACATCTGTTTTCAATTCCATCCCATCTAACCTCGTTTTCAAACCCTGAAATTCTTCATTTATTGGCTGAGTCCTATTATTATCAGTCAATGGGGTAACATTCCGAACTGGATGAGCGACTCTTTTTTTGTTACTTTTTCCAAATGGTAACGATGGTAACGCATATTTAAAGTAACTGAACAGAAAAATGACAACAATGCCGATTGAAATCTGCAAAGGGTATGTCAAAACAATGTCGACTATGAACCAAATGAGTCCAGTAATCGTGAGAAACCTAGAAAGAAAAAACATGAACTGTAAAGATACAAAGCATGGAACTCACTTGAAAATCAAAGGAATTAATTCAAACAAAAAATCGATCTGCAGAATGCTCATGCCGAAAATCACTGCAAAGAAGTGCATTTCTACAGAAAGATACACATTATTTCAATCAAAATGCTCTTCATCGCAGTAACTTTATTTACCATTTGAAGACAAGGTATGGTCCACCAACTGAATAACAGATGAAAGACACAGCTAAATACACCATGAAGTTTTGCCAACTCAATATCTTGATTACTATGAGTGTGATAGCAACTGCATATACAAACAGAACAAAGGAGATTTGTTTTTCATCCTGCTCCATCATTAAATTCCATGGATGAAATATAGCTAGAAAAAAAGTAAATAATATCTTCAAAACATGTTTAGGTACCAGTGAACATCAATCAGTCTGTTTGTTCATCCATCCTATCAATGTAAAAGTAACCTTCCTTAAGGTGAGTTAAGGTTACATACAGATGATAACGCAAGACGATTTTGGTGTAATGAACTGCTCTTGGTGTAATTAGAAGCTCAACATAGACAGCGGTGTTAGCTTAATTCTGCCTTGATTCTATTCTTTCTATAATCTGAATGTCATTGTTAATAGAGACGGATAGGATTAAAGTTAGACAAACAACTTGACTGCAACAGTGGGTATCTTATCAAAGTGAAACTTTCTTTTCATTTCACAGACTGCATAGTTTTATAATTGTGACTTTTCACTCCGAGGAAATTGTTGAATTCATTCTTAGAATGATTGATTAAAACTTGTTGGATGATATTTGTGTATAAAAAGACTTGGTGACCCCAGGTTGCATTTGACTTCTCATATCTACACTAGTCTGGATTACTTCTATCAAGATGGATCAGTGATCGTGAAATAACAGGCAGTTACATAATTTAAAGAAATAAAAATAACACAAAATCAGTGAATAACATTACCTACCATCTTTCCCCATGTGTTTGTCCAATTTAGATTTGAGAAATTTTAACAAAAAACTTTGACATTGAGAACAGATTTTGATTACTCTGATGCTTGAATTTATAATAGCTGGAACAGTACATTGACGAATCAAATATATGAAATTGCTTGGATTAGGATGAGTCTTAAAATATTTCCAATCTCGATCAAACTCTTTCCATCCATATTTCTGTGCTAAAATGATATATAACCATTAGTATTGTTAAAACACAACCTTATTATCTCTGATGACAAGGAAAAGACAACATTTAACTCACAGATTGTAACAAGAACAGATATACGCTGTCTGATTTCATGCATGAATTCTTTCAGTCCAATCTTGTTCCAGGCATCTTCAGCTATAACATAAAAGTCATTATTTGGAAAACGAACGTCATCATCATCAGAATAATTTGCTTCAACCACGTTCAACCAGTATGAGGCTACAAATATCAAGGTCACCACCAGAACAGTGCCTGACACACTCATTTTCATGAAATATATATCAAATTCTAAAGAAAGAAAAAAGGGAATATAAATCCTATTCAGTCAATTGCTTTTTCACTATTTTCTATCGTTTTCTACAGTACAATACTCTGTTTATAAGATAGTGAGAGATTGAAAAGGGCCTGGAAAAAGCTGCAAAATCAGGAAAAGTTCTATATACTAAGGAAATATTTAGCACTCTTAAAGATTCTTGAGTTGGCAGGAATATTTGTCCCTAGACCTGTAAAACATAACTGAGATTAGAGTGGAAAAGAGCATAATATAATGAGATCATAGAACAATTAGGAAGATATAGTGCCATATAATCAAGCATGGAGAATTGAAAACACCATTAATTTTTTTCGTTTGGTGAAACTCAATGACATCTTCAGGTTTTTCTTCATTCTTACCATTCCTTATTAGGCCATAGTTATTTAATACTTCGTTCAGCGTAACCCGCCCGCATTATGATTTTTCGGACAAATAATGTGCATCAAAATACATTATTTTTACAACTTAAAGCATCTTTAAAAAACTCAACTAAAACAAAACAAAAAAAAAAACATTAGAGAACTTCGTCACGTACATTACGATCCTTATGTGAAAGGTACCTCCCCATTGATAATGTTTTAAAACATATTTCTATTTAATTATGACTCCTCAGAGTTTTGTGTCCTGGTTTCGTAAATCTTTCCTCTGTTGTTGCAAGTGGAATTGTAAATAGATCTTCAAATCAAATTGATCGGAACGACGGTGGAGAGATTTACGAAAAAAATTATTTCTTCACATATTTTCATTTTAACGAAGTTTTGCAAAAGATGTTTTTTTATGTTTTAGTGCATATAATGTCTCCTTATCTCTGTAGTGCTTTTCTTCATTGCTCAAGTTGATGTATCTTTTATACTTCTATTTTTATGTTCTCCTTTAAAACGAAATATATACATCAGAATTAGCGTAACGGCAATCGATATGCTCTCCATCATTGTTCAAAAATTTTTATTTCAATTTTTTTTTTTGTATAACCAACAGTTTTGATTTGTTAGAGACGTTAGAGACGTATATATAAAGAAATCGAAATCGGCACAAGAGTTTATTATAAAGAAGAAATAATATTTCTAAGAATAAAACTACGTCAACAACATAAGTGGTGACTGAAATTTTAGAATAATATAATCATCTTGAACATAAACGTTGCTAAGATACATGTCCCGACGTGACTTTCTTTTACTTGACCGTCTGGGCAAATGTTAATATATCGTGAAGTGAAAAAAAAGAAACAAACACACCTGATGTATTTAACGGAAATATATAGAGAATGGCTCGTTAATATTGTGTAATACTTCATAACATTTATGAAAAGGTCTGTTCTAAAAACCGCCTTATAGTACATTATCGTTAAAAAACGCGCATTGTATGTCATTATTTCATTTGCATTCCGCATTGCTATTTTTCTCAAGTCTGTTACGCTGAACGAAGTATTAAATAACTATGGCCTTACCAAGTCTACAAGCAGCCTCTATTTGAAATAGTTAAGTTTACGGATTTGTTTATAAATTCATGTTGAACCTCCTTGTGATCTACAATGTTCCAGAATGAAATACCAGTTAGAGTTCAAGTTATGTTTGGCACTATAACCCCCTCTTCAAATGATCTATCTTTAAAATCTTCTCTTCACTTACAATATATAAAGCGTTACAGAAACCACAAAGTGTCTCAATTTTCCTAATCTTTTAAAATCCTCTGCTGTTACTCCTGTTTTCAAAAAGGATCTTCCCTGGAAGTTTTCAACTACTGACCAATATCTCTACTATCATTGACAAAATTCTCAATTAATGTACTCGTGTCTAATAGCATTTCTTGAGCATTCAACACTGTCCACCACGAAATTCTATGTCAAAAATTATCGTATCAATAGTGTTAGAGGAACTGTCAATGGATGGTTCAGGACCTATCCCTCCCATAGAACACATTTTGTGAAAATTTCAAACTTTAATTCAACAACACTTAAACAAATTAAATATGGGGTTCCACAAGGTTCTGTCTTGGGACTACTTTTGTCTCTTCTCTACATCAATGATTTCCATCAAGTCCTTTATATACCATTTTACTTACAAAATTAATCTTCATCATTTCAGTCACTCACTTATATAAATCCATCAACAAAGAAGTCAACATAGATCTAAAACTACTCCTTTAAAAATATCTTTAAACACAAGCAAAACTGAGTTTATTCTTTTCAAATCCAAATGTAAACCATCCAATTTTAACAGGAAAGACTTCTTCGGGAAAGTGAACATATTTTAATATCTTGGAGTATATTTGAATCAAAACTTAAACTGGAAAAGCATACTGATGCTCTTTCCATTTAACTTCGTTGTGCTAATGGTGCCCTCTATTAAATCTGCCACTTTGTTCCGCAGTCTATTCTTCTTTTATAGTGCTATCTTGCTCATCTCACTTGTGCTATGGTTGTTACATTTAGGCTCAACAAGAATCAAATATATATCACTAAACATATCCTCCCACTTCAACATATTGTTACACATGAATATAGGCCTTTTGAAACTCTAGTTACAACTAGATTTAACAAGCATTTAATCAGCCACAATGAAGTTTTTTCGTAGAACCTCCTAGTCTCTACTTACTGTACTCTAACTAATCTAACTGTGATCTCCCATATCAGCATCACATCATAAAATTACCTTAAAAAGATTGCCTCCTACAATATAATTATGTACATATGTATTACAGAGAAAACGCTAATAAAGGATGTCATAAAAGTGAAATTCTAGGACTCTAGATAAATTAATCGAATTCTTGGTGTACAAGCTTGTCTCAACTTGTTGGGTTGCCCTCCGAAAAAAAATCAATGGAAGCTGCAGAATGTTTTGGCTCGTACTTTCGTTTTCAGACTTTAGAGAGTGTAAATTAAAGACTCGAATGATGTGAATGTAATGGGGAATTTTTCCCATCAAAATAATATTTTATCAAACTTGAGGTAAAGGAAATGTATAAAGTGAATATTCATTTATTGGTTAGATCAAGTTCAATTTAATTTAAATTAATTTCTGACTATTTTATCACAGGAATTTTGGTATATAAATTTGTCGACCTGTTGTGTGTTCTTACATCGAGTTACAAGCGCTTTCCTTAGGTTGTAAATTTTTGAAAATGGCTGCTCGTTTGGTAAAAGCTATGGGTAACCTTCGCAAAGGTGTTCGCCAGTTTTCTGGAGCTGGATTAGCTGGTAAAGAATACATGGAAGCACTAAAGGCTGAGCAAGCCCATGCAGCATGTATGACTTTTTTATGTTATGTTTCACTAGAAAATCTCTTTTCATAAACTGTAGAACATTCATTCCTAAACAACGTCCTAAAGAAACACATAGAGTAAATTTCTATTTAACCTGTAAATTTAAGCAGAGTGGTGCCTATTTTAGAAAAATTCAACAGTATATCTAGGCAATGAAAATCTTAGATTGATTCTCAATCTTTTGAAATCCATAGTCAGGGCGCTGAGACGTAAAAAAAACTGGAAACGGGAGGGACAAATTATTTTTAAGAGAAACTGGTTCGGTAGATCGTACTGATCACGAAATTCTTTACCGGACAATCTGAATTTATTTAAGGGCCATTTCCTGGACCTATATTGGTTTTGATGACGTCATCCATAGGACAAAAAATATAGTTCACCTAAAATTGTCAATAGACGAGTTTCCAATGTTAATTACACTTTTATACCTTGCACATACTAAAAATCAAATACAATGTATGAAAATAGATAGGAAGTGCTAATGTGTATTGAAACTTTCTAATGTCGATTGTCTTTAAGGGGACTCCAGAGAACGAAATAAAGTGACAACAATTTTGAAGTGTATAAAGAGACTTTTATTTCCTGCGAGGCTGCGTGCGCATACTCACAGGAAAATGACTTGATTAATGATATTCTATGTTACAATATACCGTAATTATCGAGCAAAGAACACTGATGTTTATAAACATTACGTCACTAAGGGATCGTCTCAAAAATAAAACGTTGTTTTTCAACGATATGGAACGAAATTAAGCGTTTCAAGAAACGAATGAAAAAAAGTAAAAATCGTTTCGTCAAAACTATTTGAAACGTTTTTTAAAAGTGAAGAAACGAATTAAAAACGCTTTGAAACGTTTTTTAAAAGTGAAGAAACGAATTTGAAACGTTTCTGTTTAAAAGTGTTTTAAACGAATATGAAACGCTTTGAAATGTTTTTAAAATTGAAGAAACGAATTGAAACGTTTCTGTTTAATGTTTAAAAGTGTTTTAAACGAATTTGAAACGCTTTGAAACTATAGGTGCGAAAAAATGAAAGAGCTTTTATATTTCAAGCAAAAAAAATATTTCATATCATCGTCAATTTTCTAATCATCGGCAATACATAAATTTTTAGAAACTGCTAGTACAGCTTCGTTTAACCAAAAGGAATTAATAAACTTTTTATTTTGAGTTTTTTCAATTCTTATTCTTTGGAGAAAACATTACTTTTCCCGTAAATAGTAGTTGTCCGTTCAGTAGATTATTGGACAAGAAAAGTTATAATACTTCTTTTGATTTTTGATTTTTGATTTTTTAGCCGATTACGGCAACAAGTCAGCGGCATTTGTCTCATGATTCGCACGGTCTTCCGTCTTTCTATCCACCTAGCTTGAATATACAGTGTTGCAAATAAGAGATTTTTGGTTGGTTGGTCAAAATGAGGTGGGGGTCTGGCACTTAGAAAATTTTCATATTTTTTGCACCGTAGCGCTCAACGTTCTTGCTCAATTGACAACAAATTACTAGGTGTATTAACTGATGATTTGTTGTTGCTAGGGAGAACGACCACCGTTGCTAAGGTGATTTTGAAATTTGCTTCGTTACACGAATTCCTTTGTTCATCTAACGAAAGAATATGAAAACATAAGTGGTACCAGTAGGACTCGTTTTCGTGTTTATTCAATGAAATTAAAAAGCATCTTAGTTTCCAGCTCTCTTAAAATATGACTTATCTTGACTAATGACCGGTGTCTACTCAATTGCAGGCACGATGTTTCCCAGCGAAATTGGTCAATGTTTCTGATTGGTCAATTTAGCCGAAGTAGACTTGCTCGAGTCGACGAAGCAAGTGGCGTATTTTTCTTTCTACATAAGTTCTTGTAAAAAAAATTCTTATAAAAAAACATACGTTGCACAGCTACGCATGTATAATTCTTTTGTCTTTCTGGTGTTTTATGTTTAGATCCTACTTACATTAACTAATCATTTTAACATTTATGCCTCTTTTAGTGATTTTTAGAAGCAAAGTTGTTGCTACTGTTTTGCATAATCATAATACTGATGAGTATATTTAACAGCAGCGTAGAAGTACAAGATATAATAAGTTCTGTGATGGAGAGTGTTGCGAAGAGAAAATTAATGCAATGTTTTGGTCAGAGCAAAGTCAGATTTTACCGGCATGTCGATAAAAAAATAGATGTTTACATTATGAATCTGTTTAAAACTTCAAGAAGTGCATGTGGGTAAATGGCGAAATTTTGCAAAAGTCAGTATATTTGGTTCGGTCATTTTAAAAAAGCTGCATTTATTTTGTCCAACGTTCGGCAATAACCGATGACCGACCGTTATTTGCAACACTGATATACCAGAAATAAAAATCTAATGAAAATCATAGACGACGACGAAACCCTATTCCAATAGCCGCTGACTAAAATCATGTTCATTCATTCTGATTCTGATATTTTTGCGTGTGACTAAATTTTCGGAATGCTCCTTAAACAATCATTATTTTGATCACGTGATAAGAAAAAGCTAATTGGAAATAAAATAAATATTCATTTATTTAGAATTTAAAAACTACATGACTTTAAGTTTCATGCATATTGCAATCATCAGATGTATAAAATTGGAAATAAATTGGAAATAAAAACAACTTTTCGTGTATTTTTCAGTTAGTTTTATTTAGTTAGTTTTAATACTTTTTTACATTTCTTCAAAATAAACCGATATATAAAAAATAACTCTTAATGTTTCATAAGTCTCATATGCCTACTTTTATCTGCTTGAGAAAAAAATACATATGAACAACCATATTCGCAAATGCCAAAACATGAAGGAGTGAACGAATTTTTACATGTTCTCAAAACTTCAAGAAAGGTTTTATAATGTCCTTTATGCACATCACTTTGTTGTGGAAATGGACATGAATCTCCAAACTTGCGAATCAGCTTCAAAAATGTGTTTTCACGATCGGGAAGTGAACAACAATGCGTACAATCACTATCTTGACATCGCACAAACTCCAACTGATACGGCTTACGATTCGCATGTTTAACAAGGAAAATATAAATATCCCGCAAAATAGAAAAATCAGGTGTTTCATCCAATTTCTTTCTTGAAGCATTTGAAAAGTCTTTTAAACCTTCGTGGGTTCTCTTGATATGCGGAATCAATGGATGACTACTTTTGAAAGTTTCAACTGCAATTGAGTATCCATCATAAGATTTCTTATCCCAAAAACGTGCACATATGTCTACAGCATTGTCTAGCACATTTAACCATCCTTTTTCATCGTTAAAAGCAGGTTTAATTCCGTCAATGTCATCGGGAAGTGTAACAGTGGCAATTTTATTTGTTAAAAATGACCAGGTTCTCTCGATTGGATTGAATCTTGAGTGACCTGGGGCATAGCACTGCACAACGAAGGTGTCCAGTTTCAGGTTTTTCCAGAGGAGGCCCATGGATAGAAAGTTAATTATTCCCTTCACTGACCAATCTGGACCACCATCTGCTACCATCACCACATTGTAGATCACTCTTAATTTTTTCTCTCTTTGAATCTTTTTCATTAAATGAGTTGCATGCATGACGTTGGTGCTTTCGATTGCACGTGATGGGTACAACTGCACTAGCAATGGTCCAGCACGTGGCCATTTGATTTTAGTCCTGCCAAGCTTATCTTTGCAAACGTTTACATGGGATGGTACTTTGTGCTTGTCATTTTCTGAAAGAGTTCGTTTACGTTCAGTTTTAACTTTTGGTGGTGATGTTGAGCGCCGTCTCTTTAAAGAATGACAAAGAATTTGGTAGCCAGCAGGAACAAGCTTAGCATTTGGGTTAGGGAAGTCATGGTCGTTATAGATCGGAGATTCATCAACCATATGGAAAGTGCGTATATTCGTCCGACGACTTGTTGCTGGGATTCCAACTTCAACCTTGTTTTTGTTATCAACAGACATTGCTAATGTGTTTTCCTTACAAAGATGCGCCATTTCTTGCAGAAGGTTAACTTGTGCACACGTATAATGGAAGTCGACGTGCGTAGTCTTTTCTTTTGTATTCCGCTTTGGAGGAACTCGTGCATTAATGAATCCTTTATACAATTTACTGGCAACTGTATTTTTTCTGGGTGGTTTCATAAGACGATGGATGGAATGTCGGCTTACTGATATTCCCAATTCTGTTTTTACATGATTGGTAATGTCCTTTAAGGTAACGCCATTCGTATACATGGTACTTGTTCGCCTTCGTAAATGCGCTTCGGCTGAACTTTGTTCGATAAAAGATTGCACACATTTAACTAGTTCTGGATAACGTGAGTGGTAGCTTGGCCGACCAGATTTCCTCTTTTTCTCTAATATAAAATATTAAATAAATAACAAATGTGCCGGTTGGGATTGAGTTCTTATCATTAGATAAGTGTGATTTTTTGGAATGCTTTGGAGAAGAACTTTCACAATTTATAGCAACTACCTAAAAAATAAAACTCACAAGATTCTATGATGGTAATATAATAGCATGAATAATATATTATTTACCAGGAGAATTTTTAATTTCTTCATCTTCTGAACTTTCAGCAGTATCGTAGATCCAGTCTAAATCGCTATCATATTCCATAGTTTTTTGCTTGAATGCTTGAATAACTATTTTGTTAAGACAAAATAAATCAACGTAATGCTTTGAATAGTGATTTAATTTGCCGAAATTCAAAAAAAACAAAACAAATGTGTTACCATTGTACAACGGCCTTAATTGTTTTTGAATAACATGTCGTAAGGCGGCGACCTTTATTTTAAACAAAAAATTAATTATGTATAACTTTTTTTCTTATTCTTTTTTTTTTTCATTCTCTTCTGAGTATTTTCATCGTAAACCCTCAGAAATCACGTACATGAAAGAAAGTTTGCATTAGACATGTTATCTATTTCTTGAAAATTAACTTTAACTAACGTCCAGTACTGTTCCATTTCCTAAAATTTCGTCTCCCTTATCTATGCAGATCTCTCCATTCATAGGCTTATCAGCAAAAAACAGAAGAAACCTGGAAACAAGCCAGGGTAACTATGGCAACAATTATTTTGTGTATCACTAATATTTCTTCAGTTATTCACATATTTATATTTCTTTTTGAACATTGTGATGTCACGTTGCCATGGAGATCAAGTTTTGTGCAAAAACATCAAATGAAAAAAAAGAAAGATTTTTTGAGTTTTTGAGTTTTGTTTTTGAGTTTTTTATCAAAATTTAATTAATAATCACCGCATCTCGCATTTTTATATGAAGTCTAGAGAATACGTTAAACAAACTATTAATTATAGGCTGTAATACACGTGGCTTATTTTCTTTTGTATATACTTTGTTTTGAAAAGACAGTTCTGAACCAATTACCGGCAAGTCTACACGGTTTACAGACGCGGCCTCACAACCCAATCAACACTTGAAATGATATGTGTGATAGTTTAATCAAAGTAAGTAAATAGGTGTTACAAGTTGATTAGGTAAGTGTAAAAAGTATTGACACCTTCAACTTGTTTGTTTGACATCTTCGACTTGTTTGTTTGACCCGCTCTAGTTTTTTGACAACAGATTATTCAATGTCATTTCAAGTGAACAAAATGATCCATTATAACAAATACGCCGCCAAAATTGCTGATAATGAAATAAATTTAAAAAAAAAATAAATTAAAAACCAACTCTTCTTCGTTTCTTCAATTATTTGTAAAAAGCGCTATCAGCAATCAGTTCAACGTGAAAAAAGTGAAAAATAATGTTTGTAAAGAAAACCAAAGTGCAAGCTCTTGATCCGGACACAAAGCACTGGGTATTCGCCAAAGTAATCGAAGAAGGCAAGATGCAATCGAAACTTTCGTGGGATGGATACTCCAAAACATATGACTGCTGGCTGGACAACAGCTACATTCGAATCCCGTTATTGAAGCGCCCACTATTTTCAAGGAACGCAATTCGAAAAGAGAATTTCCCCATCAGAGGAGAACCACGAAATTTGCAGCCAGGTGACGAAATTTACGACACAATGAAGAAGGCCAAATGTATTGTGGAAACAAATGATCCTTTTGAAGCAAAGGTACGGAATAATACTTAATTTATTTCTAAGTAAATATACAGAATATTGATCATGCATTTTAATTTGAAATTTCCAGAATACAAACCCATCTTATATTTTAACACAATATTCTTTATTTTTAATTCGAAGGTTACAACTACATCCGGTGATTCTGTTATATACGAATACATTAAAGAATGCGAAAGTGAAAAACGACACACTTCATCATTTGACGAGGAAGTCGAGGCTGAGGAAGTCGAGGCTGAAGAAGTCGAGGCTGAAGAAGTCGAGGCTGAGGAAGTCGAGGCTGAGAAAGTCGAGGCACCAAGTATATTGGAATCTCTTGATGTTTTATTTAACACAACAACTAATGTCATTGAAGAAACCTTACCACACCCTGAACCTAACGAAGAAATAGCTAATACCCCTGAAACCGACATTATGACCATCTTACTTGAAATAAGTAAAGATGTGAAAGAGATGAAGAAAGAAATCCTTTTTCTGAAATCTTCTGTACTTTCGACAAACGATAAAGTCAAAACTTTGGAGGAGAAAGTTGACATGGTGGCGTCAACCACGGCAGACATTAACGAACACTTAAAAAGAAGGAAACACATTACAAAACCCACCCCACAAAAGTTACATATCCCTTTTTCCTCACCCATCCAGGAAGAGGAATCGTTTACGTCACTCTTGACAAGCTCTATCCTGTTGGACATCGATGAACAGGATAGAACTAATACAATAGAACCTATTACCCAACCGATTATCCACCCTGATACCCAGCCTATAACCCAGCCTATAACCGAACCCACTGCTTCTGATCAACCACCTATCAACCACAAAAAAAGAAAGATTAATCCATGCACTACCTTCATAAGGCAACAGCTTTCAGCAGTATACGAGGAAAAGGAATTAGCTAATGGAAATTACACTGGTGGAAAAAGGAAATGGAAAGACGATATCACAAGTCGTACAGCATTATCCCCCCATCGCCTTGGGAAAATATTACATACCGCTAGGAAAAAATTTTCAAGTGAAAATGTTGACGCCTTAAATTTAAGCGAGGTAATAAATTCAAAATGCCGGCAAGTTCGGTTCAAATTGGAGAAAAGAAATAAAGAAAATTGACAGTGTTATTTTATTGTTTATTGCGTTTATAAAGTTTGTAAGTTGTGTTTATGTTTATTCAGAAAAGAAAATCTTTTATTACATAAACCATGCTTTCATTATATGACCCTCCCTACAAGGACACAGGTAAAACAGGGATATAATAGTTTCCATTTTTTATTTTTGGTGTTTACATTAGTTTTTTCAAAACGATATTTTCTAAAATGAATTATTCCCAAAGGTTTTTGCATGTGTACGCATTTGTATAGAAGTATAATGTATGAAGAATTTAAAATGGAAATGATATTCGAAAGATCCTCTGACGTTGAAACATTTCATTCAATGCTTCAGGAAAAACAGTAAAAAATGAAAATGAATTAAAATTGCTAAGGAAACCTTTTGTTGTTGTTTTTATCTGTTTTCATGACGGAATTCTAATATAGACGCTTTCAGTAATAGATTCTATTTTTAGTAACTTGACTCATCAATCCATAATTTGCTCTAGTGTAAATGCTGTATTATAGTTTGGACGAAAGAAATCACTTTTCAGGAAAAGTGAAATTAGTTTTGGAAATAAGGCCTTTGAAAAAAAAGAAAACCGTTTTTACTCGCATGAGACTGAAGTATACGCTTTTTTTATTTATAAGATCAGTGAAATTATGTCGAGAGTGAAGTATTCTTATAGTTTACAAAAAAATAAGGGTGAAACATTCTTAATGTATTCTTAATTCAGAATAAGATTTCCTTGGTCACATGTACATGATATACAAGAATTATGTTGCGAACGTATGACGACAACATACGTTTTATGTTTATATGTTTATATATAATACAGGTCAAAAGCCATAGCGCAATGCACTATTAATTGGGCGACGAAATCTTTGCGCCCCAGCTCAAACCTCACTTCTTCATGTTTGAACTTTTGTTTTATTCAATGAACCACGGATATAAAAGTTTCCCTTTATTATATGCATGAATGAATGAATCATTTTTTCTTAACACGTGTGATCAGAAAGCGGAGACCGGAAGTGTAACAAAAGAAGTCTCTCGATAAAGCTCTATTTAAAAATACACAATCAGAGCCAACGTATCTTGTTTAAAGAAAGATTTCAAATTGTCTCATTTTAAGTTGCCATATTTTTTTTCTTTAGATATATATTCTTACAAATTAAGCGATTTTCACCCTGTTAGAAGTTTTTCTTATAAATAAAAAAACATGTATGAATAATGGAAGTTGGTTCGTTGAGAGAGTGCTGACAATCAGTTCCCATGTTTGGAGTTCACGACCAAAATCAAAAATATTTCAATCATTATTTTCACGAGTTAACTTCGAAAAGTTAATTCGAACCCTGCCTTCCGTAATTCGTAAAGAATAAAAGAAAGATCTTTTGTTCCTACGGATTCTTAGGGGCTGTTTATATGAGAGGCGGGACGGGACGTTTGCCGGGACGGGACGAAAAACGGGATCCCGCCTCCATTGAAGTTTTTATAAAAAATCTATCTCGTGTTTATATGAAAAAAACTATCCCGGGACAAAAAACGTCCCGTCCCGGTTAGGCGAGATCTCGCTTTCTCAAACCGGGATCCCGCTTAAGCGGGACGTTTTTCATCATATAAACACACTGTCCCGGGACGTTTGAAAATTGACTGGTTCTTATATTCGGTTGGAGATTACAGATACAGAAGTTAGTTCGAAAGCAACCACAAGTAGAAACCATCTGCGATAATTCTTTTTTCTAAATTGTTCGATTGCCATTCTATAAGCTCTTGGGAGAAACCTTTTACAATATTAAATTGTAAAATTGCTGTCTCGTCCCGGCAAAACTACTTCTCATGTAAAGGCGGGATAAAATCATCCCGTTTTTCGTCCCGTCCCGGCAAACGTCCCGTCCTGCCTCTCATATAAACAGCCCCTTAATCCATATTGACATTACAAGTAACCGTCAATATTCAAATGTTCAAGTTGATTCGTCAAAAAAAAATTGAAATTAAAGTCAGGCCTCCACAAGTAGACTTTGGCAATGACATGACGTCATATTCATTATATTCATATTATATTGATGTTTTTGATGTTTGAAAATTATTTCATATCCATTGAAAAGAAACGATATTCGTTTCAAAGCTTTTTGAATTTGACGAAACGTTTCAAGAAACGATATTCGTTTCAAAGCTTTTTGAATTGACGAAACGTTTTATGAAACGCTAGCTGCCAAATGAAACGCTTTTGGGAATTAATGAAACGAATTTGCTACTCTCAGAAACGAATTTTAATTTTTTTTATTAATAAATGAAACACTTTTCAACGGTTCGGAAACGGTTTTACTGTTAGTTCGAAACGGTTTTTAGAAACGATATGAAACGATAATTTTGAGACGATCCCTAAGAAACTCATCTATATATATATATATACCATTCGATAGCATTTTTTGAACTGAACAAAAGTTATGAAAAGGTCATATAGAAATTATCTGTCTATGCCGAATTATACATGATAGAAAGTACTTCTATGACGTCATCGCTTATGAAGTTTGACGAATTGGAAGAACAATTATGAATGAAATTCACGGGGTAAAGATCAACACAACACAACGTTATAAATAGACAAAATATGTAAACTATTCAATGTCGCTATCAAACTCATCACTGGAATAACAATCATCTTCCATCGGAAAAAAGATTCTCGCAGTTCACGCAGTTACATAACTCGGAGCACTTCAAGCCATGCGATCTGCAAACAACTGAACGTGCTTTTTAGTGCAATATTTTCCTCCATGTGCATTAAAGATGATATCTTGGCAGAGGCTATCAATAACTCGTGTCTTTTTGTTAGATACAGTTGTTCTGCTACTGACCAATATGTTTCGCATTAGCCTTTAAGGACGATGGAACGATTGTAAAAAATTCAAGTAAAGAGTTTTCAAGTAGATTCAAGTAAAGTGAAAGTTGGTGACAATAAATGTATTTCCTCGCGAATTACAGCAGCAACTTTGCATATCTTACCGTCAATGGACAATCACGACTTTTCAAATCGGTTATCTCCTTACATAGGATTTCGATAATTCGCCCTTTCTCTTCGTTTTTTTAAATAAGAGCGATTGTCCATACTTTTGTCACCAACAGTCCACTTCATCTTTGTGACATTGAATAATTCTATCTAGTTCGTTTATCAGGAATCATAGAAATGCCAGCCTGTTTTTGTATATTGAGAAGTTCCTCTGTATCTATAATCTATAATCACGAAATTATCAATGACCTTCTCTTTCACAATTTTTGCAATTACAATAACTGTATCAGTAAAAGAAGAACTAAGCTTCAGTGGTCGAGGTAGCATATTCGATCATATTGGAACTCAAGAGATACAATGCTCTGCCAATCTTTCCCAGAAACATCAGTTAGCAAACTGTAATTGTCATTCCTTATTGTGAGGTAAACGTTGTAGCAGCAGTCTCGGTCACACACTTCCCTAAATCCTCATATCCACCGCCTCGTTTGGATGTTTTTAACACCACAGATACAGCAAGTAGTTACACACAAAGTATACAGACATCATCCATGCCGCATTATTCGAAGTAAGGATTTCTGAGAATAAAAGACGTTTGAACAAACCATGACCATCTCTCTTTCTCTCTTTATGCTAAAGTTGACGCTGGTTGAGGGGGGGAGGGTGCTACAACTGTTGACGTCAACCTTCAAAATTTTCAAAACCTTGACTTTTCTAATTAAATATGAAAATGTTTACACTGAATGTGATCTTGATGTGGTCCATTGTGGCGTAAGAAAGTCCTTCCGTATTGTTTTTGTTGGCTCCGTTGTTCCGTTTTTTCGCTCACGTGATGTACGAACATAAAACAATAAGCACAGATGGAGACAACCTCGAACCCAGGGTCTCTTTGCCACTATCCGTATATCGAAAAGGATGGAGATGCAGATGGAGATTGATCAGAGAAAAATTACACAAAGATCATTGCAAATGTTTTTACATCTAATTAAAAATGCGTAAGAAACTAAGATACAAAAGGACCAGTGGGGTGGAGGTTGTTGTTTTTTTGGAGGGGGAGGGGGATCTCTTCTCAAACGATGACTTCAACTGAGGGGGAGGGGGCAACGCAAAGTTGACACAAGTTGACAGACAGGGGAGAGGTGGTCAAAAATCTTGAAAAAATGGTTGACGTCATTTGTGAACAATCCCTAATTAAGAATTTACATTGAGAAATGTTCAAATTAAAAGAAATGTTCTAAAGTTATATTATCAAGTAGCTTTTTAAATTTAATTTACAAGTTTACAATCGATAATAATATCGCTTCATTTTTCCTTGTTTCATTATAAACCCCCGTCTTTCAAATCGAATGTAAAATAGAAATTGACATTCTAAAGAAGCTATCACGAAAATATGGCGTCAAAGATGTGGATTTTTAAAGCATGTTTTTAATCACACATTTTCGACCTGGATAGCTTTAATAAATAAAATAATTTTGTCCGGTAAGGTTTTTCTTGTTGCTTTATAGGTGTATATCACACCTATCAAGCTTTTAATTTGTCCCCCGATTTTGCATAGTTATTTGATTTTTTTACGTCTTAGCGCCCTGACTACCATCACAATCATCAGTTAGTAGATTATTTATTTAGATTGGAGTATGTTTTTGTACATTTTGTTTACCAGACATGTCTGTTTATTAGCATGTCTGAAGTTTGGAAGGATGCCTGAAAGTTAGGGCAATTGATGATAGGGGTTGCAAAATAAAAATTAAAGGTGTCCAATGGGTCTGGTCTGAAAGTTTTCCTAAAAGATATGGGGGGTATGCAGTGAAAACTTTTCAAAATAGGTATAGAGTGCCTGCTCCCCTTACCGCTAACGTTAAATATAATGTTGCAAAATTCGTCAATGCAAACGTAAAAACACAGCTAAACGGATTTAGCACCTTAATTAGTTATTCTAGATACTAAAAGGGGCCGGCGACAAATAACTTTTGTCACGCTTAGCGGAAAAAATCCGTCAAGGTCTTACCCCCTCCCCTCCCCCCTTCTTAGCAGATTTTTTTTTTGTTGACAGCACCCTTCCCAACACGCGATGGCGATGTTAAATGGGTCTGCTGTGATGGATGCCACATTTGGTATCACTCGCCTTGTGCTTTGAAGAAATGGCCTAAAAACAAGCCACATCGAAGGCGACGATGGTTTTGCCGTTTAGCTTTTTTGTTTACAACTAGTCTTTGTTTGTGCTAAGATTCTTTCGATAGTGACTTTTTCGATTCACGCACCCTTTATATTTTGATAATGCTGATTTTTTACTTTGATTTTTTGATTTCTCATAAGAAAATGCATATGATCAGATGTTTTTACGGTTTTAAAAGATATTTTTATGATATATTGATGATTTTTGTGCATGTATTCTGGAATTAACAGATTTTCATCACACTAAAAAAATATTAGCAGAAAAGCTTCGATCCCCCCCCCCCCCCCCCCCACACACACACACACACACACACCCTTCGCGGAAAATATCCGTGAAGCTTGACGAAAGTTATTTGTCGCCGGCCCCTAAATCAGCAACAACAAACAAGGAGAATGAGATTGATAACAAACACTGTAATTGCAGCTAACTTTCCGCTAACTTGCTCCTCTTTCTGCTAACTAATTTCGGGTTCATCAAAAGCAAATAACAAAATTTTATGAAATTTAGTGTTCATAGTAACAGTTTACTCCCTTTTCTCTCAATTTAAGTGCTTTCCTCCTTTGCTTCTACAGCTGTAAGACAACCACAGACTTAATGCAAATGCATGCCTTTACTGTTTACAAATCGCAGGCAGCCATATTTTTATGAGCGAAGTTTTTTTAGAAATCGACAAGTCAACTTTTGACCGCAAAAATCTAGACACGTGATGGGAATTGCCCTATTGTGAGCCTAGAGTAATTATACAGTAAACACAGACATCGTTAATTTGTTAAAAGCATGAATGGCGAATGTAATTATCAACATGATTGAATTATTTTTTACACTCGCAACATATGAAATCAATTGTTTCTATACTTGTGGTGGAGATTTTCAACATGTGGAGGATACACGCTAGAATGATCCTACAGAATTCAAGTTGCAATTGCTAAAAAGCGTTAACGCAATAAAAATTTTTTAATGACAATGGGTCCTTTGGGTAAAAAGGTCTACGAAACAAGTTTCGCGTTTTCTTGAACTATAAATCTATGGGTGATATTATGAACGTGGGATTTCACGCTAATTGAATGTCTGTAAAAAAAATTTAACTGTTTGAATAATCAAGCTGAAATCAGTACTAACAAGAACAAATTTTGTTGCTATAGCGGAGAAAGGACACGTGGTTACAGAATTACCTTGCTGTAAATTTTAGATGATTTGCTCGCGTATACGATATTTACAAGAAAACTGTTTGTGTGGATAAAATCTCAGATGTTGGTAGCATTCAAGACAGCAGAGGAATAACAAGATATGCTTCGTTATTTGTGACACTGAATTTTGAAGCATTTATTTTTCGAAGAAGCCATTTTTAATATTATTTTCACAATGATCACGACCCGGTGTTAGATTTTACTCTATTAATCAGTAAGTATTTGGCAATTCACTTTGAAACGTTCCATAACGATGGCTGGATGAATATACTTTCAGATAATAATTAGTTTGGTTTGATTTGTAGTCTTTAAATGAAGGAAATAAACCATCGGACTCAAAGTTAGCGGCAAGCGTCACATAGTGGTAAGGGGAGCAGTCACTCTATATCATGGAGAAAGGCATACGTTATTCGGATTAATTTTGGCGTGGATTAGATTTGGCGAAATTTGCTCCAAAATCGCCAAGTTTAATTTTTTTCTTTCATCGCCAAATTAAATCCATCGAAAATTCAACTTTTTCTTTTTACAGTATTATAACAAAATACAATAATAACAAAATACAATAAGTATTAATAAGACATTACAGAGGTTTACAGAGGTTTGGCATTCTTCATATATTCTCCTCAAAAAATTATTAAGATTAATAAGGGTTTTCAGTATTCACCAAAGCCATTTTTTGTTTTATACCTCAACCAAATACTTGGGAAAATATTTTCATTTCATCGATTTTTTCGTTCAAACAAAATTGACGCTTCAACAAACAACACAATTTTCTCAGAACTACCCGACTTTTAAAAATCTGTAGAAACATTAGAAACACGAAACAATTTTCTTGAACATAAATTTTCGTCTTGTTTCACTTGTCCCTTTAAAAATCCGTTTACATTCCACAACTCAATAGAAACACGGGGAAAAAAATTCTTGTCTGGTTTTGAGCATTCCTTTAAAAACATATGCGTCCCTTTAAAAAAATAGAAACACGTAATTACCTATTGTTACAAATTCATCATAGTTTCGAACAGATTCAAATCGGGTTTTCTTTTGAAATGGATTTTGCCAAATTCTTCCATGAATATTCTCCTGCTGTGTAATAGCACTTTTATAAAATTGCCTTATAAATGTATAAAAAATCAAAGATAGGGAAATAGAAAAGATTACGCCAAATTAAATCCACACTTACTTTGTAAAAACCGGCTGTTGCCAAATTAATTAAGCTACAAAGGTTAATTTAGAGGATTGATGCCAAATTATAGAAGTCAGCAGTCTAGCTTATTTTTCTTTTTTCTCAGCCTTATGATTATTGATTCTCTTGAAGCTCATGTATTTTTATGGATTTCTCATTTTTCTTTCATATTACTATTACATGTATCCATGTGAGCCAAACAGTTAAAACTGTTAAAAAAACATCTATTCAAATTCGTGTAAATTCCCTTCGATGATCGAATTGTAGAGAGAGTTTACTGTAGTTGTTCTTTAGAATTAAGATATAAAGAAACTACCAGACATGCGTGTACTTGTAAGGTTATCCTTGTGTCTAGGCCAATGTAGTTGGAAATGGCTTGAAAATATCCTTGACCCTCTGAGACATCAAGTATTGAATAGTTTGTCTCAAGAATACCTTTAGGACTTAGCACCTTAAAGTCACAATAAGTCGCGTTCACAAAAAGTCGCGAGCACAACTTCTGGCGAGCAAATTCTCACGAGCAAATTCTCACGACTTTCGCGACGTTTTGTGTACGCGACATTTTTCTATTTTAGGATTCGCGACTTTTAAATATTTCACAACTTATCGGGGATAATTTTGTCGAGGAAAAGTGATGAAATTTTGGCTTCGTGACGAAAACTTTCCTCAACGAAAAATTTGAAGAAGGGAAATTTATAAGAAAGTATTAGTAAAATTTTCCAAATTGACGAAATTTTCCCGGAC
Source organism: Turritopsis dohrnii (assembly GCA_027922465.2). NCBI lineage: Eukaryota > Metazoa > Cnidaria > Hydrozoa > Anthoathecata > Oceaniidae > Turritopsis > Turritopsis dohrnii. The sequence continues at coordinate 331,337 of BQMF02000432.1, forward strand.
GAACAATTTTCCCTGGCGTAAATTTTCCCCGACGAAATTATCCCCGATAAGGTAGCTATTTTTTCTCATTTCCGGAAAGGTGAACTGTGAAGAGTCGCAACTTTAAATGTACGCGGATTTTATCAGTTTAGGGTGCTTTTTGTGACTTGAAGGTAACCAGATGAATATCATACTATATGTTACATTAATACATTGTTTGAGATCTTAACTTACAACATTTATGGAAACGAACCTGAGGTAACATTATTAATAATGCTGTCTTCAAGGTTGTAGCATCGGTGATTATCAATTTTTCTCGCTAACTCTACTGGTGATTTTGGGTCCCAGCTTTTCAAAGTTTGTGTAATATACAGATCACTGTTATCCAAACATTCCAGTTTTCTATGATGATATTGAAAAGATTTGTTCCATTGTTTATACCGAGGCTTTTGAACTTCTTAATTATCAGATCAATCTTGTTTTAGCGACGGCGTCAACCTGGAGGAACATATCATTTTTCGTTGCAGTGCCAGGGATTCTCCTGTGCGCATACCAAGCCTATACCACGGAAGTTGAACATATGGCGCACCATGAGAGAGAAGAGTTCAAACCATACGAGCATCTCAGGATCAGAAAACATGTAAGAATCCAATACTTCCATGAAGAATCCCAAATACTTCCATGTTGTAAGGTTTAGGAATATTAGGCATATGGCACTTGCAATAGTTTTTAACATTTTTTAATATTCTTTAACCAAAGCGGCAAAGCTTCTTTGGGACCTGATTCTAATGAAACTTGGAAGGAGGAAATCCTGCCCAGTTGCTCTCTGTCATATCTACATGTAGGCATGTCTTAAGGTTAAATGCTGCTTGAGCACTGAATTGCTGAAGATGATGCTTTCATGGTTTTTCCTCCATTTTGTTTAGCCTTTTCCATGGGGCGATGGCAACCATTCGTTGTTTCACAGTCACAATAACGCTCTACCAGACGGTTATGAACATTAGAAGATTCTCCAATCATACTTCCTATCGTTTATTGTTTGATAAATAAGAATTTGTAGATTATGCGTGATAACTGTTTTCTTGTCGTTTCTTCCCTTGTTTTTGTGGCGGTCCATGTGTTCATTATTCTTGCTTGTATCAGCACATGTTTGCAACAGAAAATAAAGTAACGTTTTATGGAGTTTGCAATCTTTTTTTGTCAATTCTTTCTCTCCGACACATTTGACAGATTTATTATCAAAAACGGCATTTAGTTCCTGCACATGCAAAGTAAAAAAATCTCACTTTTATCCAATCGAGGTGTAGTGATGTTTTCTGTATGTATTAAAGTGAATGAACTTCTACACATAGAATACCAATGAGTTGCAAAGTGCTCATTCAGCAGTGGGAATCGCTCATGATAACAATAAAACATGGGTTTTACCTTAGTACTGCCTAGCATTAAAATGGCGGACAAACGAAGCAAACAAATGATTGGTTCTTTCATGGAGATTCCCTCGTAAACCTGCTGACTCAGTTTTCTTTCGTCCTTTGTAACAGAAAATCTTTTAATGGGTCTTAGTTACTTTCAGTAAGGTTTCAATACATTAGCTGTCTGCGTTCTTTATGAAGAAAATGATTATGATTATTCGTCATCAGAAGAGAGGACATTTTGTTTCACTTGAACAGAATATTCTTCGCTGAGATTATCAGTCCTTTTCCGAAAAGTTATATTTCACTAGTGAAATCTCCTAATCGGAAACCATATAAACCGAACACCTCCATCGACAGACCGTCGGTCAAAGACGGTTGGCTTCTGGTCAAATTCTTTTACCGAAATCTCTATAAAGCGTAGTTCACACTGCACGTTTAAAATATGCACCGCGTTTAAAGAAAGCGTTTATCAAATGCGTATATTTTTTCCGGAAATGACTGTACCGACACTGTTCACATTGCACGTATTAATAAACGAGACATACACAAAAGGCAAATTTAAATGAAAACTGAAAAGAAGTAGTGTAACGAAAAATGATGAACTCTGACTACGCTTAAAGGGTGCCAGGACAATTCCCCCCCTGGAAAATTGCCCCATGTGTTGCTATGGTGATATGTAGTGGAGGGTTATAAGACGAACACTTTTCCTCAGGCACTTTCTGTAAAGAGGAGTGAGTACATTTGAAATCAAAATTTTTGGCGGACAAACTTTTGGACACTGGGACACTTGGACACTTGGATTTTGGATAGAAAATCATACGAATGTTGAATGAACGTTTATTTCTTTTTTTATAAATCAAACAATGACGATTGTCTATTGCCTAGGTTTTTATAAGCTTCATCTCTGTCGGAGGTATTCAACAAAAGGCCAACCTCGTACCCAGGGTTTCTTGCCTTTTCGATGTCTCCGTATATCGAAAAGGCAAGAAACCCTGGGTACGAGGTTGAACAAAAGGCGATAGTTGTGTAAGAGGATTTTAATACTCTCTAATACGGTGACCTGTTGCTTCAAGAAATCTTACGCACATCAGTCACGTGACTCATTCTCATAAAGCCTCCTCCCTCCTGTAGGCAGGAGGGATATGTTAAAGCGCTTTAACATACCCCTGCTGTAGGAGATATTCAACAAAAAGGGAAAATAATAAAAAACCTCGACGACGGAGTTCACTTGAAAACCCAGAACAATTTAAAATCCTTGAACTGTCGAATCTTGTATTATGTAACACACGCATCGTACTGCTTGGAGAGCCAAACTCGTCTCATAAACTATACCATAATGCGAGATACTTCTTCTGGAACGTTATTAACCAAGTCCTGAGCAGCCTTTAGGCTTCCTATAAAGTGTGGGGATATTTAAAGTATACGGCGCACTGTTTTTTGTAAATTCTTTTTGAAACAAACACATATTGTGTTAGTGCAATATTCTGCTTATCATTGAGAACCAAGTGAGAAAAAACAGATTGATAATGGTTTTTGATCAAATTCTAAAGTTTATAGTCTAAAGTTCATATTGGCTTGTAATTGTATGCGTAAATGTCAATATTCTTGCTTGCATCAGTACATTTATGCAACAGGGCAAAAATGTATAAATTTTATGGGGTTTGCTATTTTAATTATTTTATCAATTTGTAAACCCAATTTTACCTCTTCAACGGAAACAGTTGCAACGGAAAAACTTCGGCGGTCGAATTTTTGGACACTTTTTCACACGAAAAAACATCCGAATGTTGAATGAGCGTTTAAAAAATCCATAGACTATGCAAGAAATGCATCTTTTCAGCCAGATTACTCTGATATAAAAACAAGGTAGACTGAAGTTATGCAAAAAGGTGTGCAAATTGCTGGGAAAAGTTGAGAAATATTCCAGTTTATTCGAATAAGGTCATGTAACTTGGATACTTTTTCCTTAAATTTTTAGTTATCCCTGAAAGGTGATGGTTGTGTATGAAAAGTTGGATGATGACGTCATTTGCATAGCCTTTTTTTTTTTTATTTTTTTGCTTCCTATTTTAGTACTTTTTGATACGAAGACCTTCGTTTCAAACACCCCTCACAGCTTTTTTTTTAGAAAAGGAAAGGGGCCTATGGACGACGTCGGTGTCGGAGTCGGTGGAACCATCAAAAACAAAAGTCAAGTCAGGTTGGTTGAGTGTCAAGTCTCCCGAGGAGTTTGCAGTTGCGGCGTTGTCTCCAAAAATGAGGAGAAAACCAAATAGAACCCCATTTGCCAAAACTGCTTTCATGTTTTCATATTTAGAAACATGCATTTTACGAAAGTATGTTACGAAAGTAGTATATATGTTCAAGACAAAAATATGACTTGTTGCGCCCTTAATCATTTGTTATCGAGATTAGGTTGTGACAACATTCTGGTTGATCATATACGTTGAAATGCTTTCAAAGGATAGGAATCCAGTGCCTAATTTTTCATTTATTATCTGTCAGATGTACGAAAAAAATTTGACTGCAGTATATCGAGTTGGTGGTAAATTTATAGCATAAGAGCTTGATTTTCAATTAACAATTGAAAAGATAAATTCAGAAACCTTTGGAAAATTTCAATTTTCAGCTGCAAAATTCGTACGTCCGACTTGTCAGTGAGAAACCTTCTATTCATTATTATTTATTAGCTATTGCTTCACGTGGCTAGCCACACTCCGTTGCTATTGCATCTGTTTTCCAGGTTGGGCCACGGTTTAGGCTGAAGACTCCGAAGTATATAACACTCTCATGAGTGACACAAACCCGACCAAGGGCCTGTGCTCTCCTGGATGACCTCCTGCAACACCCAAATGTATCATTTACCCAATTTCCCTCAGGTGACATGGATCGACCGGGTACTATGGTACATTCACTCGCGCCATGGTGTGAATCGCCGCCAAGGGAAATTGAACCCCGACCTCTCGCATGAATTCCGAGAGTGATGACAACTATACTATGGCGCCATTATTTGTCTTCATTTGTCTTCTCTATTATTTGATATAAAGACAGAAGTATCTCCTTTCAAATGCTAAGTAGTTTCAAAGTCTTATTTCAAATCGATACATGTGAATTTGTCTTTCATTTCAATAGACTCGATGATGAAAGTTAGAATTTGAAAATACGAAACTCTATCTCTATCGATGTACCCGACTAGTTTTTGATTCAAGTACACGCTTGTTTTTTTATAAGAATGGTGTTTTTTCGTTTCATGATGAATGTTCTTAACTTTTTAGTCAAAATCATCTTAATATATTCTTAAGACATTCCTGAGGTCGTACGAAACTTTTCGTGCCCAGAAACAAAAGATAAAGCTCAAAGATAACAAAACAAAAATGGAGAGCCACGAGAGAGAGTTTTTACATCGATAATTACAAAAATATAGTTGGGTGGGTCGTATAAAACAAAATAAATTCTGACAAAATAAATTTTGAGCTCACAAAATCTTAATATGGCAATATTCTTAAGACATTCTTAGGTTTTTGGTCAATTTCATCTTGAACAGTCTTATAAAGCGTATTCTTATAAAAAAAGCGTGTGTTTGTAGTTCTTTTTCCAAGCTTAAGAAATATTTATATTTTCCTCTCAGTTGATAAAAGTCCCTTTTTGTTTTTATAACCCAATCAGACTTAAGCTTAGGTCAAACGTGTCCAACATTTCATCCAACATCGATAATTTTCGGTGTTGGATGAAATGTTGGACACGTTTGACCGAAATCAGAATTTAAAAAAGAAGAAAAAAATGTGTTGGATGAAGCAAAAATGTGTTGGATGAAAGTTTGATCTCGATCAAACTTTTCATCCAACAGATTCAGTTTCATCCAACACATTTTTTGTCATTTTTCGTGTTGGATTCGTTTGACCACTTTTTTCATCCAACAATATGTAAAAATGATGTCATTCTATTGCAATCGAATGTCAAATTGGATATCAAAGATTCGAATTTTGATTAAAAAACAAAACAAATCGTAGTTTCGGTGCAAAGATGGCGGACGAAAGCATGACCAGCGATAGCTCAATTGATTCGGTTGATGAGTCAGGGAAAGCCTTCAAAAAATATTTAAGCCAGAGACGAAAAGATCCTAATGATGCCAAAGATACTGCTTCAGCAGCCGTTGAAGAAACTCTTGTCAATGCGAATGAAAAAGGCAAGAATGAAAAAGGCAAGAAGAAGACCAAGAAAGCTCCAGCAAAAAAGAGGAAAGTCGACGATGAAAATCCGGATAAAAATGATTGGAACGATGACGAGACAATATCATTCATCGAGCTCTTAGAAGACACCCCATGTTTATGGGATGTGTTCCACGCGGACTATCGAAAAAGGGACGTCAAAAAACTCGCCTACTCGAACTTTGCGAATATTTATGACACGAACGAAAAATCTATAAAAGCCAAAATCAATGGATTGAGGGCCCAACTAGGCCGTGAAAAAGGTAAAGAAACGAAAACAAAAAGTGGGCAAGGTACAGCAGAACTGTATAAGAGTTCGTGGATACATTACGATCGTTTAGCTTTTCTTCTTCCAGCCATTGGAAGTTCAAAAAGCAAGGATACTTTACAAAAAAAAGTTACACTCGACTCGGACATAGAAGAGGATTCTTCCCCAGTGCCAAAGAAAAAATCGATTGCCGAAAGAAAATTAGATCTTCTAGCTAAGTGTACTGAAGCTATGACAACATCAAAGAATGAAAAGAAGCCCGAAGAGGAACAGACAACGTTGAAAGCTTCACACTTTTCTCTTTATGTAGAGGAAAAGCTTAGTGGTTTGGAAAAGCGTAAAAGAATTATTGCTGAAAAACGTATCAGTGACATCTTATTTGAGGCGGAAATTTCAGATTTTGAGTTACCAAATCTTCAACCTCCGCAGAACCTTCAACCTCCGCAGAACCTTCAATCTCTGCAGGACCTTCCAACCCCTCAGTTCTACAGTACACCACCCCAGCCTACCGGACCATATTCAAGAATGCTTCAAAGTTGAATGGACAAACTTTAACGTATATATTTTAACTCATAAGTTCTTGGGTATATATTATATATAATATATTTTAAGACTGTTTAATATTGTACTTATATCAGTAAAAAGGAAAGAAATATACAAATGGTACATCCTAATAGAAAATATATTTTCATCCTAATAGAAAAACAATACAACATAAGAAAATACTTTAACAGTGATGCCATTGCCAATTAACGGCACCTTCACTCATAAAATAGTCTTTAAAGTTTTCTCTTGTTTGTTTAGCCGAAATAGTCGCATTATGACCAGTACTTGGTACCGCTAACGGAAAAAATGAATTCTCGTTTCTATCCATTCGCCATTCTCCTTCCACTAAATTCCCATCTTGATCATAGGAGTCGGTTAAAGATCGTGGCCTGTAGACATTCATTGAAGAGCTACTTTTACACAGCATGTTATGTAATACTAACGTGGCAAGAATTATGTTTTCAACTTTTTCCGGAGATAAAGCAATCGGCATAAAATATACCCTCCACCTATTTGCCAATATGCCAAACAAGTTTTCAGAAATGCGGCGTGCCCGGCTGTGACGATAGTTATAAATCCGTTTATCGATTGTCAGATTACTTTGTGGATAGGGCTTCATCATATATGTTTTTAGGGCAAATGCGTCATCTCCGAGAAAAACGTAGGGCATAAGGTCTTCATTCCCAAGTAACGCTGCTCTCTCTGGAAGTTTAATTGTGCCATCTTCGATACCTTTTTGCAATGCAGATTTGTTCCATACTCCCCCGTCATTGTTTCGGCCATTGCAACCAACATCTGCCCAGAGACATTCGTAACTTGGACCAGCGATAGCCATCAATATCACCGAGTGTGTCTTCTTATAATTAAAATAAAACGAACCAGCGTTTGATGGCTTCCTAATAGTAACATGCTTGCCGTCTATAGCCCCCAATGCATGTGGAAAATTCCATCGGTTTTCAAAACGTTTGGCAATTTTAAGCCACTCATCGGTTGAGGAAGGTAAATGTATGAATGTCGGGACCATTTTATCCACGATAGCATCACAACAACCAGCCACGATGTAAGAAACAGCTGCTTTAGAGATACGAAATTGAAAAGAAAGAGAACGAAACGATTCTCCAGTAGCCAAATATCTTAGGGTTAATGCCAAACGTTCGTCTGCCAATATCGGACGTGAACCACCTATAATCTCCTTTGGAGTTATCACGGGTTGAATGTAGCCAAGTACCCTTTCAAAATCCTCTAAACTCATCCTAAACATTGATTTGAAGCCAAGTCGATCTTCAATAATTAGTTCTTTAACGATGGTAGAATATGCTCCTAGCTCACTCCTTCTTTTGAGCCATTCCCTAGTTTTTCCCCGGCTGGGCCTTTCATCATCAGAATCAATTAATTCTGAAAGAATAACAGGATAAAGCATTTGCATGTCCGTCGCCATCTTGAAATTTTTTCGAATGAGAGAAAAGAGAGAATGAATGAACATAGGTGTTTTGATAACGTGTTGGATGAAATGTTTTATGATCGTTTGACCGGCACAAAATTTCCATCCAACATTTATCCAACAAACGTCCAACAAACGTCCAACACGAAGATCAAATGTTGGATGAAATGTTGGACACGTTTGACCTAAGCTTTAATTATATCGAGCGTACGTCCGACAGACTTTGGAATAAAAAAACAGGCCCTTAGGTTGATAACGGTTTTTGATTTAAGTCAAGTCTAAAGTTCATATTGGCTGGATACTATGAACAATGTTTCTGCAATTTTTATCACTTTTTCGCTTCACACAGATTTTACTCTACCTGAATCTAAGCTAATGGATCGCCATTTCAATTTTTGCTACAAATGTCCTTTAAAAAAAAGCGAAAATTTGTAACAAAACAAACATGACCTGCGCTCTGACACATAGTTTGCATAGCGCTTCTTCAAGCAAATTTGATATCATTTTTCCTTCTGCAAGTGTTGGTGAGAAACATAGACTTGATGAACTCCAGGTATACATTCAGAGCTTCAACTTGATACCGGGACGAATGGCTTAAACTTGTTGAATTTTAACAAAAAACAATCAAAATACATGAAAAACAATCAGAAGAAAAACATTCGTCTGTGATAAACCCACTTCCTCCCCCATCCCTTATACAATTGTTCTAAGACCGGAATTAGCTAAACAAACACGTTCAGGATACGGTTGGATTTACATTTTCAAAATAGTTGAAATTTTATTCTGATGTAAACCGAATTAAAAAAATCTACAACATGCGTGCCAAAAATTTTTATCATCAAAAAACATTAATCATTTAGTAATTTGTAGATGTTAGTCGGTTGAACATCTTTTCAAAGCAAATTCTATGTATAGTTCTTATCAAGATCACCTGTCTCATTCTCAAGACATTTTCATGCAGTACTTATATTAAAATGACTAAAAGCTATGCCGATGAATTATGAATAAACTTTCTAATTTCATCCGATAAACCTATGAGATAGACACATTGTTGAGCTTATGAAGCTTTCGAAAGATCTTAAGATTGGCTTTGACCTTAACTGCAGGTGGAAAGATAATCTAAGTGCACAAGGCCATTGCTTATTCTAAGATAAAATGAAAATAATTGCTAAATACTGGGTTTGATTGAATCAGTTAGGGTCAAAATTAACATCCTTAAACTTACGTAAAAACTTTACTGGAAAGTTTGTGAGGAACTGGTATAATTATATTCGTTACTTATCAATATCTAATCTATTTCTTGCAAAGTGTGAAAATCAGTTTTGTTTGGGCTAGACAGCAACTTTTGCTTCGTTGTTAGACTTATATAAGAGTTTCTGTCCGAAGAGTTTGAGAATTTACCTCATCGCAATAAACTCGTGAACTGTTTGAGAAACTCGAATATAATTGTAATAAAAGTTGAAATAACACTGAAAACTGAACAATTCGTAGTGTTGGTATGGATGGGGTCATTTCTTCATCATGCTTCTCTCGGACATCATGTAGAGTTATTATAAAAATTCAATAGTATTTTCAATACATTGAGCAGGAATTATCTGTTCAGAAAACGTTTATTTCTTAAATAAAAAGTCGTATCAAATCTTGAAATGTAAAAAATGTTTGGTGACGCATTTTCGTATACATTTCAATAGGAGTGGTAGATTTCTCGAATTTTTCGAACTTGTTCTATGGTATTGAAACAATGGGAAATTAATCACATGATAAATTCTGGAATGTTTCAAAGTACAACCTTTCAACTTAAAAACAAATTAGAAGAAAGTAAAAAAATATATAGGCACAGTAATGATCTCTTATTTATACTTATGACGTAAAGCAGTACATGATTGCTTACACGAGCTTAAGTCGTACTTTATGTGATAAGGAAAATTCGTAAAATCAATGAGCGTGTTACACGAAATAATTTAATTATTTATGAGACTTTCAAAACTTTTCAACTCAACTGTTACCTGAGAGGCTTAGTCTTACATCAAAAGAAACATCATTTGCGCGCTTATTTTGAGTGAAGTTTTTATTAACTTTGTAGGAAAAATTCGTTCAAAGCTCTACCAAATTGTATTAGAAATTGTATTGAATGTAGAAACGCCTATAACGAGGATGATAATGATGATAGCATGGTCACAGTGGTATGGATGTAGCTAGCTACAAATTGTACAGTGACTATTGTCACTCAGAACATAATATTGATAATTTCTGATGAAGGCCCACGATAGAATGGTATTGAAATAACTCCATAGAATATTTCATCAGATTCTGAAATTGTTTTAGAACCAGTATCATTATCTTCAGAATATATGCAGTATACTCCCGTAAGTTATCTTGTGCAATGGACAACAATTAAATTGGCATATGAACATTCGCGATGAATGAATGGATATATGGATTGGATTAATGTATGGCTTCGCTTCAAGAAAACCACGATATCTTAAGATAAAAGAGTAAAGGTCAAAGGTTTCAAATCACTAACCTTTCATTTCCTATCAGCATTACGCAATATGCCATAGGCAGATTACATTCAATCTTCTTAGACGGTGGGAACTGCATGTAGCATTAGACTTTATGCAATACTTAACTTACCACGAGTTTCAGCCATTTTAGTTCATCAAGTCTCCTACCAGTAAATCTGCGGATTTTTAAATTTCTCCTTACTAATTACTTTTCTTGTCACAAAATAGTTGTGATGAAATTTCTGTAGATCTGTCTTTTTTGCTAATCTCCCTCCTATTGGGAAGTAACAGCACTTCAATTTTTGTGTAAAAGACTTAAGACAATGAAAGTCAGACTAAGCAGATCAAATGGTTGGATATGCGTCCAATGCGAAGTCAAAAAAAGGTTGGAAGTATAAAAAAGTCACCGCGAATCAATCCAAAACACTTTACGATTCCGAAAGTGAAGGGTGAATTGAAGTTATGTGAGAGAAGTAAAAGAAGAACATTATCCGGTTATTTATGGAGAAGAACTTCTCATGTCATAAAGTAAGTCAGTTGTTTCAAGCCAGAAAACTCATGTTTTAAAGTCTCATAATCTCTTTTTCGTTTTCATTTCATCAATTAACTGGCGCGAAAAAAGCTACAAATAACTGATGTGTGAACTAATTAGAATTTATGCTTCTCTGCTAATAATGATCGGCTCTCGCTGGATGTCCTCTTGACGTCAGAACTATAATACAACAAAAAGCAATGGTCTCAAAGGAAGCTTTGTACCTGGTTGGTTAATAGTAGCTGTCTGTTCTCAGTAGATGTGAAATGTCCAAGAAGCATCATTAAGGAGGACCGTGACGGTATTCCATACCGAAGTTTGATTGGAAGCGAAGCGAAATCATTTTCCTATCGAAATTAAATGAAATCGATAAGATAGAAGACAAACAGTTTAAATTCGTTCTTCCATATTTGTTTTTTCTTTTGTTTCCATGAACTGAATTAATCAGAATTTATACTTCTCTGCGAATAATGATTGGCTCTCTCTGGACCTCCTCTTGACGTCACAACTATATTAGAACAAAAAGGAAGCCATCTACCTGGCTGGTTAAAAGTAGCTGTGCTTACATTTATACATTCAAAAATTTTATTTTTCGATTGGACTTTGGACTTCGTGTAACAGAACCTTATGAAGATAAGAACTTGGCTGTCACGTGACTGCGAACAAATGTTAACTCGTCGAATTATTCCGTTAAATGAGCGCTTCGACTTAACTCTGAAAAGGGGCGTTCATTTGGAGATTCAAGAAAACACTTCACTCATCAAATTTGCTTATATAAATCTTGTGTTATATTGTCTACATACTTTTCCCTATTTTCTTAAGAAGCGCCTTTCGGCTTGAGCAACACCCTCTTTGGAAAACCTCATCTATTCGTAATAATTTTTCGTTGCTAATCAAAAAGTTTGTAGGAACGGCCAGCGTAGGATCATTTTCCATGAAATTATCAATTGAACGATATGCCTAACAATTCAACTGCAATTTGTATGCAACTTCGAACCCATGCTCTCTTGATGGTTGTTTCGCATTGTGATTTACATTTTAAAGCTAAGGCTTCACGCTGCAATTTTTTCAGGCGCGTGCAATGCAACATGCTGCATTGCATGCGCATGAAAAAATTGCAGCGTGTCCCATAGTGAAAATGTTTTCGCAATGCAGCAAAAAAACATCAAAAAATGTTGCTGCAACGTGCAGCAAAATAGAATTGATTCTATTTTGCTGCACGTTGCAGCAACAGTATTTCGTGTTGCATGATGGAATTTGTTAAGATCGCACAATGTAGCCACCTACCGCAACATCTTTTCATGCAGCAAATCAGTTTCAGCCAATGAAAATTATTAAAAACATCTTTTCCAACTCCCTTGATTTTATGTGAAAGAAAGAAAAAGTTTCAAGATGGCAGAGACATTATCTGACGACGAAAAGAAGATTTTAATTTACAAAGAAAACCCTACTTTATGGAACTCGAACTGGCTTTCATCCATTCGAATAAATTCTTTAAAAGCTTTTCCATCTTCTTTTAATTCACCAAATAATGAGTGATAAATACCCAATTGTGGCCTTTTTGCAAGCCACGGACGAATCCAGCATTCGCGTTCTGTTTTTTCATCATCATTTTCATCGTCGTCAAGTAAAAGTAAAGCTAGTGCTTTCAGTTTGACAGACATGTTTGTTTTCTCATCTCATAAGAAAAAAATATTGCAACCAGTTTTGCTGCATGGTGGCTACACACAAAATTTTTCATGCGCATGCAATGCAGCATGTTGCATTGCACGCGCATGAAAAAATTGCAGCGTGAAGCCTTAGCTTAAGGCTATGCTAAATGTTGATTAAAAAGGAATTCTAACATAACAATGCGACTTCGATACTGCTTCTCCAAATTCAAATTTGACATATATTATACGAGTAGGGAAAATATAGCTCTTGAAGGGTTGACTCCTATGGACTTGAAGCTGCCAGAAATCACAAACTAGCCCCTATTCCAGACATCACAGACTCGACAAAGAGATAGGATCGTCGATTACTCTGAAGATTTCATATGTAATCGCCGATCCTATCTCTTCACGATTATCATCGACTTTAAGACTGGAATAATGAGAGTACTATTGAAGTACATATGAAAAATTTCGTGCATTGTTGCAAGAACTCAGTATCACATTCCGAAAGTTCTTTTAATTTCATAAAAGCATGCTTAAAAGTACGATATGAAGGTGTTGACTTCAAATTTACCAGTCATTATTTAGATTAGACCAAAATTGGATAATTCGTACCAAATTTTGAAAGTTATTTAATTTTCATAAAAATTTACACAAAAGACAATTGGAAAGTGCTGATTTCGAATTTCGAGTCATTTTTGATATTTGCACAAAACTTTAAACGTTCCTCAATTTTCATAATAACCGATTGAGCTATGCAGTGACTAATAATAACCGATTGAGCTATGCAGTGACTAATTATGCAATGCGACAAGCTCTGAAGTGTTCAAGCCGTCTGGATTCTTATTAACTGTCAAAGGAACATCAGAGATGGAACCAAAAGACTGCCGTTTTTTTAATCGTTCAAATATCCAAACTTTATGTCGTAGCTACACAAATCATAATAAAATTGAAGTTGTATATTCACCTTCGAAAAACTTTATGTTTTGGCAGTGACAATCTGTAGACATAGTATCAGTTTGATAGTAACTAAAGCGAGTGGGCATGCATGCAAAAGCTTTAAGATAGTGTCACTCTCTTGTGTAAGGATTTCGAAATACTACTTGATTCTTAAAAGGATCTTTCTGATTGGATTATTTTGTCTCTAAGTGCAACAAAAAGCCAAAATAATTGATCATTAATATGGCCCCTATACAAAATGATTAGCTGATACCATTTCATTAAAAGTAATGCGAAGTTCATATTCAGGTCTAAGATAAAATCGACTTAATCACGATATATTACTCACGTGAACGTCTTTAACCTTTATCTCGAGAAAATAAATCGGTTTAAGGAAGGTTAGTTTATATAAGATTTTACTCATCTGCCAGACAAAATCTGAATCCTGGCAATAACTCCATTCGTAAAAGAAGGATATTCGATAAAAATAAAGCAGTTTTGCATTACTTAAAAAAGTAACCAAAGTCATCTTAAGATTATCGCTTGATTGTTCAAATCTAAACGTCCATGCCTGTTGAAGATGCCCAATACCCACCACTATTGTAGGTGTGCGTGAAATCCCAATGAAAAAAAATAATGTGTTTATATCTGACGTGGTAAACTAATAGCAATGTAAAATAAAGGACATCTATTCTAGTCCCTAGAGGGTTTAGTCATTCGAAATCTCACTGATCTGGAAGTGTTTTGTTGATCTCTATTTACATACAAATTTAGTTTCTTCTGTATTTACTTTGATCACATGAGAGCATAATACGGTTGACTATCCCCAGAATGGTATCATCTCCTTAATACACGAATACAACTCCCATAATGCAATGAGGAAAAGAATCGCTGAAAATGTCTCCATGGAAAAGTAAAAGGGTTTCATGAACTAAACAGATATTCTCACAAGTATGCAGAACAGTTGTATCGTGGTAGTTGTATTCGGTATTCAGGAGATTATTACATCCTGGGAATGGCGAATAGTCGTATGATCAAAGTAAGTCAAGAAAAAGAGCTGTTTGTGAAAAATTTATTAAAGAAATGAACGAAACACCGTTATAAAAGATTTCTTGACCAGGGAATTTCTAATGAGACCAATACAAATGATCAGGACATTTGAATTACTTTTTGTGATTGATGATTATAACATCGTCCTTATCAGATGCCATCTTATTACATGTTATCAGCTTCACCGTATCCTAACGTCTTTTAATTCAATTAGGTTCTGTGTCGACAGAATAGTCCTAATCTAAAGCTGATTTTGTTTTAAGCGTTCCGTTAGCTTGGAGAACGTTTTGTTTCTAAAGATAGCCCGTGATAAATGGATGAGGTTCAAGCAGGCTATCAGATCTATTGGATCACGTCCCGATATGAGAAATATTGAAATCTATTCAATATAACGGGCTATTTATTAATCTATGTGCTAATATGATTAAAATAGCGACTCAACTTTCACAAAGACAGGGAAAATTAACAAGTTTCGAGAATATTGGATGGAATCCCGTTGCATAGTTAAGATAATCTGTCAAGGTATGTACATTCGATGTTTAAGATTTGCACAATGAAACATTTACTGTAAAAGTAATTTCTTGCCAATTTTCGGACACCGACTTCATATAGCTGAAATGTTGGGGAAATCTCTGGTGTGATGTTTAAAAATTATATCGCACAATTGCCCAACCGAGACAGGTTTGCATAAATTTGTAGCTAATTTTTGCAAATTGTAGGAAAAATAACAAAAAAACAACGTTATACGGACAAAACACGGTGGTGGGGACTGGAAACTACTGTGGCGGAGTCTTAGCCCAAACTTTAATAATCATAAGAATAGCTTACCTTCAAAATGGTTTTATTTTTATCCTAATGAGATTTGAAAACGAATCAATCTGGAATTTCCATCTAAACATCGTGTCCAGGTTAAATTTGCCTCTTTTTTATGAATTCCCTTTTTTCCTAATTCTATGACTATATTTATTTGTTTATTTATTTATTTATTACTTAGAAATAAGTACTCCGTTATTTCCATTCTGTAATGGGATATTGATAACAAGCTAAGATCTTGAAACAAAAAGCATAATCGCCAAATCATGATGTTTTATACAGAATTCGTTAACGGCCTATTATCATTAATTTTTTGCGTTTAAAGTTCATTAATATCCACCATGCTGAGCTGAGAAAAATGCCTGCCTTACATTGTGGAATGCTGAAAGGTTGCCATAAGATCGTCATGTTTTATGATCGTCATGTTTTTAGTCATGGGATGTTAATCAAGTCTGATAATGCAGTGAAGGAGGTGCTTCAGTCAGTTTTACTGCTGTGAATAAATCTATAGGAACATACAACGTTAAATTTTGCGAAAGGCAAAGAGAGTCCTCCTGTTTATATTTCACTGATTTAATGAAAGTAATTACCATTGTAAAAAGACAATTGGTATTGTCACGTAACGGAAATTCAGAAAATTTTCCAGCCCGAAAGAGGCATGAGGTATAAGCCGAACTACTGGTTGTATTGCTACCAATTGCAAATCATCAAATTGACGCATGGTATTGTCAAATGGGCTGTGTCCTTTGTCAGCAGTTTTGGTACAAACTTAATCCTATTACAGTTCTGTTGTGTTTACTAATGTCAAGAATATTTCACGAATGACATATCGACATCAAAATCACCTTCCTGTTGAGTAAAAACATTTCTTTTTTTTTTATTTTCTTTGGTACGTAAAAATATACAAATTTAAAAATTTGCAAGGATTCGTAACTAAAGTCTTAGTAGCTATTACTTACCTGCCAGAAGATACAATCAAGCAAAATATTATCGAGAAAGGAAAATGAAAAGAAGCTAAGTCAGCGAAAATACTTCGGTATGATTGGGTTAAGTTTCTACAATGATCGTAATGATTGGTTACTTGAATAAAACCATTCTAAAAAGTCATTCCAAAATGTTGGCTTTCTATCAGACAACAATAAACAGACAAGGCATCTCAACGCTTAATCTTGCCTAATCTTTTCTTTAAAAAAAAAAGAAATTTGAAATAATAGTTTTGCAGTTATTACCATGGCAAACACTGATTGATAATCGCAAGATGGTCCAGGCCAATCAAAATGCACATGAATATGTCTCCGCCAATCATAGTAAAGGTGAATGCAGCAATTAAGAATGTTGTACAATATTTCAATCGAAATTACTGACAAAAAGGTATTAATCCGCATATCTCAAATACACAGTGAAAATCTTGTTCTCTTTGTAATTTAGGGATTAAGGCGATAGTTTTGGTTTAAAATCAGAGGTATCATCAGAATAACTAATTAGTCAATACAGCACGCTCTTAATGAAAGGAGCACCGTGTAATGAGAAGATTTGGTGAATGACAGTTTCCTGTTTAGGTTTTTGTGCAGATCCACTGCACCTCACACCTTATTACAATATAACTTCTCGAAGTTACTTCCTGTTCTTGCAATGAGGCATCAGTTCTTTTTACTTTGAGAAACTGTTCTGTTAATGTTACTGTTGACTTTTTGTGTACATCTATGACTATGTAGCAGCTATCTATATATGCATATTTATTTTTTGTTTTTTTAGTAAACAGTTAAAATAAAAACACATATCAACAATCAGAGAGAAGTATCAACTTTTGATGGAAGTTACAAATGAAGTTGATTTTGGTTTTATGTTTTTATATGGTGATATCATGTTTAACAATCCCTGTTAGTGAAAATACCAGCTTGTCGAAACACAAGGATCGCTACTTATTCAGATGTTTTGATAAATGTCAAGAAAATCTCCACTTATGTCTGGAGGGTTATTTTGTACGGGATCAGTATCAAGCGATGATTATCTGTTTTCAAGCAAATCATATTTGTAGGCAATTATGCAATAAACGAAGAAGGATGATGTCATAAAATTCCGAAGGAAAAGTCCTGCAATACAAAACGCAAGTTCAACCTGCTCTCGCCACACTAATGGTCTAGACGCACATGGTTGAGATGTCTTTCACAATGAGTTGCTGCCAATGCGTGTTGTGACTTCGAACAGCTCAAACAAAATGATTTGGCAACGCTGCATTATACATTTTCAATCAAAAGTATTTAATTTAAATTAATATTTATTTGGTAAATCGCTACCTTGGTCAAACAAGGTTTTATCTGTGCATCTTATACACTCCACTCATCAATAGAACCGTGTTGGACCAAAGTCGCGAAATGACAAAAATAACTTCCGAGCGATGAAGAGGTGGACCACCTTGAATTTATTTAAGTTTAAAACGTCAACTTATGCGGCTGACTTACGAATTCCTCTGTTATATGAAGTTCTCTATGAAGTTCTCGCGTTGCATGATGGGTCCAACGCATGGATTAGTTATTCGCTTTTCGAAATTTTTTTTTTTTTTTTTTTTTTTTTTCGATTTCACGTAATCATCCGAAGAGTTATCATCATTTGTTGTTCGTTCGGTAAAGATCCTCGTCTCAACAAGTGATCAAAATTACTACTCGAGTTGTTTACTGCATTCGATAACTATCTTTGTACAAATAGCATTAAATTACTTTCATCCAGATTTTGTAAATAAGAAAAAATATCACAACAACAACTGTTATTACAGAGAATTACTAATATATAGGAATGTAATTATCTAAAGAATATTTTATTTTTGAAGCAATACATTTATATTTGAATACCCACACACGCCGCTGTTTCCCACCCACGTGTGAATTAGCAACCCCAATTTACCTTTCAAACCGAACGTCAGAATTGACGTCAGAAGTTCTTGAAAAAAGGTAAACATGGGATTTTGTCGGAAATAGTTGTATTCATGGATAATGATTATGTTATACACTATAGTGGGTTGAACTTCAATTAGACGCGGTTGCGATTAAAAATGTTTTGGTGTTACTCTCGAAATAAACAGGATGACATAACAACGGTTGGCCAAGGGAGGTCTTTCCCAAACTATTAAATATAAATTTGTTTGTGGCTGTTGTGCTGAGATTTTGTTCGTTGTCCTTAGCAACAGCCTGATTGAGTTTTAAAGAAGCTTCCAGATAATAGATAATATTCCACTGATTTGTTTATTTCCTATCAATCAAGCGAGCTTTTCAATTTGAGTACCCACACAATATTTAGTAATGTTGTCAGATGCTGTGATTGATAATGTCAAATCAGTGACACCATGACTAGAAAAATCAATATTCATTTCAACCAATCACATGACTTGGTGCAATTTTTAGAAATTACCAAATGAAATTGTGAGATGAAATACTGTGTCATCGCTCAAGATGTTGGATCAGTACACATAAATCTGATACAGCTAATAAAACTCAGTCATTAACTCAGTGATGTGATTTTCTTCCAATTATCTCTGATTAGAAATTGGGTTAATACCTACACAAGATACATTGGGGAAACTTAAAAAATTGGTTGTAAAAGGGAGAATACCCCTACAGGTTTAAAAGACAAGTCCTCAGCCCCCAAATTCAATGTTGTTTAAGTTGAAAGTCAACAGAATATTTTTGATAGGAAGAAAAGCAACTGAGGGCTTAGCAGTACTTCATATAAAACTAAGTTTAGGTGGAAAGGTTTTTTCTCAAATATTTTGTACAGGCTTATAGCAATAAATATTCTCCAATTAATAAGAGATTTATTTTTGAATAAAGAGCATTGCATAAGAGTTTGAACGTTCGTAATATGTCCGTTGAACAAGAAATATGTAGAGACAGAGTATGCTGTCAATGGGTTAAATACCTTACAGCCTTGTAAGTCGTGTATTTGAAGTTAAAGCCCACGCAAACTTCCAAACCATTATTACATTTTCTTCTGTCCCTATGCTGCATCGTTAGAAGCAACCATTACACAGGAAACCATGTTACCAGTGCCCTTTGACATTAAGAAATATTAAAGGAGAAATATTTGGAAGACTAGTCATGATTATATGTAGTGTTTATACGTCAGTTGTTGTTCACCATCAAGCCCCACAGAATTTGTGAATCTGCAAATTTACAGACCTGTAAGAGTTAGTAAATCTGGTCCGTCTTTTATAAAACTGTATGTTCTCATGTTTTTGTTGTTGTTGTTGTTGTTGATCGAAAAGAGATTTTACGATAAAACGTTTTAATTCCTACAATAACTTTTGTAAGTAAATTTCATTCTGTTTGGTCGTCATTCTTCCTCTTTTCAGGTTGATTTTGTTTTTATTTTGTACTTAATAAATTCGAGACTTTGGAAAGATTTGTTTCTTATCATTTCTTGAGTCAAACTTACTTTGACTTATTTCCACATAAACATCCCTAGGTTGTTGTTATTTTTAGAAACACTTCAAAGTTGCTCTTAATTTGTCAATGAAAGTTGTTAACTAAAGTGTGCTCACATTACGATCAAAGGGATACAGGCAAATATTAAGTGCTTGAGAAGACTTGAAAGTAACGTTATCTATCCGTTCCGTAATTTAGCTATTAGAAGTCACTTTCCTGCTTCTGCTTCCATATACAATAATTTAAGGACCAGATAATTTTGCATTTTACCACCCTAAAATTTGGAGGATAATCTTCCGAGACTGAAAAGATCTCTTTGAGTGACTACTAATGTAACTCTGTACAACATTCGTATTTCACCTTCAACCTTGTTATTTTACCAATTACGCATCAAACCATAAAGCTGCCTCTTCATAGGCGGATTTAGTACATTGTCAAACGTTGTGGAGGAGAGTTAAGTTATTAAGAGATGAAAAGGAAAACTAAACAATAATTGGGACTGAAAAAATTCATGACAATGTACTCCTCCACAACAGTCTGTATCCGCCTCTGCTCTTCCTCATGTTTATCATATCGTACCATACATAAATTGCAGAACTAACCATCAAAACACGACGCCGGCCCTAATAATTGTTTTTTTTCCCACGATCTCTGCTCAGATAAAACTAAAACAAATTCCGTTATTTTTTAATCTTTAATGAGTCAGCAAGGTTTTCATGTCGTCGAACCATTGATTAGGTTGTCAGTTGCCGGATATCCAATTCGACCTTAAATTTATGGGACATTTTGAAAGGCGAATCGGCATCGGCTATCAATAAACACAGACTTAATACCGATACCTATATTCGGAAACCAAATAAGCCTTTTCTTGTCTTTTTTTACATGAATAGG
Organism: Turritopsis dohrnii; assembly: GCA_027922465.2. NCBI lineage: Eukaryota > Metazoa > Cnidaria > Hydrozoa > Anthoathecata > Oceaniidae > Turritopsis > Turritopsis dohrnii. The sequence goes on from BQMF02000432.1 coordinate 351,993, forward strand.
CCTTTTCCCTTCTTCTTGAAAAGCTTATAGTTTCAGTTGCTTTTCCTATAGCTTAATTAATAGGGCGAAAATATATTGATAAGAGGAAGATAAGAAAATACCCTAGTGACATCATCAGAGAAAATGAACAGGATCTGGATGGTCTGGGTTTTAGTGCAATATAATTTTAAAAAATAGCGCAAGAAAGAACTATTGAGGTATGATAAACTATTACCAGCTGTCTCCACCATCTCCTCCATTTTGAAAAGGAAATTTTGAACAAACAGTTCCAGAAAAATGAATAGCAGGAACAGCAGGAACATCTACTTTCTACTCAAACCACAAACACATCAGCTCCAAAACGAAATCATGTCAATCAGATTGTCTCTACAAAGATATATCTGAAATCAGAGAATTACCAAAATACCGAAACGTTATTGTACAGAATAATTATCATGATGACTAAGCAGGAACTTACCGAATGCAATCGTCCGCAACTTTTCAGTAATTGACGTCATTACCTGATTATTTACCGCCCTCGATTAAACGCCACATTGTAATGAGAAAATTTAAATACTATTTTCCAAAATTATTTTGAACAACTGTAGCGAATATCAAAATCAAAAACTCGAAGTTATTTGGAAAACACCTTTGAAACCTCTAAGAAAATAACTGGTAGTTTTATGGTCCGCGTTATTGACGAAGTGGCGACTACAACACTAACGCACTTTCTGTTTGTCATTTTGTAAATTAATTTTTCGACACCATTTTTGAGACGTCATTTTCAAGAATTAAAATCTGTAAAAAATTTTTACACGGGTTACTTTAACGATATGAGTGAGACTACCAATATTTCTTAGTGAAGATAAAAAAAGGTTTCATTCGCAGAAGGTAAGTTATTTTTTCCTGTTAGACTGGGGTTATTGTATCTTTTCTCTGCATTCTTCTTAGGACATTTCTTCTTTTTTCATATGATCTAAGACTTATGGTCATTGAAAATGAAACAGATCGTAAATTTAAAGATCAATGCCCGATCAAAAATTGACCTGATGAATAAGTGATTTTTTTACAGTTTTTATGATCAAACGTGTAAGTAGCAAGTAACAAAATTTTTCTTTTGTTCCCATTTATTTCTTATTAATGTTTATGTGGAATAGTCCTGTGAAGCGTAGATATTGTCCACGCACAAGACACATAAAAACACCTAATTTCAAAAATATCAAAATAACAAAATATTCAGTTGCCAGAAAGCGCAAAGACGTTTTATCAACATTGTTTTCGACGTCGTGTTTAATCGTCGCCTGACGGTCGTTTGATGGTCGCCTGACGGTCGTTTGATGGTCGCCTGACGGTCGTTTGATGGTCGAAATGGAAACATCAAAGCAACATCGAATTTTGACGTCAAAGCGATGATTAATAAAAACCAAAAATGACGTTGTATGGACGTTGTGCGACGTTCAAATGACCGAAAACAACGTTGCATTGGCGTTGTATCATGGTCAAGTAACCATTAACAACGATGTGTAATGATAATAAAAAGTGTCTTCTTCTTTTGTATTATTTACTAGGTCTTGTTTTCCGTAGCTGACCGCACACAGTTGCTACTCTACAATGTTTTAATGTTTTTGAGTAATACCAAAATCACCAACTTTAGTTACGAGTAGTTTAACATGGAACAAAATGGCGAAATGGAAAAACAAATGTAATATAATTGGTGTTTAAACTTTGTACAATTCACGAGCCATCTTTTTTCGTTTCTTTCTTAACCTTGGATTATATATTTCATTCAGGCATTCTTCCAACCATTGATCCAAATGAATAGGTCATGATAGACACATTTTTCATGGCTTGCAAAATAATTACCTTCTCCATCCAACATGCAGGTTTATAGTATATACCACTCTATTCACGATGTATACTTTCAACTATTGTAGGGTTTTGAAATGTTTTTTTTTTTCAACCCCAACCCCGACGTTTTCTTGATGTCGGTAAATGATCGTTTTTGATTGGATTAACATCGTGTATTAATTGGATTAGTAAAAGTAACTAAAATTCCCACCATTCCCACAAATTAAGTCGCAAAATATCAAAGAATGTTTGGTTTGAGAAACCTTCGAAAATTTGAAGGATGCGCTTCCCTATTAGATTTTGTTTATCAATGACTCTCAAGCGTAAACGATCTATTTTCGCTAAAACAATTTTGTAACTCTAAAGCACAGACGAATCCGCCACTTCGGTCGGGTTAGTCACATCAACCGTTAAGAGAGGGAGGGAGGGGGAGGGTGGCTATGTTAAAGTTGACCCTGGTTAGCAGGGAAGGAGAGAGGGAAGTGGTTAACCAAACGTTTTGTTGTTGTTGTTGTTGTTGTTGAATTAAATTTCTCTTGAGTTCAAAAATATGTATGAATACCTTACCACCTTGAAAACATGTATGAATACCTTACCACCTTGAATACCTAAAGAGTCAACTTAGGGGGAGAGGGTAAAGCAAAGTTGTCAAAAATCTTTAAAAAGTATTTGACGTCACTTGTGAACAATCTCTATTCTCGCTTACTACTATCGTCAAAATAGTTTAGTTTTTTATCAAATAGTTCAAATCGAGTTGAAGCAATGAGGACATTGAAAGCAGTATTACCAGAGACACATTGGAAAGTTGTTTGGGCAGGAAATAGGAATAAAAATCAAATCAAACCTCAAGGAAATGATGTGTAAGTGATTTTCTTTTACCAGACAATCATGTTATCATAAAAAGGAAATTGAGGTTATTTATGTACTATTGTTGCTAGGTAATAACCACAAAAAGATCTCGTTTAAGAAACGTCGCTTGCTGAAGTGAAAGTTGCAGGAGTAGGATTACTGATTATGTCTGTGTAGAAAATATCTTTGAACTTATCTAAAAGAAAAATGTTTTCTTGTTTGAAAGAAAGGTGAGACATGACGTAACTGTGGCCTCGTTTCCCAAATTATAAGATAAAAAAAGGTCAACTCGAAAAATTGGTAAACTGACAGCAATGAATGAAGCAAAACTTCAAATTCATATCTTCATGATTTCTGAAGTCTTGTCGGCTACCGGTTGGCTTCTGGCCACCATAGTTGGAGTGATGGTGGGACCCTACCTACCCTAAATGCAAACAGAAAAGTTATGTTATGTATATAGCGACTATGAATTGATCTATACTCAGCGGTTATGCGGGAGTAGATTTTAATACTCTTCAGTCTTTTTACGGTAACAGCAATAGTTGACATTTTGGAGTGCGTCAATCGATTACAGAGCATTTTAAATTTTAAAATTCATAACTTCCTTTTTATAAAAATTTGCACAAAGAATAATTGGAAGGTGAAAATTTCGAATTTGGCAGTCATTTTGTCAGATTTAACCAAAATTGGGCAGTTCGGGACTAGAACCAAAATTTAAAAGTTCTACAATTTTCATAAAAATTTGCACAAAGAACAATTGGAAAGTGCAGATTTCGAATTTGGCAGTCATTTTGTCAGATTAAACCAAAATCTGACAATTCGAGCTAACAAGTGTGGCCTCATTTTAAAGATTTTAATTGCTTTTGATTATCCACTGTAGAATAGAAATAGAAAATTACAAAGCAATACAGATATGTCACCAGTAGCAACAGATTACACAGAAACGAGGCGAAATTTGATAACGAGGCACAAAGTTTAAACAAAAATTTGGGAAAGGTCTGATTGGAAGTTGCTGATTTCAATTTCCGCATTTGACCAAAACTGAGCTATTCGAGTCAAATCTAGGCAAATCTTTGAAATGGTTCATTGCTATTGAAAATTTGCACGTTGTACTAATTCTTGATGATAATTTCGGATTTTGAAAATCGAGTTGGAGCAGGGATATGAGAAAGCGTAGGGGACTGTTCACAAATGACGTCAACTGTTAGGGGGGGGGGGGGGGGGGGGGAGGGGGGTTATGCCAAAGTTGACGCTAGTTGACGGGGGGAGGGGGGAGGTCAAAAAGTTTGAAAAATTGGTTGACGTCATTTGTAAACAATCCCTAGCTACGCGTGTTAAAGCATAACTGCACTTATTCCTGATTGGAGTAAGATTTCGAGAATGATACATGTTAAAGGTTCCAGCGGGCACACAACGTCAATTGGGATCCTTTAACGATCAAATTGCGATCTGATAAAAATTTTCAAATTTCATTCTGCAGTTAGTAAACTGTATATATCGAGTGACACTAACATGCTTAGATAGAATTTACATTTGTATTGAATTCTGTTTATTGGTCGTGTGAGGGATGATTTTACGACGTTTTTGGGACGTCTTTATACAGATACTACTCTATGTAATCTATGATGAAAAGATGTGCTTAGAATAAAACTCAATCCTTGTATAACGTAAGTACTTTTCCTGCACCAGAAACCTTTTCTTGGCTTGACATCTGAGTGTTCCTCAAGACAGAAGGGTATGAGTGTTCCTCAAGACAGAAGGGTATGAGGATTCCTCAAGACAGAAGCGTATGAGGATTCCTCAAGATAGAAGGGTATGAGTGTTCCTCAAGAAAGAAGGGTATGAGTGTTCTTCAAGACAGAAAGGTATGAGGATTCCTCAAGACAGAAGGGTATGAGGATTCCTCAAGACAGAAGGGTATGAGGATTCCTTAAGACAGAAGGGTATGAGTGTTCCTCAAGACAGAAGAGTATGAGGATTTCTCAAGACAGAAGGGTATGAGAATTCCTCAAGACAGAAGGGTATGGGTGTTCCTCAAGACAGAAGGGTATGAGGATTTCTCAAGACAGAAGGGTATGAGGATTCCTCAAGACAGAAGGGTATGGGTGTTCCTCAAGACAGAAGGGTATGAGGATTTCTCAAGACAGAAGGGTATGAGGATTCCTCAAGACAGAAGGGTATGGGTGTTCCTCAAGACAGAAGGGTATGAGGATTTCTCAAGACAGAAGGGTATGAGGATTTCTCAAGACAGAAGGGTATGAGTGTTCCTCAAGACAGAAGGGTATGAGGATTCCTCGAGACAGAAGGGTATGAGGATTCCTCAAGACAGAAGGGTATGAGGATTCCTCAACAAAGTTTACCTCAGCTATCATTTCAAGACTAGGGACAGTTGGTTTGGCTTTAATAAAAGAAGCTAATTGGATTGCGTACTTTCCGATCACATGACAAAATTTTAACCAATCATGGCTATTGAACATCACGTGAGCAAACATTGTGCAAAGGAAAGCACAATCGTTAAGAATACAAACAAAAGCATTTCCCACAAACTAATGAGCACTGATTTATACGCCCTTTTTCATTCAGATCAGGTAATACGCTGACAAACTGATAAACACAGATATATACGCCATTTTACAGGCTTGCATGAAAATAATGAAATGCTTTGATCTTGGACTATCTTGTCGTTTGTTATGTGCTTAATTATTCTTACATTTCACAATGGGTACAATAACATTAAAAAGATTTTTCAAAAAATTTTTAAAAATTATTTTCCTTCCTTAAACTCGTTTCAACCTATTCTGAACATTCCACGGACAAAAGAATAATTAGCGACAGAACCAATCACGTTCATTCTCTACCATTCGTCCGTTCCATTTCTTTCCGCGGAAAATTTTCCAGAAGTGGAAGACGGCCTCAAGGCTTGTTCAAGGAGAAGATACAGGCTACAAAATAGGACAAAAATTATAGGACAAGATACAGCACAGGGTGCATATTACAGGACAGGACACAGGATACACCGAAAGTTTTTCGATAACCAAAAGGAAAAATGTGTTATGTTTGTATAGTAACCAAAATAGGAAAGCTGAATGTATAACCTTGATAATGAAAAAATATGGGTGTCTAACTAAGCGATGACGTCAAATATTATTTATAGCTCCATTGAAATTCTTTTTTTAGAAATTTGTTAGTGCGGGATGTACAAATATGCATTCTTATTGTAAGTGATGATGATTTAGTTTGAAATTTCACAATGTTGAGTTGAGTTTAAAATTTGATTAATATTTCAAGAGATTCCTCTGGTAGAAAGGAACGTTAGAATATCCAATTAGGTTAGTAGTTCAAAAGTAAACGAACCAAAGTCTGAGTAAAATCCTTTCGTTATAACTTTTTGTTTACATGTTTGAAAACTTCCTAATAGAACTTTAAAGTAAATAGTGAAAAGAATTGTGACGTCATCTAAAAGAAAGATTTGAAACAAAAGGTCGTTCTTCCTTCGACCCTCCACCTGCGAGTAAAATTCCACTCTCGCATAAATTCACAATGAAATCAACCTGTCACATAATTAATTGTATAGAAATAGAACGAAGAAGAAAATAAATGAAAATGAAGTTTTTCTCAGTGGAATCTCATCGGGGAGGTCATATTTTCCTGATACTGTTGCTAGGTAACTAAGCGATAATCTGCGGGAGCATGCCTGTTGACGTCATAACGTCTTGATTGGAATTTTCTCTAAATTATGTTAAAATCAAAAGAATACTAACAAAAAAGAAACAAGAAAGTTTTTGAATCATGGTCGCTCATGTACATTTGTATATATTTTTTATTGCAAGTTATTTTCAAGTTGTTTGTACGTTCACATCTTCATACGCCATTTCTGACGCCGACGCAAGGCTAGTACGAAAATGCGCAGATCGCTGTAGTATGACGTTTAATCGATGTTTCACTATTAGTGCAACTGTACAAAATTTCATGGTATGTTTACAAGCCAAACAAATTTGTAGTAAACATTGTGATTTGAGAAGATTGAAGGCGAGAACAAGACTCAAGTTGATGCGATATCTACATGCTGTACTTGCTTAGGAAGTCCGTGGTAACGACCAATCAAAAAGTGGATTCAAGAGTGGTTTAACCAATAAAAACGCCCGTAGCGTGACAATTTCTGTTGAAGTTGTAAAACATAGACTGACGGGGGAATTTGCTCCCAAACCGTGTTCCCACGTATAAATACTTCACTGTTGTCGACACAATGACGTCGTCAGCACAATGACGTGTTATAGTCGTCGTCGTTATGCCGAATATCAAACTGTGATGGCGATTAAGAAACATCACTTTATTCAACTTTGAGATATATTTCTGTAATTTTTGTAAAAGCTTCATCAATATAAACACTATTTTTTCTTAAATTGTCGTTTTTCATTTCTAATCAACAAAATATATTATAAAGTCCCATTTGATAAAATTAAGAGAATACTCGACTCTATGAAAATATAAGAGAAGGTAAAGAGGGTCAAAAGGAACAAGTCAGCATTTTCAAAGCATTTCCTTTTAGCAAATGAGATGTTTTAAGTAGATTTCTTATAATGACGTCACTGACCAGCAGTCCTAGTCAAAGTATGATCGAACATATAACTAAATAGATTTCATAAAAAATTCTAATAAATTATCATACCCTAGTTTAATAAATTCTTTATCATCAAATAAAAGTCTAATGCGTTTCCGTATTAGTAGAAAAAAGTTCACAATATCCTCAGCTTGAAGTAATATGTCATCATCGCCAATGTTTGTTGTTTTTATGTATTGTCGGAATTAGATGACATTTTAAATAGCTAAGTATGGTGTCCATGAGTTATACAGATGGTAAATGGACGTTTTATGAAGCCATTCTGAGAAGCATCATTTTACATCGTTCGTCAATAATCCTGTGAATCATTTTCACGTGAACCATTCCTGATTCACTGATGTTTTCCGAAAATGCTGACAAATGGATAATGTTCCAAAATAGGTTGGCATGTGACAGGACAGTTTTGTTCTGTAAGCAGACTTGGTATGTTCTGTTAGCCAACTTGGCATCGTTTACCAGCTTGGTACAGTTTGTGCCAACTTGGTATGGTTAAATATTTCTTCTTACTTCTTCTTTTCCCAAGATATCATAAAGTTTCTGAACTCCTCCCAACCAGATGCGCCATGGCTGAAACTTTCTTGATAGAAAGCCATTGTAAACAAACTAGCATTATTTTTCAAATGAAGTTTTGATGGATAGCCATTATTTTCAAGTGAACTAAGTAGAGTTGTCACTTAATGAAGCATTTCTGCCGACATATATGTTCTGTCTGATGACAAACAACCCAGTGTTGATATGTAACCACTTTTTTTGATTTACATCGATCTAACTCCGTTGAACACTCCATGTGGCAAAACATTCTTTCTTGCAACGCGCGATTTCTCTGTTGACGCTGTATGGCTGCGCGACCATGTGTCGTTGGTCGCGCATTGACGGACACGAAAAATAACATCATTAATAATACGATCACAACAAATACCATAGACCTTTTCATATTTATCACACATTTTATCTTTTGAACGGCGACTACCTTCTCTGTCAAAGTTTAAATCTACACTGTGGCTATGATGGTAAAATGACATCTTTAAAAGTACTGATCAATGGGTTTGTGTGTGGTAAATAAAATAAGTGATTTAACTGGCTAAATCCTATTCAGTACATTGTTGATTGAATTTGATTCGTTCTTTGATTCAACTTTTCTTGTTAGTTGTCCATTTATTTTTATCCGCCTACCGCTATTTATAGGTAGGCATTGATAAAGTTAAATGAACAATTAAATTTCTATCTTTCGTTCAATCGTTGTTAATTCATCCAATTATTTTCTCGCTTGACTTTTTGATCGCATGGTTTTTTTCTCGGTCCCAGGACTAAAAAATAAAAAACGGTCCGATTTAGATATTTCAACAAGATGTTTACACATGTTTTTACTATCGAGGTATTCATGCTCACATCACATCACATCACATCAAATCGACAAAAACAAAACATTTGAGTCATAACAAGTGGAAATAGATAATTCAAATGGTTGGCATTGAGCCAGCAAAAGTATGTGTTCTAATTAGATTAAGATGGATTTTTTACCTTGATATCTGGGGAGACGCGTGGTAATCGCTCAATCAACCTTGTCACCACTCCACTTTTTGTGGAACCATATGCACACGTACACTCCCGCATGAAGTGTATGACGGATTCATGTAAATGGGAAAATGTGCAAAAAGGGTAATGAAACATGGAAATCCTTATTATGGAGTGTAAGTTAAATCAAAAACATTCTTCACTACGTCAGTACGACCACATGAAACTAGGTTTAGTTGATAAAAACGCGACAGGTGGTTGGAGCAAGCTTTATTGACCAACACCAAACTTGGCATCAATGCTTGATTGAAGTTTCAACATCGTGGGAACAACGGCGTTAGTATTTCAATCATTATTGGTTTGTTCCTGTGATGAAAATAAATGTAATTCAGCTTTAATACTTCTTATAAATAAAAATCAATATTTTATATTCTGCTGTTTGTTAACGTTACTATTGGTTACCTTATTGAGATGAGGAAATTCACTTTTTAGCTAACTTCCTGTTTAGAAAAAATGCTACAACACTGTACGTATTAGGGCAGCTGAGATTCCAAAAGAGATATAAATAACAGCGATGAACTTCAAGGCTGCACTTTCCATAAAAGTGAGTCAGGAGTAGGTTCCTTACTCCTCGTCGTTTAACATACTAAACAGCAAAGCAAGACCAAAACATCTCAGCTACAAAAGTTAGTAAAAAGGTGCTGTATGGTCACACGATTTCTCGCAGCATTAGCTGTTGAATGAGTCTACTGAAATGCAGGGAAGTGCGGCCAGTGGCCTCCTTATTAATCGGAACTGAGAAATCCGATTACAAAAAAAACTCTTTTCAAAAATTAATCGAGACTATAATCGAGACAAAAACCAAAGCAGGACATCATTATTTTTGTTAAGTTACGTGTGGGCGCAGAACGCAACTGGATGCATATGTAAACAGATTTCCCGTGTATTGTTGTTGCTTTAACTACCATGGTACTGACTGTATGTCGTTTCCTATCTCTTTGAACAGCATCGAAAAGAAAAAGTATAAATATAACCATTTGGTAGCATTCTTATCATCCATTTTTAGATTGACAGGAACTTGTTTTGAACATTAGATTGAAAGTTTTTTTCAAAAGCTTACAATAGAGCAAAGGTGACTGATCATGTAAGGTAGCGATAAAGCAAAGGTGACTTTGTTACAAGGTATGATTAAATACTGTTAGATATTTCAAAAACGCCTACGTCGAGATTAACATAATGACAATATTTTATATTGTCGGAAATGAATTTCTGAAAGGTATATGAAAGCTCCTCTTCTGGATACGCCAAACTATTTCGCTTTTCAATTACATTTTAGGTCTCCATGCCAATATTTCAAGCACGACCTTTTTAGTGACTAACAGGAAGACTTTGAATTGAGAAGATATAAATTGCAAGCGTTAAGCTAAAGATCATTATTGAAACCACTGCAATATGTTCCATAATCTTTTAACCATGATCTTAGTTCTACACGTCATCCAAATTTCAGTGATCCAAATTATAGAGTTTGAAATCTTTAGGCAGTTCTCAATTTAAATTCCTTTATTAAGAAAAGCAACCGAAATATGTCGGCAAAACTATGTCAGCATTGCTTTGGAAATTTCTAAAGTAAATACACGTAAATCAACTTCTATAGTTAAATTAGGGATTGGCCATATGTCCATCATAAAGAAATTTTGTGTTTAAAAGATTATAGTCGCATAATCTGTTCAAAGTAATTGTTTTGCGATAAGCAAATCCTTTCATCAAACTAATGTAAAGAAAGTAGGCGTAAATATTTAAGGACTGCGATGTATTTTGACGCCCTTACTAAGACGCCCTTACTAAGAGGACAGATAGTCAACCACTTTAAACTTTAACTGGATTAAAAAAGTGTTAAAGCCCATTTTGACGTCATATATGGGTTTGACGCCGCCTTCTTTCTGTGTAGGTGGTAAGTTCACCAAGGGAATTATTCAAGGTTGATAGCATAACATCAGCGTATTCAACATTCTTCATATGCAAGAAGTTTACCTCTGTGTATTGAAATCACTAGTGTGTAGTGCATTCTAATGTTGTTGCTAGAATTGGGCTGATTGCATTTCAAGGGCATGTTTTCTGGTGGTGAGGCGACGTGTGGAAAATAATGTCACCGGCAGTCAATGAATTTAGATGACTAATAAGATATGACTAATAAATTTTAAGAAGCATGTATGAAGGAATTAACAATCCCGATTAACATCACATCGATAACACAATGATCAACGTCATGAATCAATACTTGTTTGCTGACGGCAATCATCCGACGAGATCGCAATATCACATCCTGACAATCTTGTAACGTCGCAGCTCTAATTAGTAGGATGAGAAAACGACGAACTGAAAATTTAAAAAATGCATAGTTTAAACGTTGTCAGCATTTCGTTATTTCTTGCACATTTCCGTAATTTTAAACTCAAGTGTTTTATTACGGCATATCAATTAGTAACGGCCTTACCAATTTTCGTAACGTTTCGATTTTCTAAAGTCAAAGTCACAGTGATAGCAATTATGTGACCTCTCGTTCTCATGTGTACATGATGAACTTGTCGTTGAATTTTATCAATATTTATGCATCAACCCGAAGAGATAGTTCTTAAGAAATGTTCATCGGAATTTGAAATTATCTTTCAAATATTATAATTGCCCCCGCAGCGAGCGTAAGTGAGCGAGTTTAAGCGAAAGTCAGTTTTCGATTTTGTTCATCATCATCATCCTTTTCCTCATCATCATTATCATCTTCCAACTTTTCTTGTTGCTAGTTGGTATACAATTATTAGCTGACTTTGCTTTTTTCCCGTTTCAAAGCATGATACTGTAGGTGGGAGACAGAATATTTTTTCGTAACTTTTATATGATTTATTATTATATTATACTACGTTAAGATTGCTTAAACATTTTTCATATTGCCTATGTGTTATTTTAGTGAAGGGATCGACAAGGATTTTGAAGCACAGCTTGAAATCTGAAATTTCGCCAATCATGAAGCATTTTATTTTTTATTTAATGCACTATTTTTGGCGGATATTTCTTTAAAAAGACTTTAGAAAAATTGTAATTGGATTTCTGTGCATGCAAGAAAGTCATATTACAAATTGTTGTTCTTTCTGTTTTTCTTTCTTTAACTGTCCAAACCTAGTGTGGTCATGATCAATAAAACCTTTTTATCTTTTTTTCTTTTAATATAATTAATTTTTTGGCTATTTTTTTTGTTTTGAATCAAAGAATGAAACGCAGATGGCTTTTTTGCTTTAATTTTTTTTGAAAAAGTTATTTTTTTCTTTTTCTTTAACAAATCTTATTTTGATTATAAAATACGTATCCATGGTTGCAGTTCACATATTTCTTTTGTTTGTAGCAATACTTTCTGATATTACTTGCTAAGCCTTATTTACACTTTTTAAAAGGTATATTAGCATCAGTTTGACTTAGACCGAAGAGATAACAAAAAGTCACAAAGTTTTGTGCAGATTTTCAGCGGTTTAAGCTTAGATGTATTTAGTTTGCATATTCCAAGTTAGTGTAGCCACACTACACTATCCCACATGGTTACACTACTCATTAAACTCTCCGTTGTATTGTAAAACTTGTCCAACCTTGGGTCTGCTTATTCTCAGTCTATTGCTGCCAGGACATTCATCATAGTAAGAACTACTTGCTAGTTTAGCAAGTGATTGATTTTAACTGTTGGCCAGTCAGTTCTTACAGAACAGTTATTAGTCAGCATTTAACCACTATCTCCACTAACTAATTAGTGCTTTAAATTTGGGGGTAAATTTGAAATATTTGTACCATGTGTGTACCATTTGTGTACCATGTTCGTTTTTCGCCATTTTAAATCTGGTGAAACTAGTAAACAGTTATTGGACGAGATCGAATCCACTATGCAAAATATTGGGCGTGCGTGAAAACAATATTGGACGAGGCGAAAGCCGAGTCCAATATTGTTTTCACGTAGCCCAATATTTTGCATAGTGGATGAGAACGAGTCCAAATAACTTTTTTATTATACCACTAGTAGCACTAGTGTTTTTCACTATGTGTTTTAACATGAAAAACCTTTTGGGAGTTTGTTTACAAAATGACGTCTCGCAGAATTTTGCGATTTATTCGAAAATACAGAGAGAAGCCATTGTAATGCACCTTATATTCAAAAATATTATGCTAGTGTTAAGCCAATCAGATTGCAGTATTAACTCCCGTGGTATAATAAAAAGAGTTAATCGGAGAAAATCATTCAAAAACGCATTAAATTTTTTTCAAATTAGTAAAAAATAGGCTAACTAACAGTTTGTATTTTGCAAGCTACCAGACCACCATCTTTTTTCTTGATTCTCGCCCTTCCCAAATTGCGTCTTCTATCCACGTCAAAATTTTACCAAAATAGATTTTTCCGATTAAGTATTTCATGCAGAAACTTCAAGTATTTTCAGTCACGTGATTTTCAGTGACGTGAACTCAATCACGTCTGATGAGTTAATCACATGTTATTTTGAAGAACAAAAAGGCTAAAATTATCTATGCTTTCAAAAAGTTAAAATACGTTTCGGAGGCGTATAAACAAAACCAGACATTTATTAATCTGAAAAATAACCAAAGCCATAGTTGCAAAAACGCCCATTGTTTATTTAATCACGTGACTTTTTCTTGTTGTTAATCCTCTTGTTTCTGCCAGTACAAATATAGTTTCAAAATGTTAAGAAAACGGATATCGGATTATTAAGAGCACAACCTCTCAAGATTCTTACATAATACATCCGCCTTTTTATAGTTCTAGTCACTAAGGGCGTAGCTGGGCGTCAGACAATTTGCAGATGACAGTAACCTATGCGACACTTTATGAATACACGTTTTTTTCATAAGCAACACGTAAATTTTCTCGAAAAGTTAAGTAACAGTACTACTAATTTTGAAATGATGCAGCACAAGTATAGCTACAGCATATTTTTTTAAAATTGTTACACTAGGTTGTTACACTAGGTTGCAGTATTATGTTCTACACTTTGTACTTAGGTACTTAAGGTTACACAAAGGTGTGCACTGATCGTTTTCATTGCCTTATAAAGGAAAACTCTTAAAATAACGTGTTTTGATTGGTTGAAGAAATATCACAATGTTGGACTCCTTCGCTTTATTTGACTGACCCACCATACGCCTATCATCATTGGTTTTTGTTAATCTTTATTATTCCTTTAATTTTGTTCACATCTTTGGAAAAATTTAGGAAAAAACATCACTGACTTGGCGTTTAAGGTGACCATCGCCATAATGGCATATTTGATTATTCAGCAACTGTTGTGATGATATTCTGATTAAACCTGCACCTGATTCCACGATGGTTTAAACAGTATTGTTGGACCACCAACAGAAAATAAACTAGCATGTAACTTTAGCTAAAAATGCCCCATTCCAATTTGCACACACAGCAAGCTATACATTAAAAAAGAAAACTTTCCGCCAAAACATTTTGTAGTTTAAGTTTTTTTGTAAAAATATGTTTTTGTGGCATACTTTAAATATCCCGACAAAGCCAGTCTTTTATGTATGGAAAGATACACAATACTTCAACTGTATGCAGTGAAAAAAGCGGGTGCCGAAATTTACACATTTAAGTGCAAATATTTAAGTTTTACAATACAACCATTGTTTAATGAGAAGTGTAACCTTGTCTTATAGTGTAGCGGTGGTTACATTAACTTGGAATATGCAAACTAAAGAGATCTACTTACGCAGCTGAAAATCTGCATAAAGCTTTGTGAATTTTTGTTATCTCTTCGGTCTAAGTCACACCAATGCTAATATACCTTTTAAAAAGTGTAAATAAGGCTTAGCAAGTAATATCAGAAAGTATTGCTACAAACAAAAAAAATGTGTGAACTGAAACATGGATACGTAAATCGGAAACTGACATTCGCCTATCTCGTGAAACTACTATGCCTTACACTCGCTGCGGGAGCAATAAATAAATAAATAAAGCTTTTTAACCTTAAGCTTATGACAGGGACTTCAGAACGTGAACATAATGAAATTGTTTTTACTCCTGTATATGGAATGCGGATTATATAATATATATGATGGCGTGAGCTTTAAATAGTTGCAGAACAAATGTCTCATTGGAGTAACCTGCGTCTTAATCCCAAAATCCTTTTCATTTTGTTTGCGTCATGATTAAAAGCACACCATGTTTCGTGTTGCTTATCATTCGCAAGGCATTTTAAGTGAAAATAAAATAAATATTACAAAACAGACATTGAGTTGTGGATGGGAAAATTAAGGTATTATTTTGAAGTCTTTGTTTGCAACACAATGCGGTGGCTTTTGTAGGTTTATTTTTAGATTTGTTGTTGTTTGAAGCTGTAGAAAATAGATTTTGGATACTTGGACCTCACATCGAGCGCCGGTATTTCAACGATTTCATTTTGTTCTGTTGAAGGGACTAAAAATAAAAATATAACAAAAAATGTTTATACTACAAACACTTGACCTTTGATTATAGATGGGCCGTGACTTTGCGTTTTTAAGATCAGGATACCCTGGGTATCCCTAAATTTGTTGTTTTTGAGAACATCGCTTTTTT